>QEWY01000648.1:15564-50520 GCA_006503575.1 Baylisascaris schroederi | reverse complement strand
GACTCGGCTATGATCTTATCATAATTATGTAAATGCAATTTTTGCAAAAGCACTTAATAAAACAAAATGGGAATCGCTCAACTTTCCCGTTATATGGTTGGGATGTTATAGAAAATTTATACCGCATTAGAACATTTGCAGCGGTGATTTCAACATTGCACAATTCTATTTCTACTGGAATAATGTGGTCAGGTGAAACTCTTTCGACGATAAGGAGAGAGGGCAGACGTACTGCTGGCGAAGATATCAGAAGGTGAGGGGGAGCGGAGAGGGGGTGAGGGAGGGGTTGGAGGGAGGTACGGGGAAAGAGTAATGAAAATGGAAAGGGCCAAAGACTAACCAATAAAATATACGATACCTGTCTAGAAAATGGTCATTAGGTATGCAAAAAAGCCCACTTAAATATTAAAATGGAATGAACACATTAAATTCGCACGTTTCATTACAATGAAAAAAAAAGTGGCATACATTTGCAAGTTTCTCCCTTAAAAGTTGCTCTCTCAATGGTGGATTATACACATTTTTTGTAGTCGTGCTTCCATTGATAATGTTCGGTAGATCAAATTGAGTGTCCTTGATTTGCATATTGCTAAGATCAGTCTGGATCGATGAAATTGTTGCCGGTTCCGAATGAATTTGCCGTAATTGAGCCGTCTTCGCCATTGCGGTCATAATTCTTTAGCAGTCAATATTGTCGTCTAGAAATCATAAAAATTTCATACAATTATTATCATCAATGATAAAAAGAAAACACTGAAATTTCTATCGAAGCAATATAAGACAAAAAAAAATTCTCTCTTCAATGAAAATCGATTGGGATTTTCTCTAATTTGCATATAACGGCTAAATCAAATAATTCCTGTCTTTTTTTATTTTGAATCGAAAAAATTTTCCACCGAAAATTTATTTGAAAGTAAACTGACATGAAGTTTAATATTAACGCAGCCTAGTTTCATTTACTCAACTCTCAAATCTTATATCGAATACTCGAAACCTACTATGCAGCATATTCAACAACTTACATAGCGCTCTAAATGCTACACTATTTCATATATCGACCGACATCAATCTTGCAATCTCTAAGAAATTTGCATGCCACACTTTAGCATAAAAAGGTTGCAATTTCACCAAAAATTTGACATTTCGCCAAGAAGAAAACATCTAAAGCGTAAAACAGCTCCGCAAAGAGTCAACTACGGATATTACTCGTAATGATTGAGAGAAGTTATTCAGCTTGAGAGGCAATTAAGAGCATCAAAATTGACGCAATTCTATCATAAAAGACATCAGAGAGACTTAACAGAAAATTGCAATCATCGGTTTCAAGCATTCGATGATTTCATAACAAAATCGCTCTAAATATGTGAAAATTGTGGTCATTAACCTCATAAATCAATTGCTTTGAAACATTTTATCATTAAGATTTGTGCTAACATTATGAGTTAAGTTCAATAATTTAACTAAATTTTTTTTAAAAGTAGCAGTGATAAAACCTTACAATCCTAATGATATTTTAGCAGAATATCTGAAACGATGATAAAAAGTGATAAAGTGGTGCCTCCATGGACATATCCCTGTATCTTTCGTAGACCTAGCCAAAAGACTGACTCTTAAGCGGATCGTTCCTCATATATAAATGGAATTAACAAACTGAATTACTTCAAAGGACGGATATGCACCTATGCAAGGGTGGCTAATGGTGCAACTCCTGTAAACATACCTTGCTCACCCTCCTCATCTACCTAATTGGTGTTTTTAGTTTCCGTTCTATGAACATTTCCGCTCTTATCGTATTCCTTAAAGAACACTTATTATGCTCATATTTTAAAGCGAATCATTAAAGTATTATCGTTAATTTTTTCCAATTCAATTTCTCAACTCTTATTTTGCTTATTGCATTTGCGGTCTTACATTAAAATATCATTTCATTGTTCAGGCACTAACAACAAGTACAAAATAATTCCAAGAACAATCTGCTTTTTTTTAAAATTATTTTAACGTTTTATTTCTCATTTCCGGAAATTCCGGAAACCTTGATACTATGTTTGAGTGCATATGGGACAATATCTTTATAAAATATTGACGTTGAACTAGTTCAGGTTCGATTCATTCCGGTTTCTGTTATGTTACCTGGTTAATACGATTATATCTCAGTGTTTTTTTTTTTGTAAATAAATTGTTGTTTCTCTAACAAAACTTTAAGCGTCATATTTCATTTCCGTATATCTTATTCGAATGTATTGCGTCATACTGTCTCCTTATAAAGACCCGCCTTCCTAACTTCCTTCACATAGATTAGTAAATCCATTCAACTTCCATGATCCAAAATCTATGAGTCACCTTTATGCTGGTACCACTCCATCCCCTCCCTCCCCTCCCCCTCCTCCCCGATCAGAAGGAAGAGGTCGGCGATGACCTCCTAGGACTACTCCACTACAGTGATTTTACTGACGTATTATACTATCGATCGGTGGTTAGGGAGCAGGACGGATGAGATGGATGTGTATTCATGAGATGAAGATCCACACCATTTGAATGTCGAAAAAAAAGGTCGCCTAATAGCTTCACTCCTCCATCTAATTAGTGTCTTCAATTTCCACTCTATAAACACTTCCGCTCTTTTATCATATTCTTTAAAGAACACTTAATATGCTCATATCTTAAAGCGAATCATTAAAGCATTCATTACTTTTAATTTCTTAAAAGAATTTCTCCAATCCAATTTTCCAGCCTCCATTTTACTTAACGTATTTACGAACTTACATTCTTCACATACAAACAAGCATCAATTACAGAATAATTTTGACCGTATTTAAAAAAAAATATATATACTTATTTGCATATCGCATTAAATAAATAATTTATTTCTGAAAAAAAAATATTCCAATAAAAATTCAAATATAATTCAATTTTGAGAATTGTTACTAGGATTTCATAACTCTGAAAATTTCTCCCATCCTAAACGTCATAATTGAGTGATTCTTCTTAAAATGTTTTCATTGTTCCACAAATTTAGACAATTCATTCATATCTCTTTTTTTATATAATCGCGTAAATAAACGTAAAATATGAGAGGAATAAAATTAAAATTCTAAATGCTATTCCACTTATCTAAAGATGTCTTCAAGGTTTCATTCCTTCAATTAGGTAGTTAATAAATCTATCGCAGCAATTGATTACCTCTCATAGCATAAAATACATTATAAGCTTTAGTAGATAAATGCGCTCATTATCGCCGATAAAATATCCCACTGGACAATATAACTCATAAATTTGTAAGCGATAAACAAAAACTAAAGAACTTGCTACAGTATGCAACAAAAAAATGCCACTTTTAGAGTACGGTGGATACAGTAAATGATCTGCAACAATTTTCAGAAATATAAGCATTTTTTTGACGTATTTATCTAGTTGTGGCTCATTTAGTGTGGCTATTTCAGAGCTAAGCATGGTCATGACTATGATTTGGCTTAATGGTTAAATGTAATGAAACGACGACGATATTTGTCATTTTTAAGGGGATAATTGATCTATGCAAGAGAGCCTTTTTGTCAGTGTCACTATTTCTTTTGATGATGACTTTATGAGGAAAAAATGTGATTCATTAATGAATATATATTCGTCCGATACTTATTAACTTTTTAATTAATTATTTTATAATTTATTAATATTCTTGCGATTAATAATAATCATTTTTAATATATTTAAAAATGTTACGCTCATATTTTCTATTATTTAAGCAATAAAAGTTTATTGTATAGTTTATCGATGTATATATTAGGTATAATTACAACTAATGCAGTAAATTTCATTCAAATACAATAGCGCCTTAACAATATCATATTATATCAGCACAATCATTGTAGATTATAAGTATTGCATGACGATTTATTATGGTACTAAAGTAACTTAATAATGAGTTAATAAAAAAGCGATAGTTTCACTTCTCGAACATTCCTCGATGATAGCTGTCAATAAATCGCTTTAACGGCAACCTTTAAAAGATAAAGCTTAGCTTGTAAAGCTTGCTGCTTCATTAGCTAATTGCGCATATTTAAGCCTATTCGCCGAGTGGAAATACCACATGATTTCTCATTTTATTACGGTAGACATCATAGTCAATGTCGATGTGTTTATCCTCAAGAGATTCTTAGCAGCTCAAAAATTGCCACCCACTTATAGTGAGAAAATTTTTTCGAAATTTACTTCAATATGAAAGCTCTCATCGATAAGTGAACGAAAAAAAAACGAAATGATTAAAAGCATTTCTCTATGAAAGCACTTATTTCAAATAAAATGAGGCAATCTTCGAGATAAGATAGATAGCCGGCAACAACGATGAGAGCGAAACTAACAACAACGATAACAGCGGCTTGAAGAGGTAGGCTCTTCTAGAGATTTACTTACATAGTTAATACTCATCTAAGACTGTTCATAAAATATTCAAATAAATATTAAGATCAGGTTAACAAAAAATACCCGTGCTTACCAAAAAATATTTGTGGATTTTGCAAATTCTCCATCCATGATAGCCA
This sequence comes from Baylisascaris schroederi, assembly GCA_006503575.1. Classification (NCBI taxonomy): domain Eukaryota; kingdom Metazoa; phylum Nematoda; class Chromadorea; order Rhabditida; family Ascarididae; genus Baylisascaris; species Baylisascaris schroederi. The sequence continues at coordinate 45,985 of QEWY01000648.1, read as the reverse complement.
AATGACCGACACCTACTAGTATATGTCTTAACAGAACAAATATGATTTATTACAATTTAAGCATGCAATGCTTATCAACTAAATGATAGGTGTTTGTTATTTGCAAGCATATCTCTTCGTAAATGTCACAACTTTTTTCACAAGCAAAGTTTGCATCAAAGAATTAAAAAACTGCATTAAAAATTCTCAGCTATATGTAAATTTTGAATTTAAAATCAGGTTAGGAAATAAATAGACGAGTATTATAGGTGATTACCCCTCACAAATAAGGCATACAATGTAATCACTTAATTATTAGATTTTATTGATATATTAGCTAAACTAATGACTAAATGGCTGAATGTTAATGAGTTGCTTATGTGCACATAATGAGAAAACTATAAAAAAAAACATATCACAAAAGAATAATGGCTTCAATTACGGCATGCGAATGTAACAACCGAACTAATCTTATCGAATTCAAATGAACCAATCTGATAGACGCCAAAAGAATTCCAATAATAAACCCCTTCAATGGACTTTAGAAAACTTTTGATCAGAGATTTTATTTTAGAGGTAACAATAATAGCATAGTAACAACATCAAGTGAAAGTATTTTACTGCCTTCAATTGAGTTGGCGGCGACGAATTAGGAGACGGGGCAATAAGAGGAGGGTAAGTGTATGGATTGGGAGTGTAAGTTGGAAACATTAGAGCATGACAGCGTTCTAAGTTGGGAATACTTCCCTACTACGATAACATGAATCCTTACTCATGCTATTAGCTATCCATCTAACGTCTCGTAATTATGATTTTCACTTAATACGCTTAGATATTTGTACTTAAATTCGTCAAAGCTTATCGATTAGCAAATGCTACTCAAGTTATATTTAATAGAAAGACAATATTCCACACTTATAATAAAGTACCATTTCTTGTTATCAATGCTCAATTGAAACACCTGAAATTGTTGAAGTACCAACAAGAAGGAAAATCAATAAAGCTAAGCTGTAACATCTAACATCAACCACGGATGAGATGACTGGATTCCAATAACAACAAAAAAAGCCATAAAAGTCAAGTTCAATATTTGTACTTTGAATATTTTCATAGAAATCGATGAAAGAAAGAATAAATTTAGGATATGAACAAACACAACAGCAGTTTATAAATAATCAAAGCAGTAATAATCCTTCTGCTCCTATCACATCTATGGCAATATGCAATATTTGCATTGATTATTTATGCACTTATTGCTATACAATATTTTACTGTTATGCATATTATGTTATTGCAATGCAAATATGCATAAAAATATGCAATATGCAAAAAAAAATTATTGCAAATATCGACGATGATTGCTAATAATATGCAATTTGATTACTGCAATAAAATAACAAATATATTCGAGCAGAATACCATATGTGACTACAGCAACGATAATGTCACAAAATTATCTTTAGAAATATGATTATCTTATGCTATTATGGTTGAAAATGCAGCTGTACTTTGTCTTTATCTAAACAACTCCGACATCATGCTATCTACTTACTTTAACTCCTTATTATCGGACTATCAAGGCCCGCTAAGTTAATTACTTGTATTAGTTGTTGCTTCACAAGGAATTCTCAAAGAAACAGCTACTAAGTTAGTAAGGCATAATTTACCATCATTAACGAGTAAGAGAATTTAGAAGAAAAAATGTAAACTAAAAAAATTGAAAATCCTGTAAGTATTGAATCAAATGGTCTCATAAATCATGTATACTAATGCGAGGTGAAAAATAAGAATGACAGTGATCCCCTAAACAACGCAACCGTTGGGTTTTTTCCGATAATTTTGCTCTTTGCTCCTCCCTTGGGGTGGAAGAGAAAATCCCCATCAAATGAGATCATTGCATCGCATCATTGCTACCTGAGAATCGCCATTAAACGAAACAAACTCTTTACGTACTATATTGTGCACAAATACTTCGCCTAAACATATCACGAAGAAATTACTGCATTTCTAAGTTTAAAAACTTGTTCGATCGAATAGAAAAGATTCGAAAATTAGTGAACGCTAAAAATCCTGATGGTTATAAATGAGGGAATACGGTACATCAAAGGAAAAGATTTGAAAGAATCGAGAATGATGATGGAGTATTCGTTGAATGTGTAATGATATGACGATTTGTAGGCTTCGAGATTTCAATAAGCGCCAATAGATGCGGAGGGGAATCTCGTTGCGAAGCACATACTAGAAATGCTTTAAATGCGAGGGTGGATTTGACGTGCGATTATGCTCTCATCGAAACGATTGCATCTCTATGAAATTGTCATCGTCTAACAAGTTATCGATACATACACCTATAGTCATCATTTACCTGCCTAGCCAATTAAGGAGATTCCCCACGTATGCAGCAGTCGCTCATGTCAACCACCTTACACATTACTTACACATCTACCTGCATCATTTCATATTTGTGCTCCATGGTGCGTTAATTCAACATTGATATCACTGTCTATAACCACAACTATAGTCCTTCATATGATGCGCGAAGGGAAATGCTCGCATATGAGCATAGAATTTTATAGTGGGGGAAAAGGTAGCATAACCTAGGAAAACGAACATCAATTTGTCCTCTATAGAGTCATCAAAAGCTGGAGAAATGGGAATTTAAGATGATAATATTGGTAATTTTTTGCAGAATTTCAAAAAATAAAAAATAAAAGTAAAAATAAAAAATCGAAAAAACACCGCCGCTTCAAAATGTTCGACATATTCTTTACGTTTGTGCATCACTTGAATTAACCATTCCAAATTGACGTTGAAAGGATACCTAATACGGTAAACACCATCCCCTACACCTGTAATAGTAATATGCAAATCGATTTACGATTCGTTCATACCTATTCACGAAAAGAAATTCAACGGCGATGAATTATATATCATATATAACAGAGAGATATATCAATTATCGCTGCTTTTCATTGCTTCTTGAAAGTCTTCAGTAAGCATTTACTTTAACAATCAAAGACCCGAATCTATCAAAGCACTCCAACACCTGCTCTCTTAGCGTTCAATAAGGAAACGGGAAGGAATGGATTCGAGACTTTACCCGCGGGTAAGGGAAAAAAAGACCGGCCAATTAAGCGTTAAGATTTGTGCATTGCAACTTAGCAGATCATGTTTTGAATTTTATTTTATAATTCAGGGAACCACTTAATAAGATCAATAGTATCACTCGCATTGATATATTCTACGAATGGTGGCTAAACAATGAAAAAATTCAAAATAAAAAATATTCGTACTTCTCAAATTAGCATTTAGAATCACATATAACCACAACATATCATAGCCAAGTATAAATTCCAGAAAATAAACCTGAATCACATTAAAAAGCCAACGGTGCAAAAACCTCGACCCTACCACTTAATGAGTGCAATATGTCAATCAGGCAAAAATGGTGGATGTGGAAGCCGCACATTCTACGTGTCGAGAAATTGCGAGCAACTGTTTTGTTTTATTCCCATAGTATTTCATGGTAAATGATCTTCTTATGGTATAACTCGAGGTATTTCCCTAAAATACCGTAATAAAATCCAAGTGAACAAATGAACAAATGAACATATGTGGACTGTTTCCATATTCCATTTAATATATATACTTTTTGCACTTTGTATTTTTAATGGTATTTTTATAACATACCTGAAGCCAGTGGGATAAACACTGTCTTGGAACAAGAAAGTCCCCGTAAACCAACAAAACCTGCATCTCTCCCCTCAAAAAAAAAGCAAACCCCATATGAGTATTCAAATGGTGCGGAAACATCATACAACACTATCAATTTAGTTAAATAAACAACAAAACAGTTATTGCAGTTTAATAATTGCCATAAAAAACCACGTTAACAATAAATATAAGTAACAAATAAGAATAATACCAACGAGAGCAGTGACTTGGAGAAGGCCGATAAACGATGCGAAAATCAAGTACTTGTCGATTGACAAACGCTGCACTACATTTCAGCTTGTAATTGACCTATTTGATTAATTTATCGAAGTGGCGCATATGGCATGTCAATCACATAAATATATTTAAAAACAAAAATGTTTTTTTCCGACGATGGCGATAAGATGAATGATGGAAATGAATGAAACTTAAAATTTATAGGCGCAATTAGAAATAAATTTCAAAAGTATAACGATGATGGGAATTAAAATCAAAAATGCGCCAAAATTCAGAGTAAATTTCAAACGTTTTTCACAAAAAAAAAACCGTCAACACCACCGATACCAATAATTCTATTATCGTAGTTCACATATGTTATATAAATCTTAGCATTAATTTTTATAAACACAAAAATTAAAAAAAATTGAGCATAAATTATTTGTTCATAAAATAACATACAACTGACAACAATATCAATCTAGCATTACCTGCCTATCTCTTTCATATTACCTGTCTATTCCTTCTAGCATCACCTGCCTATCCCTCCCAGCATTACATGTCTATGAGGTGATCTTTGTACTACGAACTACCATCTTGTAATATGAAGCGACTTGAACACTAGCTGTAAAAAAACGTTCTGGAACTCACAGAAGTCCCCATTTCTTTAGATTACCTACACAGCCTATCAATTAGCAATGCACAAAAACGGGTAATCGTCATTATATTAATTAAAAATTTAAAAAGTTCAGAGCATTTCAGTATGCTCAAATGATAATGGCTTATTCCACCTCTCCTCCCATCTTATCCAACGAGTCATCCTTTTTCCATAGGAACCATCTCCAACGGCCTAATATGCCATAGAACACAAACAATCCCAAATAACAGAAATCGAAATGAACAATTCAAATACGTTTCCAATGATGAGAAAATTGTCATATAAAGAACTTTTTCCTTCACTTTTTTCCCCCTCTCCTTCCTCTCAATCCTTTCTGTTCGCATATTCTTCTCACTTTTTTCCATTATCTTCACTTTCCCTCCTCCCCTTCCCATTTGCCTTGTTCATTTTCTTTACAACAGCATGTTCAATCCAGCAATTCTTTGGCAATGATTTGAGCAGCACTAGGAAACAACTAAATCACGCGAACAAAGGCACAAAAAATAGGACACAACACCATCCCTACAGAATGATTTCCTCCTTGAAGTCAAAAAATTAACCGACTCCGATCTCTGAACCCGAATTTCTCAATAACATTAAAAGTACTTTAAACGGAAATCCTCGTCTTCACAATACCTTGCTTTTTGCCCAAAGAGTATGGCAAATCTAGAGAACAAATTTTTGAAATTATTTTTCAAAAAAACTTATAAATAACAGAATCAATTCTCTGAGTATTGAACTTCAACCTGGCACTTATGGCGCTCGAATCGTCGTCCTTGGCTCGTGACTATAAAGGAATGTTGAAGCTATCACGATCGATGCTCCAATCACAAACGCACTGAAATAGAAAACTACATTGCCACTGTGTGCTGATAGATCAATAGGTTCCGTATCGATCCTTTAATTTCTAGCATATATGCAGCCAACCATCTCCACCTAATTGCAATATTCATCACTTTGACAGTTTCATTTCTCAAACATTAAAGGAAACACTAAAAAAATCCTCACGGAAATAAAATGATGAAAAAGTGATAGTTAACTTACAGAGTTGGTTGGAAGTCACTGAGGAACCAATATGAAATAAAGCTTGAAATTATTATTGAGAGCGAAACGGCGAATCCTTTCAATATATTATCCGCATATTTTACCACCAATGCAATCACGAGACCACCATATGCCTGCAGTGATTTCAAAAATTCAAAAAAGAAAAATCTTCAGTCGTCTTTCTTCCCTATTCCCTAATTTGCACTCCGCAAAACAAAACATTCAACAAATACGATAACTAATTAGAGCTGAATTATGCAGTAAAATGTGGAAATAAGGTAAAAGAAAAACAATGAATATTGTACTTAATTTCCTGATACAAGATTAATAAACCTTCAAAACATAAATATATTTGAAATTTCACAATTTGAAACTTTAATAAAATCAACTAAAACATAAATTTAAGAAAAACAATAAGGAAATAATACTTTGAAAAAATCCAACCTGAAGAAGGACAACAATCCAGATAATGCTATTGTATCCTTGAAAGAAACCATTCTCGTTGACTTTTTCTGAGTCATATAACCACACCATAAATAATCCACCAAATACGCTAAAGAATGCTGAAAAACGATCAAATATTTTACTACTAATTGGAATTATGCTGGTAAAATTCTTTGGAAAGCAATGCTGATCACCGAAAATTTTTTGTAATCACCACTGAATTAATTCAAATTATCACTATCTGTAAAACTACCGACAAGGGGATTGCCAATTTTCCTTTTGCAAATTTCCCCTCTACTGTTTATCTTGTGATATCATTCAATAGTCAAAGTTGAACTCAACAACTGATCCAAGAAATAGCACCTCTAAACATCAAAAGCTCATACATTCGAAGGTGTGAGGAAACTGTTTCTGCCATCTAAAAACTTTACGACTGCTACAAAATATAAAATGCCTTAAAAAATCCAAAATTAAAAAATGCCGAAAGAATAAACATTAACCAAGTTGAAGATTTCGTATCCATAGAGAGACAGTAGTTCCTTTAAGGATCTTCTCAAAATAGACCCCAGCAAAACCACTCGAGAAGCAAGCCGTCAATACCGCCAATAATCCGACTAAATGATCCGAGTCGCCGATCGAAAAACTCGTCGTTTCCTCCGCTTTTGGATTTTTACTATCACTTGGCAACTGAAATATGTTGAAAACACTTTGAAAACGACTCAACAATATTAAATAAAAACTTCCATAAGAAAGTAATTTGCACAACATCTATGCAGAGTTGATTTTGTAGTGCAAGGAAACAAAGGAATATAATTAGCATAGGTGATAAATCAGAGAATCAAGTTTCAATAAAAAAGGACTAGAGGTAAGTGTAAGGTAAATGTACATTAGAGGTAAAGGTAAAGGTAAATGTTGGGTAAATGTACATTAGAGGTAAAGGTACTAGAGGTAAATGTAATAGGAAGAGCGTTTTAAACATATAAACTTTTTAAGACGAATGGGATAAGAGCTAAATAATGCAAAACAGGTGAGTGCTGACGTGGCACTAAATCAGCGCACATTCCCTCCACCACTTCCAACAGAAGATAAAGAAAGAAGATGAGAAGATAGAAAAAAGAGTTTCAAACCCGATCGTTAAAAAGGATCGTGGGTTCCCAAGGCGAAGGTGAGAACATATAAGCTTTCATCATATCGGCAATACCATATTCTGTAGTTGCATCACTGCTTGTCCCCCAGCCTCTCCTCCCCTCCAATTCCACTCGATTCAGTCTGACCTCCTACACATCGGCAGGGACGAGCTTATAAGGAGACTATATGAAACCAAATATATACAAATGACATCATTAAAACGATATTGCAGTTTCATGAAGCGATAATATTCATTAGTTCTCACTGTATTCGAGGCTCTTTAAGGTTTAAACATAAATCGAAGCAAGCATACCTGAACAAGAGCAACACCTGCTGTGAGCATAATCAAAGACATCCACTTAATGCCGTTCAATTTTTTATTCAGCATTGTCACCGAGAAGAACGCTGTTGTAAGAATTTTTAGTTGATAAGTCACCTCAAAATGGATTATCATCAACTTCAAAGTAATCATCATCAATTTGAGGCTCCATAATTGTTCAACTTTTCAATGCTCACCCCCTCCCTCTCCACACTAAGGTGAGATATAAATCGGCGTCAACCTTTACAATCTGCTTCAACAAGCTCATGAAAAACAAGTGGACAAATGCGCCGATACAGGTCTTAGAATATAACAAAAAATTCCCTCAACTGTGAATAGATGACCAAGTGAAGACTACATATAATAATCTATAAATGTTAAATTATTTCTTAGTTATACACTGATGTTGTGTTCCACTCCTATATTCCATATGAAAAATAATAATAATTTACAAAGAAAATTTTTTGAAAAGGATGCAAAACCGATGCAAATATGAAAACTTATCCCCCTTCCATTCTGTGCTAACCAATGCACTAATCACTTCAACAGCATAATTTTGAAATTTGTTCACCACTAACAAAATATTTGCACAAAAAAAAGACTAGAATAATGTAAATATAAAAAGTTGCCACTTATAATAAACTTCAAGAAAAACTTAAATCAGTGTCCTTCTGATTATCATCTAAAAGTAGAGGTGAAATAATAAGTTGGAACCTGATAAGTTGCAGCGTCAAGTTTGGAGAGAGCAAGGAAGAGTAGATTGTTTTGTATGACATAAAGTAATGCGGGCACACCAACTTTTAGCGTATCACGAGATTTTACAATCACATCGTTATATATTTCTGTATAAAAGCCAATAAAATTCCAATCTGAAAATTGCTTTCAAAACGATTTAATCAAAAATTTCTATAAGAAACATATAGATATTTATTGCTTGAAAGTTTAAATCCAAGCATTTCTTAGTAAATCTTTAAAAATCTTAGTAAAAATTTCTAATCATACAGCGGTAAATTCCTTCCTCCTCCCCCTAACTCCCACTCAACCAATTACGATTAGGATCACCAGCTGCTGATATCAGTAGAACCCCTCTAATCTATCAGATTCTTCATAACAAAGGAGAAGTCATTTTCTTCCTTCCGTTTTTTGAAGGCTTTCCCTTCTCAACTAAGAAACTTTTTCTCTCCCAAACCCGGAGTAAACGGAACATTCTATAGCAGATTTTTATTTTTGAAAGAGAAACTTCACAACCTTTGTGTCTTCTCTCCGATGGAGAGCAGCAAAGGAAAATTACACCTCTTCCCCATAAGGAGAGTAGGCAAAAACTTCCCGCTTTCATCTCAAATCTCCCACTCCTCCCTCCCATCTCTAGTTGCGAATTCGAATTCCAGGCTTGAGGTCAGAATGCCAGTTGGCCTGCAGTTGCTGGGCCAATTTTGAGCATTCAATTATAGAACGTAACTGCTATGGAAAGTATAGCTCCACCTTTTCTCCTCATCAAGGGAGAATTGCGCAATGAGCCAACACAAAAGCAAAACACATGAAGCACTCATATTTTATAAAACTAAAAGAGGTTGGCAAATTTTTAACATTATGATGCTGCCGCCGGATGTAGAATTGGATGCGGGATATTTATAGTAAGGATTCACTACTTGCGATCACCTCAATATAAACGCCACCCACTTTCAATTTTTAGGTTCTCTGGATATCCCCAGTACCGTCACATCAGCCTTATGCGTATCACGTAGCCTAAAGATTCAATCAAAGAATTACTGAAGAGGGATCAGCAACACCCTTCGAGAAATGAACAGATCGTCCTACTCATAAGTTAGCGCTATCTTCTAGCGTTGTTCACCATTCATAAACCTCGATCAGTCATAACATAAGGCAACATATCAATTGATAAAACAACGAAATAAAAGAGACGAACTATGTTGCATTGCAATGACGAAGAGGCATGTGAATAGTTTCACTACTTCAGCGGTGACGACGGCCGTCGATGATAGATACCTTGGACCATCGGTTTTTTGTGTTCTCGAATAACGTAGAATCAATACAAGAGCGGTTGTTTGTGCTATGAGTACCAATAAAGATACCCATTTTAAATTTTTTGTGTTTATAAGTTTATCGACCATTTTTGATGAAGCACTTTGACTGAAAAATCTTCGATGAACATAAAGCATATACCCCACGCAAATTCCAAAGTGGGAAAAAAATATTAAGTGAAAAGGTAAGAAAGGTGAGAAAAAAGTATTAGACTACAAGTAAATAAGCTCATAGCGAATAAATAAAGAATAAATAAATGAATAAATAAATAAATAAATAAATAAATAAATAAATAAATAAATAAATAAATAAAATAAAATAAATATATATATGTTAATTACCACTCCCTCCAATCCTAGACAATAGAGGTGAGAAAAGTGGAAGAAAGAAAGGGAAGTAGGGAACAATATACGGAAGTACCACAAATCTTTGATCATGCCCGGGAATAAAAAATCGAAAAAAAATGACGGTTGACAATTCAGATTTTAATCAGCTGCAAATAAACGACCTTGCTATGAACTACTGTCTTCCCGTCCCCCTCTCACCCTCTTCAGATAATCTTTTCTTTTCGTATATTTCAGGATGGAAAAAACCCTCTCCACTTAGAAAAATTTTCTGTTATACATTTCGCAAAATAATCTGATTTACTTGCAAACATCTATCTCATCATAAATCATTGCCACAACCAATTACTTTTTTTAGAAAGTAAAATCGTTTCCTTATCGATAAAAACTCTATGGAAAATTTATGAGTTTTCAATTTTTTTAAAATAGGGATTCTTGATGTGTTTTCCAAAAATTCAATAAACATTCAAAAAAAGACATAAAAAATAGTCGCCGAACTAGTTTCATCGATAAAACTGCCCTATACATTCCTAGATCATGTGTAAGTAAGAAATAAAATGTGAACGTTATCACTACACTACACTACATTCATTACACCGTTCGATTTGTTACTGTGCAATGGGCGATTGCAACTGCGTCGTTGTGAATTTCTTAACAGAAAAAAACTAATCTTTTTTGCACCATCTTCTTTCCCCTCCCGTTCACCCTATTACGTTTTTTTAAAGTAAAACTTGGATAACTTTTACAAAATTCATATCGAAAAAAATTTTTTATTGCTAATAAAAGTATTACCGGTAGCATTATTAGTAATGCGATAACGAAATGAGACTAAAAGTTAGTGCCCACCTGAATGTGGATTTTTCATTCGATGTTTCAAGCCTCACATCACTGCTATGAGAATGCATCGATCTTGATGGCTAATCGTGAAGAGGCAACCGGTTTCAATCCACCTATGTTACCAAACTCTCTGCAAACCTGATTTATAACAATGAAAGCGAATCATAGAAGACAACAACAAAAGAAAATCCGCCACCTTCTGAATCCTTGTTGCTCGAAAGCAACCACTTCTAACCCCCCCCCCAATCCCCTCCCCTTCGTTTTATTTTCCTATCATCTTCCCTCCCCCTCATATCCTTTTTGTGCTCCTCAATCTCAGCGATACGAAAAACTCGACGTTGCACTGTGTGAGCGGTGAATGTGCTCCAATAAACGTAAGAACGTCTAGCAAAACGCAACCAGCTGATCAAAAGAAGCCACATTAAATTCAGCTTTGGTTCCGCTCATCGTCGCGAGTGCAACTCAGAGATAACAACGATACGATGATGGATTAACTTCATTAAATCCGGTCTCGTTCACCGATCGACATTAATCCATCCGATACCCTTCGCACGTCGTCACCGTCTTAATCCGACACCAATTCCGTCCTCAGCTTCGACTCGGATTCAACCCAAATCCACCATGAAAGTATCGTTTCAGGATAATTAAGACGGCTACCGTAAAAGCCAATAACTGCACTACGACTCTTCAACTCATCATATTCGAAACCAAAAATCCAGAAACGCATAAACCCACAAAACCACAGGGCATTCTGGATCCACCACACGCCTACGTGGGAATACGTGGCAGATATTATTCTGCTGCAATAAACATAATACTGGAATATAATTAAATGTTTGAATTTTCTTGGATCTAAAATATTGCAGCGAAAATATTGTGGTGACTTTTTGAGTGGAAGACGGGATCTGAACTCTTGGCAAAGAATTGTTTATGAATTTAGAACCAGCTGGTTGGCTATAATAGTGTTAGAGTTTAATGGCGATAAATGCGTCAAAAACCTGTTCCAGCCGTATTATTTCATCACTATCTCTCCAACTTATAGTTTAGAAATGAAAAACACTTTAAGACAAGGCAAGTTTATTAATAAGTTTTATATACGAATATGAAATAAACAAATAGAAATCGAGAGACCACAGATTTGTTTATATCTCTTCGAGAAGATGAGAAGAAGATGCGTTAAAGTAAAGAATGAAGATAAAAAAATAATGAAGTTAACCAAATTGTGGGGAGGAAATTAAAACGGTATATAATCCTAATAAAAGTTAGTAAATTTTCAATAATCATACAATGAATCCCACTTTAATATCAGTACAAAATAATAAAATATAGAATTTATCGATATTAGATGAATGTTGATATAAAAATAACATTTTAAACACATTCAAGGCAAACTAAACAGCAAATGATAGAAAATCACCTATTGTTTTTGTTTCAATTTCTTTCTGAGATTGTAAAAGCCTATCATGCATGCATCTCGTATCGATCTAAGAACCTCTTTTAATGCGTACAGTACGCCACCTGCTTACAGTACCCTACCAACAATTTATTGCGTTGTAACGTTTCACCTGCGAGATGATGAGGATATCGAAAAGTGCTTTAGTTTGAGGTCATACTGTAGAAAAAAGCTCTTTCAAGAATAGAAACGTGTTATATGGAAGCATAGAGGATATATTCGTTTATATTACGAAAACAACACTCTTATAAATATGTAATAAAGGAAGGAAATCTATGCATCATGAACAGATCAATAGGTGCAACACCTTTATTTCTGCTTTACCTGAAGATTTTCGAATATTTTTGGTGTTATCTTTGATTATTTTATTTTTAGAAATTTATCGATTATTTCAAAAGTTCTATGAAATTCGACATTTAGAAAAAAAAAGATTTTAAAAATTCCCCAAATAATTCAAAAATATTTCGAAAAAAGACAATCCTTAGATAATCCACGAATCTTTTCTTTTTTTTGAAAATTCCTCAACATCTAAAAGAAAAATTTTCAGTTAAAATTCGACGAATTTAAGAATTTTCACAAGTCTGCTAATTATTTAGGAATATATTACTAATGAAAATGAATCGAACGTCGTGGCGATTTGCACTGAGACGATGGAAGATTCAAATCATCCTTGACAACAGTTGAGAACATCAACTGTTATATTACTGTAGTCAACGGTTGGTCTTTTTTTTATGCATTAATTCGATGCCATTTGATTACAAATAATGTAGCGTCAGCAATGCGGTAGACTGCAGTACTCTTTGTGTGTCAGTTTCAGGTAGTTCTTTATTGTTTCAATTATGGTAGCAATCATAATTTTGTTTACTATTAGCTTCGATAGGCAACGACGATGTAGCCTCTGTTCGTCGTGTTTAATTCTCTTCAGTAAATATCAAATTTCAATTCCATTCCCGCTATTACGATAACGATCAACGAGCTAACAACTAAAGTTCAATAAATGCGCTAAATAAGTTAATATTAACAAATATTGTAGTCAATTAATTGGTTAAGTGATAAATTATCATATAGTTGGAAATTAACTCAATTAAGTTATATGCAAATTTTAAATATTTAATTTAAATTAAATTCCACACTCGATAGGCGATATTCAATTCTATTAAACATTTCCTTAATTATTATAAGCATTTGCAATTAATTGACTCTAAATTTAATGTGAGAAAAATCAAAGAATTTGATCTTTGATAATGTGTGATTTATTTTGAAAAGCGATTAAATATTTCGAGTATTTGTTTCACTTTTCAATTTTTGCATGACGAATCATAAATTATATAAAATATGGAAATTTTATTCCATCACGGTAATAAAAAAATTGCCTCAGGGCATTTATTGGATGAATGAAGTGAAATTGGTTGATTGGTTTATGATATCACAATTAATTTAGTGATTATGAGTTGATTGAAGAGAATCATTAAAGCGATTGTATGATAGGCAAATGAACAGGTTCGATGATGAGTCGATTAGAACAGGAAGCATCGATGCTAGGAACCTGTTGATATACAGATTACTGCTTCTTCACACATCAACAACCCTTACTTTGTGCTCAATTGCCACACCTTTCTCGTTGATCGACTAACCCATTGGGCTATTCATTGGTGTGCACATCTCTTTGCTCGTTTATATCACTTATGAAAATCTTGTTCGATTTTGCTGGTTATTTTTTGAGTGCTTTTGTTAATTTACATCTTTGAAACACATAGTGACAATGTCACATCCATGCGTATTTATATATGAGCCTGTCTGTGTGGCCTATTGTTCCAACTCGACAGCCATTATTTCAGTGATATAACGTATATTCTTGAAGGAGCTGCTTGATCAGGTGGGCATATATATATATATATATATATATATATATATCGTACGTATGGCACGTGGAATATAACGAATGGCTTTGATATTTTTCTTTCCAATCAGCATAAATCTACAAAGGTGAAAATTGAGACACATCGTAACGAAAACTTTTCAACGAGCTTATCATTTCTAGCAAAATATTTTCAAGAACTCATATTCTGTTATCCTAGTGTCGTATACTTTATTTCTATGCACTTTTCTTTTGTATTAAATGGTCATTTAATAGAAGAGCTTACTAATATTAATAAGCTTATTGGTGCATTGTTGTAAGGTATATTGTCGTTCGAATTTACTTTCAAAAAATTAAACTTTTATTACTGATATGTGATAGCTTTATCATCACATTTCAAGCTTTTCAATTATCTTTCAGGTTGTTTTTCAAAATCAGCGATTGAAAAGTTCCATAAGTGGATGGTGATTTTTACACATATCAATTCATAATTAGAAGGAAATCTTTGAAATTAACTTCAGCAATATGGATTAAACAATTAGCACTTTATGCAATAATCAAATATTTTATCACTAAGTCATACATTTGCAATCATCAAAAATTATGGAAATTCTTGCAAATTTTTTCCATTTTTACTCATATAAAATTATCTAGAATATTAGGCAATGATCGATTTAATTTTTTTCAATAATCTATTCAAATCAGGCAGAAAATTTTCTTCGCCTCTAGAAGGAACTAAGAACCTTTTTTCATGGATAATCGAAAGTCGAAAACGTGCAATCAATGAGCATGCATTGCTAATGCCCGCCTACATCAACATTAGAGTTTCAAGCGTTATTCGTTAAGCATATCTAGAGTGTCTTCATTAGCTTGCTTTATGCATACTTTACTGATTATAGCAATTCAGTTTTTTTTTTATATAACAATTTGAAATCGATAACGATTCGTGGAAATTCGTTTCAAATGAAGCCTAAATTTTAGGATTTATTTCGAAAAAAAGCATAAAAAATTTTACAATCCCTTGCAAATGATGCTTAGAAAATTCCAAATTCTTTCCAAAAAAGAAAAAGAAAAAAACATAAGATTTTAGGTGGTTTTTTTTCCTTAAAAGAGCGCTAATTAATTCACTCAACTCATTGTGTTGGCTAAATCTTTGCCATATATCTAGGCAGAAAAAAAAACGCATAACAAAATGTCGATCAAAAATTCGCCATAAACAATTGAATTTTGATCGTTTTCTGTTGTTCGTTGTTGTTGTGTATATTATTGTAATCGACAAAGTTTTTTTTAAAACAAATTTTCGACAAAGTTTTTTTAAAACAAATTTTCTAGCATATCAATAATGCTTCTTTCTAATGTTTGCAAGAGTCATTTATCTCTCACTTATCATTAAATGAATTTAGGATTGTCGTAAAGGTTATCGCTGTATGCTAAAAATCGTCCCTGTAGATTTTTTTTTTATTTGATCGCAATCCATTCAGATTATCGTCACCCGATGAATAAATGTTTATTAATATGTAAATTTATTTTTATATTTAATTAAAATTCAATTCGCTATTTGCTGATTTATTTGCTAAGCTAAGCGATTGACGTATAAAATATTATTTTTATTATGAGCATTTAAATAGTACTTCAAAGACTCATTCAATTTCATTCAATTTCTTCATTATTCTCAAATATAAAATTTTTTGCATATAATTCGGGTGAATTTTCGACGATTTTTATTTGCACTCCAAGTCAAACTTTCAAAAAATTGCTGTGAATTAAAGCGTTAATGAAGTTACTTGCAAAAATAATCTCACCTGAAAACGTCAGTTTTACTCTAACATCAAATGTTATTGTTGGCCTTATACGTTTCACCAGGCATAGAGCGTTATATGTTTAGTAGAACTGACCGCCGCTAAACAAATATATGACCTCTATAGCTCATTCATAAATCATTTGCTTGGCACGAGAAAAGTCAAGGGTTCGTATCCATCTAAGGACAAAATTTTTGTCGTTGAGTTAAAGTGACACTCATTCTAACTTTTATCATTTCTGAGTAAATATTGCGCATTGTGAACCAACCTGCAGCACATAAAACATTCCTATCCAGTAATGAGTTGCTTTCATCGTTAGGCCTTTCTGCTGGCTGCGAATCTCGTGCTTTAGTGCTTCAATTATTTTTGCCATAGGGTGATGGTTTGATTTTTGAAGAAATGATGAAACTCGTTCAACACCTCCCATATCAAAAACAGCGATACCATGGTATCTTAGTAAGCCAACTATCGTGAGACGAACAAAAAGACATGTCATAGCAGCAATTTCATAGAAGATTATGCTTACTAAATTTGCATAAAATTAAAAATGAGCTGAAAAGAAAAGAAAAATAAAAAACACGATGCAATCGGTTCCCTAAGGGGCGTAAGGAGATGCTCTATGCATCATTTCTTCTTACTTACAAGTCCGTCTGCCATGTTCAGTTCTCAACGAGTCAAACTGCTGCTTCAATTGAAACGCTCAGTTGCTATTTTCCTCTATTTTTTTTTTTCTTCGTTTTAATAGATTTGCACTGATTGAATTATTCATAAATATTATTTCCTTTGAGGCAATTTTATGAAATCGATTTTCAATTTGAAAACGTTTGAAAACGTTTCAAAAATTATCGTGCAGTCAAGAATATTTGATAGAGAAGCAATTATTTAAATTCCTTTTTTTTTGAAACATGACTTAATTGTTGCCTTCTTTTAATTAAAGTGTTTTTGAATTGGTACTACATCTCAGAAGTGGAATATTATACAATGAAAAAATAGCAATTTTCTGTTATATAGGCGTCAATTTAATTAATTATATAGTATACTTTTCGAGGTAAAAATTTAAAAAAATGAGACGAAGTTCAAATCTTGATCAAATATTGCAATCATCCGAATCGATGAAAGTAATACTTGAAGCCTTATTAATAAGTAATGCCTATTATAAAACAGCGTCTAACAATGAGAGATTTAGAAGAAAATTGCCTTATAATTCGATCATTAATAAAAATAAAACGAAAAAAAAAACTGAAAAATTACGACTGCTAACGGCAGCAAAGTTTATCGCGTTGCTAGGCGATTTATATTCTATGGAATTGTTAAAGAATGCTGCAATTTTAGTGGGGTTTTTCTTCTTTTCCGTTTTGTTTAACAATTTGCTTATTCAGTGCTTATATCACAAATCGCTTCCTTTTCTAAGGTAAATCCATGCACCTCATATTCACCTATATAATCCGTTAGCTTCATTTCTTACTGAATATTCTAGCCAGCGATATTATTTTAAATTCGATTTATGTTTAATAGATTTTATATAATTCTTAGATTTTCTTGTAGTTTTTGAATAGATAATGCGACTATAGCAAAAAAGAGTGAATATTGACATATATCAATAATGGCGTAATGGTGCAAGCGTCTTATGGGATATCGTAACGTCCTTAGTTCGAACTTTTGTGTGCATAAAGTTTTTATTCGTAATGAAATCAATGCATTTAGGTTATTTAATTATTAGCATAAAATTTACTCATTTTAGCCACAAAATGAAATATTCAATGTTGATGTTATTGTTGGTACCTCTCTTCGATGCAGTACCAAATTCACGGCATAAACGAGAAGAAAAGTCATCAACAAAGATACTCACTCTACCAGCAACAATCTCCGAAGTTCTTACTTTCAATGCCGCTTCCTCTAGCTCTCAATTATTCTCGATGCCAACCAATTGCTCTCATGCAGGAAAAATTTATGAACAGGTTTGCTTTTAACTAATCACCTTCTAAGTCATAATAAATAACAGCATACCGAAACAGGACGTATTTCAACATTTTATTCTCAGTTTGATACTATATATATATATATATATATATATATATATATTATATATATATATATATATATATATACATGTATAAAATGATAAAACTCTTGCTATATATAGAGAATGTTTGCAGGGTGAACACTGGCAAGCCGGTCATCTTCGGTATAAGTGTGGCAAATTTGGAGTCTACGAAATACTTGGTAAGCCAAATGTTTAACAGTAATAAAGCATGTTTTGCCATATTTGCATGCGATAGAATATTAAATTGATAGACAATCCTTAAACTGATATACAATTAGATCAATGGCTATCAGTTCAATGGTGCCATAAATTCAACGCCTCATTTTGGGAAAAAAAGCGCAAATTTAGAAAAAAGATCCACAAAATACAAGTTATATGATAGTCTGCTTTAACACTGAGAATATATTTTTTGATATTTTCCCCCCAGCACATCATCGTCACTTGCAATCGTCGATATAACTTCTATATCAAACGTCCAAGGTGATCACCTTGTTAATCCATATATTTTTAAGAGATAAATAGAAAATTTTCATATACTTTTAAGAGATAAATAGAAAATTTTCATATATTTTTAAGAGATAAATAGGAAAGCGCATCAAAAAAAGCTGCGCGAGAGGCACTGCTTTCAACACCTTTCCTTGAAAAACAAACCACATATACATACTCTGAAATAAAAAAAAAATTTTTTTTTGCGCCTCATCTCGATCACCATCTTCAAGTGCCGTAAGCGCGCAAAAGGTGTGAATCCTAACGAAACTATGCCGCATATTTAAGCGTTATGAAATCATATCCACCCAGTTTCAATGCCTCAGCTTTTTTATTACACGCATTGAAGTAAGTGGAAAGACAGAAAGATAAACAGACAGACAGATGGACAGACAGACATCTATACTCACATGCACAGGTATGACGTTGCCATCGACCATAAACAGTGGAAGTTGTGGTCACGTAATTACGGTGATCCATAATTTCCGCCTCTCTCGAATCTAGAAAAAATAAATTCCAAAACCATATATGAAAAATCTATTTCATGAAACAAAGCGGAAAATTTCTACAAGTTGGGGTAATTTTTTTTTCATATCATAAGAATGGTTTCTTTCCAAAATAAACGTTTCCTTCAGCTTTTTTTCAATACTTTTTTATCTTTGCTTAATACAATAAATAAAAATAACAGTCAAATTTATGATAACAACGGCGTTTAGAATTGCAATATATCGTATCATAACATAGTATAATATGGGCATATAAAACGATATGTTTAAATCGCTAAAATTTTTGAATTTTGATTACTAAAAATTCTTTCAATTCGCTAAAACTACAATAAATTTGGATAATTCGTTGAAATTGAATTTTCGAATTTTCAAAAATAACGATCGAAAAATAAATTTTTTATCTATTTGTAAAATTCTTGGTACGATTACTATAAATAAAATCTGTTCTACAATCCGATTTCTTCGATAGAAAAAAATTTTTTTAAACTTTTATAAAAAAGTTAAAGATGGATTTTTTTAATTTCTATAAAAATATATCCCATTTGCAATGTATTGAAAGCTAATTTTTTATAAATTCTTAAAGGTTGTCGTACCAATAAAGAGAAGACATTGGAAATTGGCGAAACATATATAGACGATAATGTTGCGCATCAATGCTTTCAAAAAGGTTCAGCTATCTATTATCGACAATCTGTATGTGGCATTCTTGGACAACCCGATTGTGATAAACTTTCCACCGTAAGTTTATATCAAATATAAACAATCAGAAATAATTAAAACAAATAAATAAAAAAAATTTTTTTTGAGTAATCATAAAAAAACAATGAGCTTTTCGCTTCTCATTAGATAACAATTACTACAAGCAAAAAATTGATAAAATGATATGATAAAATCTTCTTATTGATGAAATTATTCATAACTCAAAGATTTTAATTGATTTCATTAATATGCAAAAACATCAACGATATTAATTTACCAATGTTTGAGGTATTTTGAGGAAGCTTATAATAATAAATCAATTAGCTATAGAATGACTTGTATTCTTAATCCAAAAAGGCTACAAAGTATATATGAGAAAAACAATTATATATTTAGGATGTTGTTCCTCAATCTAAAACGTCATCCACGCCGAGTGGAACTCTCGACCAATCTGAAGGGATGCCTGCTGTAGGTTTTTTTCACTTTTTAATATTTAATATTTAAGTAAATCCATGGTACCTGAATTTTTGAATGCATTATGGGAAGTTAAGATTTCCTATATTCTTTTTTTTTCTTTTTATGAGATTATCGACTACTGTTCATGTAGCCTACCAATTAGAATAATACTATGAGAGCTATCAAAAACGTTGATCGTTTCTTAAGTTATAACGAAGATTCCTTTAGCTATTTTAATCTTTCCACAAACCTCCGACCGGTTACCTGTGTACCTCAAGAAATGCCACTGAACATGCCACTGAATCTCCTTGGAAAATACGTTTCGATTGGTCAATTATTCACAGAAAGGAATTTAGAAACGAAAAAACTCGTTTATTTTTAAAGTCCCGCTACTTTCATAGTGACTTTGAAAAAATATTAAATCCGCGAAATTTTAGATGCAGTCTTTTTATCAATAACAATAACTAAAGCATAAAGTTTAATACGTTTTAAAAACGAATAAATCTTATTAGTTAGCAGCCGCTGGATTACCGGAAGGATGGAAAATAGTGGACTCTAAGGGAAATCCAATTCCATTATCGTCAATACGAGTGATTTCGAGAACGTTACCGGTTGTGAGTCAACGAACTCTTAGCGCTACGGTAGGTTCCCCACACCTTACGTTTCAAGCACGACTCATTCCAAAGCAGTATACAGTTCTTGTGTATGAAATTATTTTCAGCATTCAATTTTCATCTAGAATATTTCATAAAAATTTACATATATGGAAAGACGGAAAGAAAGTTGAAAATAACAGTAATTTTTTGATTAACCAAAGAAAAAAGGTTAAAAGTATTTCAAAGTTTTCAATTGCATTAGTATTCTTAATTTTGAATAGAATGAGAAATAATATTGAATAAAAGCGGTGAAAATTTTTCCATTGAAATTTTCATCTCATTTGTCCGAAACCTTTTGAATTTTTTCGAGAAAAAATTTTGGAAAAATTGACTTCATTAAAAGGCCTACGGTGTGAGCTTGTTATTCTATGCTTGTTTTGCCATATTTTACACTAGAAAGTTTTATTTCAAGTTGAAGAAATACTTTCTTCTCGCTAAGTTTTGAGCGGAAATAAACGTGATCTTTTTTTGCCTTATCACTATAGATTAATCAATGGTGATATGATAACAAGTATTAGAGTTACTCCTTAAGATTCTCCCCTCCGCCTCTCTCTCCTCCCCTTGTGGGCAAAAACATTCTTAACTGAGCGTTTAAAAGTGACCAGCTCCCAAATAATAACATATAGTATCAATATTTTTTGGTATATCCTTCATCATACGTTTAAGTACTATTTAAATGTTTGAACTTGCAGCGATGAAATTGAAAAAAAAAACGGCTCATAAAAATTGAAGACCCTTTGAATAAAAGCTTCTACTTAAATATGAGCTTCACCTTTTGGTACTGTAAAAAAAAAATTTGTGAAGCATTCAAATGCCAAAGTTTTTGCACTCCTGGCTTCTATTCATACGAATACGATATATGAGCTCATCGGGATTTCTTATGCCCACTTATAGGCGAAGAAGTGTTTTCTGAATTGTTTTTGAAATATTTTATGTAGTTTTTGTTGAAGTAAGGAAATCGAATAGACTTTATAAAATTTTAAAAAATAGAATAGCGTATAAGCTAGCAAACATATAGTTAGATAAAGTTATACACGAATACCAAAGGAAGGGAAAGCGAGGAGTGGAGAGTCTATGCCCTGAAATATTGGTTTAATTACTCAAATTCAAACCAAAATGGCATAAAAAGGCATAATAAATAAATAGCAAGATATGAAGAGCATTATTATTTGTGCTAAATAATAGTCATCGCATATCACCATATTCCAGCAAAAAAAAAATCATCACAACTGAAATGTTTAGGTATTTTTCAGCTATAGGCTTTCAGTGAGTGAAGCTTTATGCTACAAAATGCGACTTGAATAAGATAGCGGCTGATAAATGTGTAAGGTTTGTCACTTCCATAACGTCTTTCATCCTCCTTTCCGGAAGTATCATTAAAAACAATCAACTATAAAGATAGACATTTTTCAACACCAACGACCGAGGTAGCCTAGTTTTATATTGCTATGTGCAAAGGAGAATTAAGAGCAAAATACCCAATTGCCGTGTGAGTAAAACTTCCGATTGTATAGCAATTTATGGAAATTATTTTTGCATGAGCAGAAAAAGCAACAACGTCGTAAACGTCAAACCTCTGTTGGTGTTGCATCAGCGATACCTGTAGACGTGACGTCGTCAGAGCAAAGACGTAGAAACAAAGATGAACGCATTGTTGGTATTGGTACTGGCTCAACGAGTTTAGATTCAAGAAGACCTACTATCACTATTGGAGATCAAAAATACAAGGTAAGAATTTAGTTAACACATAAACACCCGAAACAATTCCAACATCAAATAATTCTTAAATTTTTGCAATTCGATACAATTCTTTGCAATCCTAAAAACCAATTTTCAATCCGGTTTCAACTTATTGCGTAATCCCCCGAGATGAATATAGAGTACGATTTCGTTGATTCTTTTAAAATGAGCGGAAAGGCAACGATCGTACACCGTGTTATCCTTCTTAATCAACATTCCCATGGCTTTTTTTTTTCTCTACCATTTCCGTCCACACTCTAAGCGAAGCTCAAAGTTGGTTCTCAAAGCTTGAAACTCAAAGTTTCAAGCTCAAAGTTCAAAGTTTTCTAGTGAAGCTCAAGCTTAAAACTCAAAGGTGGAGAGGAATGATGAATGCAGATACTGTTTCAGCCAGGAACCGTAGCAGGAACTCGAAGTGAAGTAACTTGGTCTGGAAAGGATCTGATACACCACGGTAGACGAATCGCTGTTGGCCCTGGCACGTTCACTTTTGGAAATTCACCAAGTGGTTCCTTTGTTAAAAAATCAAATTAACAGTCACAGTGTTCGAATAATACAATTAAAATATATGGTAGCAAACAGATCGGGAACATGTCATATCTGCATATATAGTAAACGCTTTTATACATCTGAATATAGGTGTAATTTCAGGTGTAACTGAAGATGGAAAAGTATAAATCTATACCCGTCTGCCAGACAGGCGGACAGGCAGACAGGCAGAAAAATAGACAGAAAAAAGGCCGGAAACACAGAGAGGCAAATAAGAGACGGGTATACAGGCTAACAGGCAGACCGGAAGACAGACAGACAGATAGACAGAGAGATAAGCAGACAGACAGACACGCAGACAGACAGGCACACAGGCGGGCGGACAGAAAAAGAGACAGCCAGACAGCCAGACAGAGACACAGACAGGCAGACAGAGTGGGACGCACAAGGAGGCGGACAGGCGGACGGGTAGGCAAACGGGCGGACATGCAGACGGATATACAGACAGAGAGACAGGCAGACAGGCAGACAGACAGACAGACAATCAGACTGAGAGGTAGACAGGCGGACATAGAGATAGATGGGTAGAGAAGCAGACAGACACACAGACAGGCGGGCAGGCAGACGATCAGGCAGAGAGACAGGCAGACTTGCAGACAGGGAGACAGGCAGACAGACAGATAGTCTGACGGGCAAACAGACAGAGAGATAGAGAGGCAGGCAGAGGGGCAGGCGCGCACGTATGCAGAGGGGCAGACAGGCAGACAGACAGACAGGCAGGCAGACAGACAGGCAGACGGACAGAAGAACGAGCAGACAGATATACGGGCAGAGAAGCAGGCAGGCAGACAGACAGGCAGACGGGCAGACAGAGAAAGACCGATAGACAGGCAGGCAGACAGACAGACAGGCATACAGACAGACGGAGAGATAGACAGACAGACATAGATAGATGGGCAGAGAGCCAGACAGGCAGGCAGGCGGACAGAGAGACAGGCATATGGCTGATAGGCAGACCAAAAGACAGATGGACGGGCAGACAGCTATACAGGCAGACAGGCAGAGACGGAAAAAGGCGGACAGCCAGACAGGTGGACAGATAGGCAGACAGAGAGAGAGGGGCAGAAAGGCAGACGGGCGGACACGCAAGTAAACAGGCAGGTAAGCAGATGGATATACAGACAGAGGGACAGGCAGACAGGCAGACAGGCAGACGAGCAGAAGGGCGAACGGGAAGACGGGGAGACGGACAGACAGGGGAAGACACGCAAAGGGGCAGGGAGGCAGACAGGCGAGCCGAAAGTCAGATGGACACGCAAAGAGACGGGGAGGCAGATGAGAAACAGACGGACGAACAACAGACAGACGGAAAAGTAGCTGAAAGGACGGACAGAGACAGACAGGCAACAGAGAGACAGGAATACAGGCTGACAGGCAGATAGAAAGACAGGCAGACGGACAGAGAAACAGCCACAGAGGTGGGCGGACAGAGAGACATGCAGCCAGACAGTCGGACGGACGGACAGGCAGACAGGGAGAGGCAGACTGTGAGCCAGGCAAGCGGACAGGCAGGCAAACAGGCAGACAGGCGGACAGATGTACAGACTAAGAGACAGGCAAAGAGGCAGACACTCAGACATTCGGACTTGCAGACAAGCAGACAAGCAGGCAAGCAGGCAGAGAGGTAGCCAGACAGGTGAAGAAGCAGACGTGCGGACAAACTGAGAGACAGGCAGGCAGGCGGACAATCAGACAGTGATAGGCAGGCAGACAGAGAGATAGATGAACGGAGAGGCAGAAAAACGGACAGACGGACAGACAGACACACGGGCTGACGGGCAGACAGGCAGACAGACAGGTAGGCAGATCTCTAGACAGGAAGACGGGCAGGCAAGCAAACAGACAGACAGACAGAGAGGCAAGCAGACAGGCAGACAGGCAGACGGGCCTACGGAGAGGCGAAAAGGCAGAAAGAAATGCAGACAGGCAGGCAGACAGACAGACGGGCTGACAGGTGGACAGATAGACAGACAGAGAAGCAGGCAGACAGGCAGACAGACATACAGGCGGAGATATATCCGAGCAATTGCGCCGTGACAGAAGTGTCCGACAGCGCAAATGACAGAGTATGTCTTGAAAATATGCACACTGTTATGAAGCCATTCTCGAGCAAACGTCGAAACATTTTATGAGGATCAATAAATAAAGCAAGCGACAATATTCAACTATCGATCACAATTGGGAATGTGGAAGATCTGTAGAGGTCAACAGTTAGAAGTGCTGTAATTAATACCAATTCAGATCCATATTCACACCGCATGGACCATTATAATCTCCTTTATACTGATGAATAGCAGGTTTTTTCCAACCACCAAAAGGTTTGAAGTTGCGATAATCCTGAAATAAAAAACTGTGAAATTTTTTAATGTATAAAAAATAATAATAAAGAACCTCAAATTTTCCAATGCTTTAAAGAAAATATAAAACACATCTTGTATTGTAATGGGGTGTTTTTTGATGACCAATGAAAACCCGTCCGCACACGAAGTCGAGACCGCTACGCCTCACTTGCCGGACGAGTGCTGTACCGCTGAGCTACCGCGGACGTTATCATCACTCATCAATCTCGTGTTATGAACTCCCAATGCTATCTACCTAATTCCCATCTTCAACTCGTTGATCTTTTGCTGTGCACCTGTCGTACCATTTCACCTTAACAAATAAAATCAGTCATCACTAATTAAGGAAGCATTTTTGGCGATAGGTGAATTATTATTTATGGTCACTTCCCACTTCTTCGTCTATTTAGCTGCTCATATAAAACTACCAAGCGCATAAAACAACAAATAAATATTTCATTATAATGCATCCCCCTGTTATAATTGATATGCTTTGTATATGCCAATGGCTATTTATTGCTCAACGGCCAGTTGATCACATTCCTTGGATATTTTCAATAGACATTTGTCAAGATATGAGGAAAATCTCATCTCTTCTCAGTTAGAACGTGAATGCTGTTATTAATGTGCAAATTTTAGAAAACTTACCTGAATACCATCGTAATAAGCCCACCAAAGTGGATAACCGGACATTTCGGTCCAGTCAAGACCAACGATTTCTTGCCAATTGTAGTAATTTGTGTAGATACCAACCGAAACGCCCATCGACTGAAAGAATTGCAATTTCTAATAATTCAGCACGAAAATTTATGAACTTTTTTCACAATCACTGGCATTCTTTTTTTACACTTCAATAGCTTATTTCCACAAATATCGCAAGCAATTTTATAAAGAATGAGAGAGAAACAGCATAGGAATTCGGAAGTTTCTATCCTTTGAATAGCAAAAAAATCCCCCTCCCCCCAAATATCCTAATGGCTATCTGAAATAGGGCTGCTTTCTTGTTGAACGTTGATATGACTTGCATAGGCAAATAGTTCACATATCAATAAATTCTAGTTAATATTAGTATTAGAGTAAGTTAGTAAGTAAATAATAACAATAGTGCGAACTTCTTTTCTCTATAAGTAGTACCATTAGTCGAAATAACAAAGACCGGAAATAAAAAATGTATGAAAAAAAAAGAGATGAAGATCGCCATTTTGCTATCGTTCAGAAACGCAACGTCTCGAACGATACATCTAGATATTGCTAGTGCATGAAATGAAATAATTCTCCATGAAAAGATGTATCATTCAAAAGATAATAAAAGAAATTCTATCCTTATTGCACCAACTAGCCTGAACTTTTTAAACAAAGTCAAATAAAATTCTTAGATTCTGTAGCCGTAATAAGACGATGTGATGGCCACATATGAATATATGCATCCCCTCTCTCCACCTTCCATTTTTGGATTAGTGGAAAGAAGTTACTGCCTCTAGCACTATGGTTAAAAAACGAACGATCAACACAGATGCCCGCTGAAGATGGTATTTGCTGCAAAGATCCGAAAAACTACTGGCGGTGGGGGGTAGGGGAGGGGATGCGGTATGGGTGGAGAGAGTAAATAAGACATGACGCATTTATCTTGTAAATATTTCTAACCAAATATTGTACCTTTGCTTTATTGACCATATCTCTTATAAATTGTCTATTGTGAGCTTTATTGCCTGGCCATGCGAATCGTTCAATATCCATCCAAATCATTCCAATATTAGCACCGAGTGCTCGAACTTTCTCAATTGTCGCTTGAACCTGAAATATTTTCGCTCATTGCCCAATATTCCACCTTAGCTCCAATCCATCTGAGCTCTGGAAGTGGATTCTGGAACTGATTAGCGCAACAGAAAGGTTTATTCAATTACCCCTAAAAGTACAACTTTATTCACAATTACTAATATCGGGTGAAGTATATCAATTTTCGCTTTATCCCTTAAAATTCATCTAGCTAGATTTCAATGTGTTTCCTACGTCCAGATCATCACATTTATTGACGTATCTCTTAACGATATATGAAATTTCTGGAAAGACGGGTGATTTCTGTTCACTTCAACCAAACTGTTAAGGTTTCTTCATTTAAAATATATTTCTTTAACAACTCAAATGTAAATTACGACACAACAGATATGTTAATAAGCACTACAAAAATTTAAATCATATATTAAAGAGAAGCATTTCTAAATGAATATATTGAAAAACTATTAAACCTGATTGGCAGCTGGTGCACAGGTAGACTTTAGGCATGGGAAGATGTACCCGTCAACGTATTTAATTCCAGCTGTAATGATATCCGTTAGAATAGCAGAAAACAAAAGTTTGGTATAGCTTAGCTCAATTCCAAAGTGTGGTGATACATGTCCTCTCTCTCTCTCTCTCTCTCTATCTATCTATCTCTTTCTCTCTCAAAAAGCGCATCAGTTCAACCAGATGAGTTATAACACCTCAGTTCGCCAAAAAGATGAGTGAAGAATTTGGAAGATGGGAGTGAATTTGAGCAGAAGCGTTTTTTTGCGGAAGGAAGGATTGAAGTTGAAGAGCAAGAGTGAATTCGAAAAAAAAGAATGGCCAAACATGAAGAACTGGAGGCAAAAATGGTTTATGCAACTTTCAACCACAAAAGAAACGACCATTCGAGGATAAATTTGAGGGTTTATTCGATATTTGAAATATATTCATTGCTATTTAGCGAATTTAAAATTGTAATTTAGAAATTCATGCTTTATTTCAGTGAAAAAAAAAGAAAATAAANTAGTCATGAATCAAATGGCGACTGTTTAAAAGCAGTGCTTTAAAATATTCCTCTAATGTTTATAAAAAGAGTAAACGATGAATGATAGAAAGTGTGGAAAAAAATTGCGGCTGACTAATGAGCTTAAACATCAATAGTCGGCCGCCTCTATGTGTAAATTTTCGTTAGAAAAATTTCAATTATATCTGTAACAATTCATTTGGTGTAAAAGTTTTCACTTTTTGCAAAAACTATTCACGATCAAAGATAGAAAGAAAGAAAGCGAAAAGTTCGCTTGAGACTTCAACTTCAAACACTACACAAACATCTTTGCGTATATTCTACTATTTCCATATGAACTCCTCGAGTTTTATTGATTGAAAAAAAAATGGAAAGTTAGATGCATTTGCGACATTTTGTTCTATCTAGGGAATGAGAAGTGCAACATATTTAGTGGCTAATAATTTCTCTCTTGAGAGCTGCAAGTTAAACCAACCGAAATGAAATGAAGTTTCATCTACACTTCAAACTGCGCATACACACTTCATAGAATACTCTGTAAAGTTTCTTATATGTATCTCCCTTCCACCCTTTCCCCTCCCCTCCTCACCCAACCTTTAATAGTATGGAAGCTCACATGGCCGGATACGGCTCTTCGATTAGATCACCTGATCCCTATATAAAATCTCATATCGACTTTATATTTTGAGGGGTAATTTAACATGATAATAGCTGGTGAACAAAATTACGATAAAATTTGAAAGAGAATTGAAGAATTTTCTATAAACACAAGAATTGAAAGATTAATAACTTTTAAATAAAAAAATATAGAGAACATAACATAATGAACGAGAACTTACAGCCTCATTATTGCACAATGGGGAAGATGGTGGGTAGAATGAAATTTCCACATATGAAAGTGCCTTTTATGCTGTTCTTTATTGACAAATCATAAGTAAAAAGTTTTATAGGTGCTCAGTTAAGAAAAAAAAAATTCTATTGAGCATTTTTATATACGTATGACACATACAGTCTCATTGGTCGTATAACAATCACTGAATTTTTAAAGCATCTACTGAATCATTCGGTTTAAACAATATCACTTTCAGGTTTTTTCCGCTGTTTTTTTAGTAAAGCGCATTATGTTGGTGTAATATTTGTATAAAATACATGAATGTTAATATGTATTTGTATGTTTAAATCGTATGTTCATGTCTCTCTCTATTCGTCGTTTGATTTGTAGCGCTTAAAAAAAAAAGAAGCTATTTTGATTTGTAAAATCGTTAAAAAAAAGCATTATATTATTTGAGTTTCAGCTGCTCATCTATTGTATTTTATTTTTATAGAAATTCAATAATTTCTGTATATGGCCAGCATGCCACGTGGAATTCAATGATAACACCACTGACATATTGGTTGATTCAGTTGACAGAATTGTATCTTAAACTACATTCCTCTACTAGCTCTAATCACAACATCGACAACTCTTTTGCTTTGAAAATGAAAATGAATCATAATGTCCCCTTTTCCTCTTCCCCTCCCCCACACTTCCTCCTATGATTACGTACTTACTCACTCCACTTTTTGTCACTCATTGGAGTCCCTCCTCTTTCTATACTTATTTACTTTCTGAGGTAACATTTTGCACAGGACGTAAAGGATTGAGTGTACCTCCCAAAAGCTTCTATTTATTAATTTTTCCAATTTCACCCATCACCCCCTTCCACTCCCGAATTGGGCATGTGCATATTTCAATTGACAGTTTTCGGTAATTACTGCATTAAAATCTTCAAATGTTTATCATCCCACTATTTAAAATTTTGTTCCCTTTAAAAAAAGCTTCGAAACTTACTTCAATCATTTCTCGTAATTACATCGATGAATGAAACCAAAAGAGAAAAATGGAAAAAAAACGCATATTAAATCGCTTAATATCAAAATGAAAATAATTAAAATATAGAAGTTAGCTCAATACCATTGAATCAGCAAAAAAAAAGAGAAAAAAAAAATCAACCATGACGATTTGTTTGATCAATTTCATAATAAATGCTGCGATGCTAATCGTTATCATAAACTGTAAACAAATTTTGTGATATGATAAGATTGAAATATGTGAGCACAATAATTCAACAAATCAATTTGTTTTTTTTTGTGGTTTTCGAATTTCATAACGATTATCGCTCAACAATCCACTGAATGTTTGTTTTTCATACCGTAGAATAAATTTTTTTTTCGCTATCAATGACTAACCTCGCCAATCATAAGAAGTTACTTTATAAGTGTATTTTAAAATCTTTTGACGCAAACAATAGTCAAACGATGGAAAAAAAAAGTTATTTCCGC
>QEWY01000648.1:0-11309 GCA_006503575.1 Baylisascaris schroederi | reverse complement strand
GGGGGGGGGGGGGAGATAGAGGAAGGGGTAGGTGGAATGGAGGTGAAAAATCAATAATAAAGGTGGTACTGAAAATTTTTACTCGATCATTCTATTCGAAGAAGTAACTTTTGTAAAATGCACAAAAAATTGCATCTCCGCAATTCCTTCTCTTCTCCCCACCCCCTGAGGACATGTTGAAGTGACGACCACCCACGTATTCCACTACATTCTTGGTTCGTTGACATCGATTAAACAATACTGCATGTAATTATTTCTATTCAGAACAAGATGTCGTACTACAGCCCTAATATATTCCATCATAAGAGAAGGACATTTATTTAGTTTTTAATTTCCACCACTTACTAACACAAAAGATTTCAAAGAGGAAAAAACGAAAATAGTTTCAATTAAGCAAGCAGCTCAGCCAATTCATCTGCTCTATATATAAACATCAAATGCTACAATGAAGAAATGAAATGGACTCAATGGAATTGGACTTGATGTAGGAATTGAAATTGATGAACTAAAAACAGTTTATAATTGGAGTTAAGATGGGCCAATAATACGTCCTATAAACCACTCTCCTGAACTATACCACAGATGACAGCATAACAACGATGCCCCCTCCGCCGTCTTCTCCCTTTCGTTTATGTCCTCGCGATGTGAAAGAAAGCATTTGCTGATGCTGCTCTCCTTCCTTCCTATCAGGCTCTTTTACCTCTCTATTCCTTTCCACAATCCGTCCCTCCCCTTCTCTCTTCTTGCAATGCCTCGCTATTTCACCCTACTTCCCCACGTTACAAACGAAAGCGCTCTATCGCATAACAATCTTTCTTAATTTTTTTTTTCAAAAAGAAAACACTTTATGAGTTATAAAAAACATAATGAAGTGAATGTCATTGCACAGATAAGAAGCATTTTTGATGGAAGTCGTTTTCTTCTAAAATTCAAATTCCAACTTTGGGCGAGCAAATAGGATGGAAAAAATTTTCTAACTTCATTTCTAAAAGAAATTCAAAAAAAACGAAGTAAAAATAAAAATAAAACAGTTTTTTCACTATTTTCCTCTTTGTAGATTTGTCATTTCTTTCCGCTAATCTCATATATTAACATCGGTGAAATATATACTTATAATATATCAATAAAATATATAGTTGTGGGATAGAAATAATTCACTCAGCTCAATATAGAATGGAAATGACATAAACACAAATTGAACAATTATAGCCTGAATGTATTAAAAAGTAACTCTCCATTGGGATGAGGCTGCAGCTCACAAACAAATTTATTATGAACTCGTATCGCATTCGATATCCTTTATGGATGCACTATGCTCATCTGGGCTGTCTTTTTTATTCTCTTATTTCTTTTACGTTATCATCTAATGATATCGATAAAATGACGTCCCCGTCATTTTGACGCCAAATTGATGGCCAAATTCACAGCACTCAAACATTTGGGCTATTCCACGAAATTTTTCCTCAATCTCTATTGTGCAACACTTCAACACTAAACGTATCACGGTAATTACTAAATCGGCGTCGTTTCATCTATACTCTAATAAGTCGATGTTACTCGCATTTAGAAATAACTTCAACTTGAACCTTCATGTAAGAAATAACTTCAACTTGAACCTTCATATGTATCAACCTTCTTATTATTACAATCAGCACTAAGGCCCGACTACCAATGCTTTTATCTCACTACTGCACTATAGGTACGAGTTAGTTCTAGAGTTATAGAGTGTATAGCTGCTAGTCTAGGTGCACCTTTTACTCTTGCTCAAAAATAAGAAATACATATATAGCTATACCTCAAATTTGAACCCTTGAGCCAGTTTCCGCTTTAAAGTTTCTTATCACCATTATTTTACTATTATTATTACTAATTTTATTATTATTATTTTTTATTATTATTGTTATTATCATTATTATTACTATTATTGTTACTATTATTATTATTGTTATTGTTATTATTATTATTATTATTATTATTATTATTATTATTATTATTACTATTACTATTAGTATCAGTCTTAGTATTACTATTAATATTACTATTTGCTTATCTCTTAAATCATTTGATCTTTCACCTTCAAGTATACACTACAAAGAAATTCCTATTCATTGAAAGCAGCTTCTTGCCTACTAACAACTGTCATTTTTCTTCGCCTAATCGTAGATTAAAGAACATCGACCTTATGTCAATAATGTGAGCTTCACTTCTAACTTTTTCACTTCTTTTCATCTTTCAATAACATTCCATTATCTCTTTATTATTCGAGCATTGATATTTGATTTTTTTTCAAGCACTATAGAAATTATTTCCGGTTTCTATTTGACGGAATACTATAAAGCAATATTACTATGGAAACAAAAGATGCTAGAGTAGATCATAAAGTAAAGTTATTTGGTTTTCAAGCGATCACCTCTAAAATATTTTCTTATACACTACCTTTAATAATTTCATCCAATTGCATTAGGTAATTTGTCTCATATATTTTTATGCCACCATCTTATTGCTCTTTTCGGTGAAGCGAAAAAAAAAAAGGCGAGAAGGCACACGACGCAAAAAAAAAAAACGCTCTCATCTTAGAATCCCTTTTAAGAAGTGCCTTCTATCCTAGTCCCTCTTCCCTCTCCTTCTCCTCTCTCCCCCTCCCCCTTCCCCCATATTTAGTGGGTTTAATTGAGATAATCAGACGACAGACAGTGATTCATAATGGGCGACAAAGGATGGAATATGGATGAAAAAAAAAACAAAAAAAGGAAAGGTGAGTGAGTGGGACGTGTAAGATATTTTGGCCATCAAATCAAAGTGCAATTGTTTTGTCTTTTATGAAACATTTCTGATTTGTGACAAATATATGTCATAAATAATTGGCCAATTATTGAATAAACGAATATATAACACGAATCGCTATTGCAAATAAGCATTCGTCGTTTGATGAATCGTCGACGCCTTTCACCTTTCTTGCCATTTTGTCGACTTTTTTTTATTTTACTCAACGATTGCTTGTAACGACGATAGCATAGTACTGACCACATCTCTATATCTCCTAATCGGACAGTATATATCAACAATGGAGGAAAGGGGAGGGGATGGGTGAAAACATAGGAAAGAGATATAAATATATTCAAGAGAAACTTAAAACCGCTTTAGTATGATTGCCTCAGGTTCATTCATATACAAACATATTATGCTTGCTAATTACGAGATAAAATTAAAACTACAAATTTACTGAGTTCAGTAAAAAGAGAAAACGAATCTTTAAAAGAAACCCCATTTTAAGAAATCTAACCTCTTTCAGTGATGGAAATTAGGGCTGAAATCTGAAACGAAACTTTCGCTTTGACGAGTGAATATTCGTAGAAAAAAAAAAACCTCTCAAAAAAAAAGTTCAAAATGAGAGTAATGAAATCTTATATGTAGAAAATATTAAAATCCACTCATTCGCTAATCATTCCTCAACGTAAATCATCGAATGTTTAAAGTAAACAAGAAATCAACTTTGCGGTATAGAGTAAAAAGAAAGTGCGGCATATGCAAAAGTGACTATCCGCAAAGCTATTGGATCTTGCCGGTCAACAAGATCGAATTTCGACGGCTTCGTTGCACACATCGCCATTTCAAACCTCACCATACGAACGCGTATTATTCTTTCTTCTATCGATACGTCAACTTCATCCTATACACTATTCTTTACTCTTAAATATCTAACAAAGTTATTTTCTTATTTAATTTTTCTTAATATTTCAATATTATTTCCTATAATAATTCAATTCAATTTTTTGCATTTATACATATCATTCTAATTGTATTTGCATATACGTTTATGTGCTGCTTATTTGCATATTTAATAAATATTCATTTATTTCATTATGCATTCATTTAGCAATTCAGTTAGCTATAATAAAGTGCCTTTATACAGAAATTAACAGATGAAAACACAAATCGTTCAATTCAATTAGAGTTTTGGTCAGTTTTTTATTCGGCTATAAAGCGTAGTAGCGAATAAAATTAAAACGAATTCAAATAGTCCGATCAAAAATTTTTTTAATGCATTTATGTTTTTATATCGTATTTGATTCGATAAACTATAAATTCATAAATTTTTTCTAAATTATTGAATTTGATACAAAAATAATAATGGAAAAACTCGTATGATTTGTAATTCATTTATGCAAATTATTGTAAAATTCATAGCAGACTAGACATTAGTTACTTTTTTTAATTCGATTAAATAGTTGATTCACTCTAATAGCTTTTCGATTACGAAATATTGTAGTAAAAATTACTTGGAAGGAGAATAAAACTTATTGGATTTTAAATAACCGCTATTATCCATATATGGAATACTTATTTCAAGAGTGAAAAATAACCAAAAATGAAATGAAAAAAATTTTTTTGGAAAAAAATGATTAATTTCTCTTTGTAAAAAAAAAACAATGAAATCATCTCTCATTCTCATGAGAATGCATTTAAATGGTCAAGAAAAAAAAAATTTAGCTCACTTAGCGATTTTTATCAACGGGTAGTTAGAGATATTTATCGATTGATTGTGATCGATTATCACTACCATTTATACTAATCGATAGTGATAGCTAATCTGACTTGATTAACCATCATTAAGCATTGTATCTCTACCACAACAGCGGATTTGTTGTTACTGTTATAGTCGCTTCGAAAATTCGACTTCAGAAAGGTGAGATGACATCATAAAGAATCGTCATAGTTTGAGTATTCTAGCATTCGAAACGCCTCTCGTCTTCAATAACTACTTATTATTATTACTCATTATTACTTAGTTTATCTTTCTGTATGCTTCCTGTCCAACAAACTTCTATTGGCGTTTTGTGATAAGAGATATCAGTGGATTGACGAACGCAAAAAAGCATCAAATTGGGTAGTAAAATGGAAGATAGATGACTGAATCGTAACACTCCCAAAAACTCATCTAATCTCATAAATCTGAATACGCAATACAATCGTCGGAAAGTTTACAGTAAATTGAGTGATGACCATAATTTGTGAGGCAATAAAATGCAACAGTTGCAATGGATATAGTAGGGTTCGTAAATGAAACACTTTATGCAAGAGATATACTTTACTTCAATTTAAAAACATTTGAAGAAAGAAAAAACTTGTTCTTTGTATCAGAAATTTTCTGCTTTTTTTTGAAAAAATTCAGAAAACATTGATGACAATTAATTCTGTGAAAAATTTTTTTAAAGCTCGAGAAAAATTTTTGCGAAACATTTTCATATCAAAATCTATAGGCTACGTCAATACAGCTCAAACCTAATATCTTTCTAAAATCACATTGCTCAATAATTTCGAAGTCAAAAATTCTCATAACCATAATTAGTCAAAAATCTAGAGCATTCCCATTCCTCTCGAACAGTGCTTCAGCCGANTAAATAAATAAATAAATAAACAAATAAATAAATAATATCATTGAGAATAAAACAAAGATAAATTATATGCAATATGTAGTGCTATTAATAACGAACGAAAGCAATACGTGCAAATATCTTTATCGATGCATCAACTCATGTTAGCATTACAATGTCAATTTTTTTTTTTAATTTTTTGGCGCATATTTTCACTTTTCTGTCACAAATTCCCCTCTTCGTCAATCAAGAAATCATTCAACAATAAAATATAAAACTTGAAGTGCAAAAATTTTTACTTATCGCCTCTCTTAATGCTACTCAAAAATTTCTTTGCGTAATTTAGAAACTCTAAAAAGTACATATTGTTCACAAGCATTCTTTACTTCTAAACAATCTACATTTTAATAAAGCACTAAAATTCACAAGTTTTTTCCCCTTCGTTCGATGAGGAATCGAAGATTTTTATCGGCTTCATGCTCAAGTATCAATCTCAATTTGTGCGATAAGATTAGTGGAAAAAAAAGAGAGTAATTTTTTCCACAAAGATGACTTAACGATGAAAGCAAATATGCAAATATCACACACTTACTATGCTAATACCGATATGCAAATTAATCGTTAGCACATGTATACTTAGTGCGATGATGTTATTGTGAAACTAATTTTATATTATGTAAATTCGCTGACATAGAGTTGAATATTTCAGTTGTTATAATCTAAACTTTCTTTTTTCATAAAAATTCAGATTAATAACTTAATTCCCTTTCCGTTTGAGAATCCCTAAACAGTAGTGATTCATAAAGCAATAAAAACTTTAGCAGCTAAAACGTTGAAACAACAATTGTCTATTCTAAACTTTCAAAAGTGCACAATTTAAACGAAATATTCGAAGTTGAATTTTGGAATCGAATTCACTTTTTTTTTGATATTTGCATAATGCTACATTCTGCGATTCATATTATAATATGCAAATATTCCATATCAATTCATTTCCTTCCACTTGAGAATGTGATACTTTTCATCCACAAATAATATATTTTTCCACTTAAAAGTTGTTAATAAAAGTTAATTTCAGTCTAAAAATCTCCGACATAATTCAAGAGAAATTTTACCTAAGAAGTCATTGCGTTTATGTTCAGACATACTAATTTGCCTCTATCGTGTCGTCGCTGCTGTTGCATTTTAGCATAGAAAAAATTCGATCGAAGCTCGCAAAAAATTGCAGAAACTTACAGTAGGCAGGTTTGCAAAATTTTCTCACGAAAGTTGCAAAAAATTGCAGAAATTTGCAACAGTATAGAATAGAAAATAGGAATTTTGTTGAGAAAAAACGGATGAGAATCTTCGACTACTTGATAAGCACTGAAGCTTGACAAGTAAACGAATCCCTCAATGATATTATGAATTAAGAAAAGGAATTTTAATCTTCTCTAATTTGTTGATTTGCCTACCATCTCTTAGCTTTTTCATCTCCTTATCGATTTGAGAGAATTGTTTCCAAATTTAGTGATGATATCATATCCCAAGACCTTTCGTATGGATTGTCGATGGTGTTCATTAAAGATTAAAAAAGCAAACATTTTTCCAGCCTTTAGCCGTTTCCATATTGCACCCTCCCCCTCGCCCTTTTAGAAAGTATAGCCGTCCTGTGTACCATATATTTTTTATACAAACCAAACCCATAAACTTCACCAAGATGAATGTTTTTCATTGTGTTTATCTACTTAAATGTGATATTTTGGCTAGAGATCATGAATATATGATGGAACATAATAGATAAAAATAGTGAGTGGGCGGGTAGTGAAAACGTTGTTGGCTATCGTTTCGATGGTGGCGGCTGTTCGCTTTTGGCGGTTGCCACTTGCCTGCTTGTCTTGCGGTTCTAAAATATGTTTATGATTGTGATGATAGATCATCGCATTGCGGACTATGATTCATTAAAGGAAAACCGCCTTTAGATATTTTTGAACGAATTTCTTCATTTGATCTTTCGAGGCAAATTTGCATATCGAAAACCGCATTATTATCGTTCCGTTCTTAACAATATATAAGTGTGTAAAAATATCTATCAGTCTATTTAATCTATTTAATTAATCAACATCGAAAAATATTTATTATTATAAAGTTTATTTAATTTAAAAATCAAACATCCGCCATCAGTGGAAATATCTATAGGTTCTTTACCTGTCACGTCTCTGTTTACTTGTCTTACCCGTTTAGTGGAGAATGTTCCTTTCCATATGTTTACTAAAACTCTAGATGCTATAAAATTGTGGCCAAAAAAATTAGAAAAAGAATTGACTTTTTTTGAACTTTTATTCAAATTTAATTAAGCCATTCAAGTTAGACTCATAACGAATAAAATAATACCTATATAAATCAACGTTCGTTTTTAGTATAAATCTTTTAGAATTTTCGAAAGCTTAAATCGTTTAGTAAATAAAGTAAAAGTAAATAAATTGTAGAGTTGGTGTATCTATGCGCTTTTTGCACTTTCAAAACGATCATTCGCCCGAAAGCTAAGAAGAAAAACTTAGAAATCTATAAAATTAGCATATATCTTTCTTCTTCTTCTTAGCCATTAAAATATCTCTCTATCGAATTTCTTCATACTATACAATTGAAGTGTCTCTTTAGTGGAAAATTTTCGCTTTACCACTTCTGAATAATGATTCACAGGTGTGACTCATACAGGTAAATTCTAATTAACAGGTATTGTGTTCGGATTTTGATCTTTCTATGAATCGCTCATATCTCTTAGCCGCTATTCTTCTTATCATATGGAGCAAATCTCTATCTTAGGTTTTTTTTTCTTTTTCTGCCGCTCATTATGCTCCTTGAAAGTTCGGCAAAAAAAGGAAGAAAAAGAAATACGATACGCCGATATGCTTTTTAAGTGGAACAAAAAAAAAAAAAAAAGCGTTACGTCGATACGTATGGGTGAAACGTTTTTTTCTCTATGCATTAAGCGAAAATATAGTTTATTATACTACATTTTTCCATCACCTCTCTCTCTCTCTCTCTCTGTGATATTATCACTTACGAATATAAAAATTAACATAATTAAATGGGACGAAAAGATTATCAACGGAATGAAAAATAAGTTTTTCGCAAATCTCGTTCTACAATTAAAACACTTATTTTGAGATGATTATTTTAGGTGATCTTGTCCTTCGCCGTACCCCCTTCCCTCATCCTCTTCGTGAGTACCACTGAGATAATACCCCCCATTTGACTTCTATTTGCAGCAATCGTTGTATTTCTTTTCCGAATAAATCACCATATTTATGAGTTTTTTAATATACTAAACCTTATTAAACAACCCACTAATGAAAATTAGATCAAGGAATTTGCGGTTGCTCACCTATCATGTGAAGAAACGCATATTAGACAATGAATTTCTTTGTAGATTTAACAAATTACTGCGTACCTTTAGCGCGAAAGATTCTTATCGCAGGACACTTGCGCCGCATCTTCGAAAACTTGTAAATGAACACCACAATCTTGAAACATTAAACGACACCACGTTACTGATACGATGTTTGCTTATAAATTTCCCTTAACGTTCGTTGTCTTTTTTTCCCCTATCGGCTTTTGTTTCGCTAATCTCTAGAACGCTCTTAAATAATTCACAGTTGGAAGCCGTGAAATTCCGATAAGCCTTAAAAAAACGCAAGATGCCTCTTGGCTAGTAACGCGGCATATATAACAATACTACTACCAGATGTGTGGCATCAATCACTGCAATCAAAACGAATTCCCACCTAGCTGAACAATCGATGCAAATATTTTTATGCAAAAAGAGAGAATAAATAAATAAATAAAATAAAAATAAAAATAAAAAATGAAATGATTCAATTGTGAAATATTAATTCGCCGTCTTTCTCCTCTTAATTTCCGACATAAAATATTGTGACTCATATTTTCAAAGCATAATCCATAGCTCTGAGATTGATAGAAGGTACCAAGACCGAAGCAGAAAAATCGAAGAAAATGACCTCTCTCGGTATATTGAAAAGCAAAAATGTGATCGACTGTATCAGCATGATATCATTCGTTTCTATCTTATCAGCAATAAAATTGGATAGCTCAACATTTGAGGAGATTCTGCCTCTTTCGATATAAATACTAGCACCTTGTATTCTTCTAATAAATCTTCAAAATGTCGCATGCCACTATCTTCCAGTAATTAACCGCTAATCTATTCCCTATTCTATAAATAGATATAGGTTAACGACAGGTGGGCTCTCCATATACCATCACTTAACTATTGCGACAGAAATTTAACTTCAATCTATTTTCTCAGCAAAAAAAATTCGATATATGCAATTCATGTCGATGTAATATAAGTGAGCAATTTCTGAACCTTGAGAATGGCTTTAGTTTTATTCGAAATAAGTTAACCAAAGAATTTTATGCAAATATTAAAATCATTGAAAGGACTCTTCAAGAGCAAATTAATAGGGAACTATTCGGTTAAAAAGAAGCTTTAAATTTCTGTTTAATGAATAACTGTATTTGATTAAAAAAAAACAATAATTCTCCAATATATCTAATAATATATTAAAAAAATATTTACAATTGTTACAGTAAAAAAAGATAAATTGAATTCTCTTTAGTGTATAAATATATACCACTTTTTTTTTGTTTTCACTTTTTTACAACGCTGAATTAGTTGTTTTTTGCTTCCAAAAGTGTTTCGTTTAAGTTCGTTTTACTTGTTTGAATAAAAATTGAAAATTCATTGAAACACATCTCTCCTATGTTAACCTAATAAAGGTCGATAAAACGATTATATACTTCTTTCTACGATTGTAGGTTAATTTCAACAATCATTTAAAATTTATACACAATACGTTTGGGGATTTATTCTCCCAAAAAGGAATTAATATGTGAGTGCGTGAGAATTAAGCAAATTGGCTCATTAGTCGAGCAAATTGGCAATTATTTCGAACGAGTTTTGGCATTGGATCTGAGCTGTACATAGTGGGGCAACGGCTGCACGCATCATTCATTGGCAATGTCTCAACGACTGACAGCCGCCGACAAAGTTGCTTCAACCAGCTATTCTCTCTTTTATTTTCTCTCTCTCATCAACACTCTTCACGTCTATACAAGTGTTGTTGTCGTCGTTGACATAACGCTGCAATTCTTTTCTGTGCGATTACATTGGTCATTTGCGCACTGCAAACAACACACAACTCAACGATTACTTAGTGCTAAGCAATTTCAAAACAAAACGGCCGCTATTTGTGCTGATCTTTCCAAAAAGAAAATCACATCACAATGGCTAGACATACCAACAAACATTTCCGAATGGCTATCACTCAAATCGTTTGGCCAGCTCCACTCCTTTACTCTTTATCTAACCCAACCCCCCNCCTTGAATGGATTTCTGTAGAAATTTAAAGCAATAAAACGCAATAATATAAATAGTTGATAATTAATGTTCACTTTAGGAGTGATTTAATGCTGAAATCGATAATGGGTTAACACAACGTTGATGGAATCTAATATGTTGACGACGATCACTAAAAATCATCTAAAATGAACAACGATGAAAACCATTTTTCAACGAATCAAATCATCATTCTATATTCTTTTTCTGAATGCGGTCATCATTTCTATAATCGTCAATGTGGAATGGACAACGATATCTATGGACAGACCATGCACGTATGTCAATTTATATCCTTATAGATATATCCTAATGTTTGCCACGGTGATGACGAATAAATCCCACCAAGCAACTATTGACTACGCATCGCTCTATGCCTCAATCGAGCTTAGCACTTACCTACTTTAGCTAGTTAATGGGTCGTTTTGCATATGCTAAATATGCCCCTAATAGATGCTTAATATGTGAGCGCCTAAGGGGAAGCAATGCCCAATGACAGCAAACATCTTTATATTTGCATAAATCAAATTGGT
>QEWY01000640.1:164141-289625 GCA_006503575.1 Baylisascaris schroederi | reverse complement strand
AACTTTGTAAACAATGCGAAGCTGTGTGAACATTGTAGATGCTGCGAACCTGCGCGGACTTCGTAAACACTGCGGACCTATGTGAACATTGTAGATGCTACGAACCTGCGCGGACTTCGTAAACAACGCGAACTTAAGCGAACATTGCAAATAGAGGGAACTTCCGTGAACTTTGTAAATGCTGCGAACTTGCGCAAACATTGTAAACGCTGCGAGCTCGCGCGAAATTTGTGAATGCTGCGAACCTGCGCAAACTTTGTAAACGTTACGAGCCTGTGCGAAATTTATGAATGCTGCTAACCTGCGCGAACTTTGTAAACAGTGCGAACTTGCGCGAACTTTGCCAACAGCGCGAACCTGTGTCAACATTGTAAATAGAGGGGACGTACGTGAACTTCGTAAATGCTGCGAACTTGCGCAAACTTTGTAAACGCTGCGAACAGAGGCGAATTTTGTAAACACCGCGGCTTTACAAGGTTCCCGCAGATTGGCGGCGTTTACAAAGTTCGCGCAGCAGCTTTGCTGTGTTCATAAAGTTCACATAGGTCCGCAGCGTTTACAAAGTTCGCGCAGGTTCCCAGATTTTTCAGTTTGCGCACGTTCCCAGATTCCTGAAAGTTTGCGCAGTTTCACAGGACTCCCAAGGTTCGCTTAGCTTCGCGTTATTTATAACGTTCGCGCAGTTTCGCTGCATTTACAATGTTTGCGCAAGTTCGCAGTGCTCGCAGTGTTCGGGCAGATTCGCAGTGTTTACAAAATTTGCCTAGGTTCGCAGCGTTTATAGGGTTCGCGCAGGTTTGCAATGGTCGCAAAGTTCGCAGTGTTCTCAAAGTTCGCGCAGGTCCGCAGCGTTCACAAATTTCGCAAAGGTGCGCGAACCTGCACAAACTTTGTGAACGCTGTGAAACTGCGCGAGCTCCCTAAGCAAGGCGAACCTGTGCGAGCTCTACAATAAGCACTGCGGACCTGCGCGAAGTTTGTGAACGGTGTTAACCGCGAACTTTGTAAAGGCAGCGAGTATGCGCGAACTTTGTCAACACAGCGAACTTTGCGAACACACGGACGTGCGCGAATTTTATGTACGCTGCGAACCCGCGCGAACTGTCTAAGCACGGTGGGCCTGCGCGAACTTTCCATTCGTTGCGAACCTGCGCGAAGTTCTAATAGGAAAGCGATCCGACACACAGCTAGAGAAAGGTGGTATGCAGCAAATTAACAGATATTAATAAAAACGTAGAATGGTTAAAAGCAGTTAAACGACTTGTTGCAAGAGATGATGGAATGCCGCTTCGTCAGCAAAATTTATCGGCTCATCGCCTTCACCCCCCGCCGAGAATGGGACATGCCTGCCCGGAAAAATATTCAAAACATCCGAGAAGATATTGCATAAAAGGCCCTTTGAATCGAAACGAAAAGTACATAAACGTGAAACTGCCCTGAATCGAAACGTATCTTTCAAAAAATATACTGCCGCATTATGCCCCCTCTCGTCTTTGCTGAGCTGATCTTCCACAACATCTTTCTTCCTCTACTATCCAAGTCGTATACCATTCTCCTCCCTAAAGCACAAAATGAAACCTTTCACATAGCTCAGAAATTGTTTTCTGCTACCGGAAATTAGTACAATTATTGTCGAACAGCTTTCGCAAATGCCGTCATACAGATTCTACGGAA
This sequence comes from Baylisascaris schroederi, assembly GCA_006503575.1. Taxonomy (NCBI): domain Eukaryota; kingdom Metazoa; phylum Nematoda; class Chromadorea; order Rhabditida; family Ascarididae; genus Baylisascaris; species Baylisascaris schroederi. Next base: position 287,951 of record QEWY01000640.1, on the reverse strand, counting down.
TCACATTTGTAAGCTCAAATTAACCCGACAGCGGCAAAGAAATTATCTCCATCCCTTCTAGCCCAGGAATTAAACCAACCCGTTATTTGATTCTGATAAGACCGGAACATTCTCTTTCACTGCAATTTAACTCTAAGCCATATAAGTCCACCTCAGTGGGTTGCAAATAAGCCCGATGAAACAAACATTCTTCAACTGTCACCCAAGACCCGTAGATCACGTGAGTGTCAACCATTGTCAAACAACAAAGCATAACTTCGTAGACGCTGGATTTTTGTGCATCTCAAGTAGATGCACAATAAGTAGTACGGTAAAACGTATAAGATATTAGACGGCATAACACAAGCAGTCCCTCAGTCACAAACCGAATCTGATGATCTGAGCCATCACTACTGTTGTACCCTTACATAATCTTAGTGTTAATGCATATTAGACTGCACACATACACACAGGTCGTACCATAAAACACGTACAGACATTGGATTATAAAGCTTATGGACATCGTATCAAAGAGCACATAGTTAAAAACCGACATTTGGTTCATAATTGGACGGGATCGTCTTGATTCGATGTCAACGAAATGACCTCTGAAATATTTTGGGCGATTTCCGAATCAGAATTTTCAAACTAGCTCAGATCAACAGATTCGGTTTACGACTAATGGAACAAATATCCCACCCCATCCACCCATTAACCCAATCAAACAAGACTCCCTAATTCATTTCCCTTTGAAGTCAATCAGTGACTCCAAAGGGCTATTAGATAGTGAAAGAACAAAGACCGCTCACTTGCAAAAGTGCATTGACCGCAGTTTTATAGCATGGAATGCGAGTTCGGATGTGCTGTCACTATCAGCATTTTGTGCCATCGATATAAATTGCGCCTCTTGTGCGAGGTAGTCGTTCTGTTGGTTGACGTTTCCTCTACCGTGACGTATCGGACTCGATGTCGTCCAACTAGAAGTCACAACCAATCGAGGAGTTGACCATGATCGCGGAACACTACCTAAAACTTTCAATCCTTAACAGGCATCATAGGCTTCATGACCTAAGAACTAGTAAGGCAAAGGGTTCAGTGTTTGCAAGTGATGTGAAAGGTGTGAAAGATGTAAAAGGAAGATGCCTATTATGAAGGGCATCATAGGGTAGTGGGATGTGAAGAGAAATTACGCAAAAAATATAGAAACCAGAAAATGAAGGAAAGTTGACCAATTGAGATTTTAAAAAGCTAAAAAAGATCTTTTCAATAATCCATTGAAGCTTTAAAAGTCCCCATAATCCCGATGAGGCAGCTCTACCCTTCTCCTTCCATAAAAAAATTCTTCTAATACTTACTACAAGTACCTTATGAACTGCTAGGCGAATGCCCCTTATTTACCAACCAAATATAGAAAATTATAAATCATCTCAAATTTCTTCTTCAATCCCTCTTACCTTCCACCTTGCTGATATCCACCAACGAGATCATGGATTCTAAAGACGATGTTCTTTTCGCAGTGTATTGTTAGCCACCTTCGTAAGTATACTGCTCACAATTCGTTATCAAAACTTTCATAAGTAGATAGTTTCGTAACTATTCACCATCCAATCACTGCGGGAAAATCTAACATCTAAAAATGGACATTAGGGTAATCTGCCGCCCGATTTCCTCCTCAACAATCACACAAAAAATATAAGGTCACATTAGTAGAGGTACGCGATCGCAAACAAAAGCTATCTACATTGTACATCTATCAAACGAAAATAAAATATAAAAAGTGGCCGAACCGATTCGACAAGCTCATAGATGACTATAAAATACGCTATGCGATAAGATAAGGTCACTATTCACCTGCCGAAAAATCCATCTAATCAATGATTCAAAACGAGTACTTGCTCTAAGACTATTGAATATGATCACCTCTGTAACAACTCCTTCCATCCCCCTCCCTTCCCTCTAGAATAGTCGTCCGATGGCCCTGGACACGAAAATAGAAAAGAAACTCACTCACCCATGTCCAGCTGCATTCGCTAATAAAAACAACCCTTTCTGCCTTCCATCAAAAATGCGCCAATACCACTGCTGAACAGCTAAACAAGATTATTCAGCCACCCAACAAGAAAGGCAAAGAAAAAGAGTAGCGATAATAACGAAAAATAATAGAAGCACCAGTTATTGACGATGTACCATGTAGGGAATAAAAATCTGATTAAAAAAATTAAATGAATTAAGAGACGTCGATAAATATAAATATAAATATAAATATAAATGTGAATACAAATTTATATATATATATATATATATATGTATATATACACAAATCACGCCACTGACTCCACGTTGAACTATCTGAACTCTAGCCTATTAACTCCTTTTTGATTAGATTCGATGACCTGAGTTCCAGCCAGAATAACTTAACGACTTACTAAAACTCGTACAGAAAATCCTTCAACACATTCGTCGATAGTATGCTACAGCAGTGACGCAAAAAACTTTTTGATGATGATATAGTGAATCCCTTATTTCGTTTAGGGAAAGACTCACCATCCTCTTACGCTCCGGGTTATTTATTAATGAAAGAAAAAGAACAATAGCAGCAAAGAAGAAAAGAATTCCCACTTTCAAATATTTGTAATTCAAAAGCTACGCATTATCCTAATACTTTAAAGCTAGGTCGCTCATACCTCTGATGCCCGCAATATCTCGCCTTTACAAAACTCTGTGAGGCATTTCAATGTGCCAATATCTAAAATGAAACGATCTGAGTATGAAGTTGATCCAACTGCTAAAATAAGAACCTCGAAAGATCAAAAGCTTGAACAATCATTCAACACAGCTCATCTTTTAATCTACATACATCGAGTATCTTTCACTTTACATCGAGGTTAATAAAACAAATTCACTTCAATGAGCACATCAGGAAAGCCGCAAGTGCAATAGGGCGTAGACGAAGATGACGACTATGGTGCGCACAACGTTCGAATGATATGGCCTCTGCCATAGTCAGCGCAGATGAAGTCACCGATGTACCCTGCAGTCACAATTTATTCGATTTTGCCTTCAAGATCACCTTGGTGATCACCTGCTGTAAATTTGGGGAAGGAATGTAGGATCTCTCTAAAATGACTCGAACTCCACTTCATCTGTGGATTCGCTCGTCCTCCTATTTTCCAGATCGCCACTTTATTTAGTGCGGAGTCTTCGTCTCAATGTTAAAATCACTCATTGCTCAGTAGCAGATAAAAGCAGTTACAGCGACAAGTGCAAGCCATCAGCGACGAACAAAGAAGGAAAGCCGCCCTCTTACAGACCACGCCCACCTGCATGTCACTTCCACTGCTGTTATGAATAAAGAAAAATTTATACAATACACCACGGCAATGAAATATTGAATGAATTAGTCCTCCCCTGACCTCCCTCCCCCCCCACCCCTCCATTTAAAGAAAGGAACATTCCCTTCTCAACGTCAGCCATACAGACTAACAGTATACAGCAATTTCGAAGAACACCTCACCCAACTCAAGCCATCTCGGATATGTTGCTTACACGTATCCACAACGTATTTAAAATGCTTGTATAAAATAGTAAATATTGTCGAATAAATTAAAAGAAAAGCACAGGCAACGCCTTCACCTGCAATATTTGCCCACAGGATTATGCTAATTGCTCTAATATTAAAGAGATAAGTTCCTTTATGCGGTTGAAGTTGCACTCACAGAAATATTATTAGTCGATCCGGTATTAATGATCACTAAACTCTTGCAAGTAATCAATTCACCCACCGTATATTACTACATTTTCCGCCTCATACTAAACTCTTGCAAGTGTTCAATTCTCCTACCATATATTACTAAATTGCCCGCCTCATATTATCATAGGGCTTACCTCGACAACCTCCCCCTACCTCCTGTTCCCAACCTGACATTCCCTCCCTCCCCTCCTCCTCCCCCATTCCCCCACCCCCACCCTCTCTTCAAGCATGTCAATGGGGAAGATGATAACTCGTTTAATTTAAGCCGCAAATAAACTCAAAATAAAAGTGCCCTTAAAACGAAAAACCATGAAAAATGGAAAGTGCGAAACGTACTTATGGTTCAAGAATAAGCTTGTGAAAATAAAAAACACAAGAGCCTTCATTATGTTAAATAGTAAATAACGAAAAAAGCGGCAAAATAAACATGTGACCCACTCCTTTAAGCACCGGATAAAGAAACCTATAAGAGCTCTTACCTAAACAAAACGGGCCTTCTAACTGAAAACATCTCGTTCAGCAAGAACCCTTTCGGTTCTACTCTAGCCTGCCCTAGATTAGTATACAATTTTTTGAAATTTCAGAAAATCTTAATTTTGCTGAGAAAGATATATAAAATGACTTCACTTGAAAGATAAAATGGGATGAAATCTCCACAACAAAAATTAAAACCTAGAAAACCCTCCAATATGCTACGAGATCCCTTATATAAGATTGAGTCCTTCCTCTCCCCTCCCCCCCCAAAGAAAAGACCGCTGAATAACACTAGCGCATATGAATAAGAAATGAGCCAAGTTTGAGCAATAAAAAAATCACACAATAAAAAGCAATTAAATGATCAAATAACTGAACAACTGAAGTGAAATAAAATAACTCAATTTACTTCTATTAGTGGATTGCTGGATGCCGAGGGTGTGGTACCTTTGACTGGAGGTCGCCTCTCCATGTCACATCCGCTGACGGTTTTCTGTAATCGAGCTTTTTACAATCAGCTTCATCCTTACGTTCTTGGTTCACCTTTTCAAAAAAGTATAAACGCTGATAAAACTTTCAAATAACTAATAAAAAACAACGAAAATGATGAGTAAAAAACGAACCTCTACCTCCCNCCCCCCCGATCCTTTTTTTTGCTCAAACGATCGCCTTTTTCATTGACTCATTTATCACGTTTGAATGTAGGAGAGAAGGAAAGAGGGATCCCTTCTATATCTGCAAAAATGTCGAAGGCAGTTCATCGAGTAAAAAAGACTCCACTAAGCAAAACAGATGACTGCTAAACAGGTAATTGCGGATGTAACCTCCTTCATCTACTCTCCTTATTAGAGGATTATTACTTTTCATTGGTAATCAAATCTGAATTACAAAATCCCACCTACTCATATTCCTTCTTAGTCTCCCACGTCTAAATAACCAGAAACATTGTTTTCATCAATGACTGCATAAAGGTTTTTAAATGAAGATTTTCCTCAGCATTCATAAGGAAAAACTGATGGAGCTATGGAAGTGCTGAATTCGGAGTTATGGAAATCATCACCCTCCCTCTCCCCGCGCATATATCAGCAATTACTCTCAGCCTTACCGGTATGAACACTGATACAACATCTGTAAACAATCATTCAGCAGTTTCCACATTAACCGGTCGGTTTCTTCTATGCACTCATGTCACGTCTGTTCACTGTGCTCGAAGCGTGAGGCGTACAACGTTGGGAGATCATGTGCATACATGTGGGTCGCTTATGGGTTTTCCACTGCTAGTCTCAAATTTAACTATTCAGTTGCATATGTGCGTGATTACAGGTGGTGGAAGCCCTCTCCGCTTCAAATTACAAGAGGACAGTAAAACACCTCACTCCACACCTATATCGTAATCGTTCATTGATTCCTGCCAAAATTGAAACATTTAAAGGAACTTCTCTCTAGCATTCTTAGAATCTTTCACATCCATCGTAACCAGATGGCAACAACCTCTTGAAAACATCGTCCGTTGCTTCCAGTCCCTTCTAAGGTAAGGTTAACGCAAGTAGCGCGTAATTAATATGCAGCAATGAAGAAGAGTGGGTATATGTACCTCACGGTTGCTGATGTTGCGTGGCTTGTTGCAGTTGTTGAGGTGAGTGAGTGGCCGCGTAGGATCGACATGTGAAGCCACCTCCTTGACACCCTATAACAACAATGGTGCAATGAAATGAATATATATCAGATATGATGCTCTACCAACAACAGCATTACTCTGAATTTTTGGGTTTCTTGACGGGAAGAAGGAAGAGATGGATGTAACCCGACAGCGGGGAAGGTTTTTTGAACTACTCAGCGAAACCATGAAGACTTCAAATACAGAAGAGCTGCCACAAGATTTTTTCTGCATTTTTCGATGAAAAAACACAGATTTCAATTTGGAAATATTCGAATACTTCGATAAAATTTGAAAACATTCCCCTCCCCCTCCGTCACTAATTAACAACCCTGTCCTCTCGCCACCTCTTTTTGCAAAGCCCGATCTAGTTACGCCTCTTCCCTTTGAATACATCACCGATCACTTCCGTCTTTTCAACTTCAGTAAAGAAATAACGAATAAAGCAACAGCAAGATTAATGCATAACCACTGATATCAATAGCCTTCTCTACAGGATATATAAATTCCTAATAATAAATGTAAAATATAAATATTTATCACAATATGATAAAACAACACAGACGTTGTGTATATAATGTATGAATAACTTCAAGTATGAATACCCGTGTCTTATGCAAAACGCTAAAGCTTTCAGGATGGTGAAACGTGGTTGAAGAAGGGAATGGGGGATGGGAGAAGGGGGGGGGGGTTAGGGAAACCTCGCTTGTGATCCCTCGTTACGCACCTATAATCTTCTCCCTAATCTATAATATCCAAGAATCCTCAAAAAAGTTCAAGTGCAACGGTTACCAAACATTTGCCATTTTTCAGATAAAGAATCTTGGAATATGGACGGACCCTTCAAGGTGTTTCAATAGTGGAATTCTCGAAAGATTTGCGCCGGAGATGAGATAAAGGAGAGACCTAAGCATTCAATGGAAGCTCCTCATCTCCAGTACGTTCACTGAGGATGATAATGGCATTCGATGCATGGGTACAAACCTTCACACAGATTGACAGCGTTGAATCATTTCTGCGACTGCTCTGCGTTACAATCGAAGGCAATGTACAGCAAACCACGACGGTAAACAAGTGCTTTCTGCACAAGAACGTGTTACAGCTCCTCGACGATGTACTGCCGAATTCAGAGGCTTTCAAAATAAATACTGCAGAATTCAGAGGTTTTCAAAATAAACACTGCAGAATTCAGAGGTTTTCAAAATAAATACTGCAGAATTCAGAGGTTTTCAAAATAAAAATAAGAAACAAATTACGCCTCCATAAATCCCTCCAGATTCTTCTAAAATATCCTATAATCACTTATCGTATGTAAGGTGACAAATAGAAACCACAAAGGATTTTTATTTCACAATGGAAAGAGCAATAAAAGCAAAAAGACAGCGGAACTATATAAGAAACGAAGCTCGAGTAACAACGCAGTTATCAGCGCGCTGGCGAGTCGTCAGAGGGCAGCATGGCAAATAGAAGAAACACACGAATGAATGCATAATAAAAAAGACGAGCGAATGCGCAGATAGTGGCAGTGATCGAAAAACGATACTTTTGCTAATTAGAGTAAATCTATCTACTTTCTATTGGTATCAATTTTTAGAAATTTACTGCTTATAAATTGAAAAAAAAAACTCAAAAAAAGAGATTTAATGATTTCTTTGATTCGATCGCTTCACATATGAAAAAAAAACTAAATCCTGGACCCTCAATAAGCTTCTCAATTTGTACTGCGCTCAGCCTATGAACATAAGTTACAATAGTTAATAATAAAAAATTTGCGAACCTAGCAGTCTCAATGCATCGAGACGAATTGCCAACATAAAGGATCGACGATGGATGTACACAGGTGGAGAATGCTGATCTTTAAAACTTTATCGCGTGTTTCTTTAATTTATGCATAGAAATGAGGCAAAAGCAAATGATTACAATATTCAAATTTAGTCATCTAATGCAATTTACCGATCAGTTATGCTGATAAATCGTCTCGATTAACGGAAAGCTTTTCGAATATAAATTCCGAAATATTAGAACATCACCACGAAACAATATAAAATCTCCTGATCAACAAACTTTGGATTGCGTGGATACAAATGGAATCCTGTGAATAGTCGTCTCAAGTCTTTCTCCGCATTGTTTGTCAAAATAGATGGGATGATCTCCCATTCATATATTCACTTCGCTTTGTTTGGCAGTAGCACTGTGAATGAAGCATACAATAGGGGATTGAATCCGCATATTGGCAGAAGGGCGATACATAAACCTCATCTCTTGCTCAACTGCATCTGTCCTATATGATGATATTATTTAAACAATATAGGGAAACCTCGCTTGTGATCCCTCGTTACGCACCTATAATCTTCTCCCTAATCTATAATATCCAAGAATCCTCAAAAAAGTTCAAGTGCAACGGTTACCAAACATTTGCCATTTTTCAGATAAAGAATCTTGGAATATGGACGGACCCTTCAAGGTGTTTCAATAGTGGAATTCTCGAAAGATTTGTTGAGTCCTCATATGTAAAGATTCAACAACTTTCCACTGTTGTAGGTGACCACCCTACTAAAAATTAATAATTTTCATTTCAAATGACCACCCTACTAAAAATTAATAATTTTCATTTCAAAGCAGAGATGAAGACACTACTCGAATTCGAATGGTCTGCCTAATGTAACCCACTGCCGAATTATGATAGAGTCTATCACTTAACTAAAGGTATCCAACTATAATAATGTTAGCAATGTGCCCCAGAAAACCACCTCATTTGTGGGTTGCATATATATTGCTATCTATTAGTAAAATGAAGCCAATCAAGCAATCGAACACCACTGCTCAATGTGCTGCCGAAATTCTTTAGATGATAGCGAGAAGCTATCATCTATTATATAATATTTGCGGCAAATAAAATAAAGAATCAGAAAAAAAAGACAACATATGTAACATATAACAACAAATATTCAAATAGGAAATTATATAACAAGAGGCGGCAGGCATCGACGTTATGAAAACGGACAACAAAAAGCACCAAAACGGAATAATCTATAGCAAAAACAATGCTATTTGATCGCAGCTTATAACTTAGCAAAAAAAAAGAAAAAAAGAGGAAACAAGTGCAACACAATAACACAGCATAAATTCACAACGATTGAACAAAAAGCAAAAAAAAAAAAAAATTCCCGAGTCCGCTTGTAAGCGCCATAACCGCAGGGCAGCATTCTTTCAAACGGCAGCTTTTAGCCAAAATATTTGAACGGCGGCAGATATCATCACCTCACATATAACAGAGAACAATTTGTCACAGCAAACGACTCGATTTATGAATTGTCACGGTTGATTCAATTTTCTTTTTGTTTTGTTTTGTTTTTTTGAATATTAGTTTTGAATGAAAATAAGACAAAAATACAATGAAAAAACTTTTCTCACTATTTTATTCATTAAATTCGATAAACTTCCTTCGCATTTATCGTCATAAAATATTTTTACTCATTACGAATCAACCAGAGAAATACAACAACATACAGAAAAAAACAGCAATAAAAAGTGCAAAAATCAACAATGCGGAGTGAAACGGTAAATAATAACAACTAGAGATTTTTTTCTGTTTGTATCTGAACAAATGCACAATTCATTTTGATTAATTTGATTATATTTCATTGTTTCCTATTTCAATCAATATCCCCTCATTGTAACCTAAAACAAACAGAAAACTACAGAGGGGATGAAAACAAAGAAATGCCCATCGATACTTTCGAAAAAAAAAATTCCATTTTCTTTTTTGTTTCATTTTTCACATCAATAAAAACAGTTTCATCTTTTCAGATGAAAAAAAAAATCTAAAATCGTTTCGGTAATGAAGATTTCTTATTTGAGAGCATTGTTCTTTACTAAAACCTCGAAAAAAAGACGTAATATGTCCGATCGATAATTGCATACTATCAAATAATATTGCCTATCATATTACCTATGGATGTGGGTAATAGTTACATGGACATATTCATAGTGGATATCTTGTTTTACTCTTTTCTCACAATTTTACTTCATTCATGACATCTCAATATTTTAATTTTTAAACTTCGCCCGTTTGAATTTCTCATACTAATATATATCTTTATTCTTGAATAAAGCCATTTCATCTCACTTAATGGCGATCGTTCACATAAACCTCTGTGGTTCTTATCCGCTTTCACTAGAGAATTTTTAGAAATTTAGTAACTAATACCTTTCTAAGCGGATGGCAACAATTCAAACAAATTATCTCTCCCCCTCCATAGTCTTTGATCTTTAACCTTTAACGTTACCTAACAGCCGAATATTACGCTCAATTGTTAGACCATTAGTACAGTTTCATATAGGATGTAAGGCAACATCGATCGGTCTTATCTTACTACCATTCGGGAGTGTGCCATCGTATTTGCACATTGTGATATATCGATAGGTCGCACTTCTTATATGAACAAAAACCAATTGGGCATTATTTGAGCAAAACAACGCTGTGTTCTTCGTATATTCACTTATAGCGGCGCAATTATTCAAATTTTTCCACTCCAAGTTCATTTAGAGATATTAGTTGCTTTCACTACCTCCAACTGAAGGGCCTTTTTTCGCTGCAAACAATGCAGATACTCGAATATATATATATGCTGTTTGTTAAATAAAATTGAAAGGATATATAGATGCTTTTGCGCTGCTAAAGTGCACTGCTTGAGCGTTACAATAAACATCGAAGCGACTTGACGAGTATTTGCACCGTAGAAGTCATATTGAGTAGAATTTCGACGTAATTGCTCGAATGCCCAAACAGCGATCGAGGAGTTGCCTTGTCTTTGGCTACTAACCAACACCGATACTTGGCTTCTGCTTTTGATCTACTTCGATCACAAGACCTTTGTATTTGTCCGGACTACATTGGCCGCAATAACCACCACAATAGCCGATTATTCGTGCGTTATTCTGCAAAGTAAATTTTAATCTATATGGATAGCATAATATTTCCCAGTATTACATGAGAACAAATACGATCACCAGCACTGCTCCAGTGAACACTCCTCTCTTTCTCTTCATCTTAGAATAAGGTGAAAGATAGAGAGAGTTTTCCTAACTATGCAGCCCAAATATCTACGAAAAGCTTTTGCAGTTCTTGCAATAAATAAAAAATTTCATTGCTAATATTCAAAGTGAAATTTGTGAACAAATCTAAAACTTTATCGACAAACAAACAAACAATCCTTATGATGGAGAAAAATGCAATAAAAGATAATTTATGCCCGAATGCCCAAATCAAAAACAGTTGTAACTTATCTCTCTTGAAGTCATTCTCCATTTCTTCCGTCTTTTTACGTTATTAAAGTCCTACATCAGATGCATAAGTCATTCTTCCCAATAATATGATTTCATCAACTTAATCCTAATATAAAGCTTCAATTTTCTCATCTGTTTGCCGAATCATTTAAAACAAATTTTAATATAATCCCTTCGAATTCACGAAAAACTGCAGATATAAGAAACAAAAGCAATTCCTACCATTTATGAAAATAAGAGAAAATAAACTGTCAGGCGGAGCCTATGAGAAATTCGCACACAAATTATTCTAATAGACGAAAATTTATTCAACAAATAACTACTATTAATTGAAGTTGAATAAATCTTTATTGTGAAGTAAAAAAAAAAACCCAATATTTGTCTCAAAAGATATAGCCAGAAATATAAAAATTACGCTTTGGTTAATTACGCTTTGGTTATCAGTTCGCTTTCGAATCAACAACAAATAGAACACTATACAAAACAGCATCGAGAAGTATTTGTCGATATATTTAAGAAAGAGCTAATTGACTGCTAAATCAAGTTATATAATTCGACCGTAATCAATTACTTTTTGTCATATATGAACAACACTTTTGCTGATGTAAATTTTCTCTTCGTCAATAGCGTACAAAAAATTTCCCTATCCCAAACAAAATTTCGCTAATATTCGAACCTAAAACATTTTTGCTATCGATAAAAAACCAACTAAATAATCTTCAACGAAAATGTTACTTCAGATCGTTCGATTCGCGAACTTGTGCGGTGCCCTTGATCAATCCAGCGAAGGTCGTCCACTACTCGGAGACCTGTCCCTCTTAAATCTATTTCAAATCGACCCTGAAATTAATCCTTCGGAAATTTGCACTTCGTGCTGATAATAACCATATGGAATATGAGCAAGAACCAAAATTCGATAAATTTTACGGCAACGTGAAGCTTAAAGAAACACTTTGAGACGTTGTAAGTGTTTCCCAAAGTACACAATTCTCTTACATCCCTTCTATTTGGTTCAAACGACCACTTATACCCTCATCTCAAGGAGTATACCGATATGTGCCTTAGACAGTTACTCTACAGGTGCTAGACGTGCTATAGATGCTCTGCAATACTTCGTTTCATCGTTTCATACTCCATAGGCATCATGTAGTGACCATGATAATGACCACTGACGGCCATTTAATGCCAACATGCTGCAAAATTGTTAAGATCGATAATGTTTAAACAATTCGAGATTATCACTAGAAATGAAGGTCTCATAATAACGACATTTCTATCGATGCAAAGAATGAAGTTTCAAAAATTTGGAAAACTCATCTAAAACATATACACAACCGAAATAGACATTAAAGAAATGTGAATATAGAAACAGACCTGTGGACAATCGACAGCGCTATAGCAATCGCCGGCTGTACCATAGGGAACATCGATGCCGAATTCCGTTTTAGCAAACGTGTGATCACCGACTAAAGCTAATAATTATAGTTAATAAAAACACAGTATAACCATGGATATTTACATCAATCGGTTATTCCAACTAAGCATAAATTAGCACTTCATAATCATGACATAGCTTCTCTTATGATATCTCTAATTTTTATACTCTTTTATGAAGCTCTACATAGAGCGTTAATGAGATATAAAAGATATGCAGTCTCTGAATTGAACGATCCTGAAAGTAACATAGGAAGAGGGTAATAGCAAAACGTTCGCAAAACTGCTTTAAACAGGTCATAAATTCAGATTGATACCACCCCTTGAACCACTAATAAGCCTTTTTACAAATTTTCCAAGACATCAGAAAAGTTCAACTGCATCTCTCCGGAAATATGTTTAAAATTCCTTAAAGTATTCAATGTTCACGTTCTCAATGCATGTTTTACTTTTTGCTGATAACGCATAAAACAGGTTAGTCAGCTTAGTGGAATAAAATATACTATGGCAGCCGTCTGGCGAAAATTTGTTCTGTTCACTTTAACAAATAATCTATAAGAAGGAAGAGAAATGGCATCACATTTGGGCGGCTAGTTTACTCAATAAAAATTCTTTCAGAGTTGATAAAAGATTTCCCTTAGTAACGTTGAAAAACATTCTAGTTAATAAGATGTAATGCTGCAATAATTCAACAGCTCTAAACAGAATGCATACGCTGCTGGATTTTAACGAAAAAACACGAGATAAAAATACAAGAGGCATGAACGTGTGAAGATTAGAATATCACACTATATGATAGCTTCCTCTATCATATCGCTTTAGACCATTTTAGAATTTAGCAAATTTCAGCTGGGATATATCGTCTATCGTTTTCTTTCAGCCTATATGGAAATCATCTCTTCAGAATCCCACATCAAATCACACCTTTCATCCCGCATCAAAACTTTTATCAACTTCTATCAGCCAACTTGAATTCAAATTAAGAACTTCTTATCATTTACAACCTTCACCGTGACGACTTAAACTGCCATAATCAACCAACTGTCGCTAACCGCTATATTTTAATACTCTTTTAAACTCTCGCCAAACTTCGGGAAAAAATTTTTTTGACAATTTGATGCATTTGAAAATTAAGTACAACTTTAATTCATATTTTCACGTAGAAAGACGTTTGATTGGGTGATAATAACTGCCTGATGTTCAATAGATTAATTCATTCAGTAAAATTCAGTAAAAATAAAGAGCAACTTATAAAGCCAAGGGATCGAATTTCACATCGATTTTCGCGTTCATCGACTCAACGTTCAATCGTGAAAGATGAAACATGCTTCTAAAAGAATAAACAACTTACTATTAATTTTCATATTGTGCAAATCAACGCGTACTTTCGAAAATTTTGACAAGCCAGCCATTGCACTACCATCATCGGTGCACAAACAAGTATCATTGCGACGTCCGTTATGAGGACAAGTAAACGGGTATAGTAAACTGCAATTAACTTTGAATTAAATAGAGTGAAACTTTTGTATATTTGATTGAAATATAGAATAATTTTAAAAAATTTTCACATAGTCATTGGATCAATAAAACTTGGAGAAGCATTATCAAGCAAAAGGTCGATGGATTGCTAAGGAATATTACACGAAGCTGCTTTATTCTCGACGATTAATTCGATATTCGCTCATTCCATTCATACGAACAATAAATAGATTATTTTACAAATTTTACTGCGATGAAATCTCTTCCATCTCGATATCCATGACGGATATCTCTGCTAGGGTTATCTTTTCTTTATGTATTCATAAATCTAGTGACAAAAAATTAATCGTAAATATGCTAAAGCTATTTTCAACAAAAGAATTGAATGAATAATTAGAGTTTTTTTAAAAATAATAAGAAATAATATGAAATTAATCGCCTACCGTTTCCCATAGACTTCTGCAAAATTTGTTTCGCTATTAACGTTTATATAAGTCCTTGGTAATGTCTCATTCATAATATGGCAATAAACATTAATACGGAATCCAGCGACAAGAACCGTATAGTTGCCATCAATATTATTCACATGATTGTTATATGCTTTTAGTTCAGCGCAATCACCCGGCAGACCTATAACAAAATTCTATAATACTCGATAATATTATAAATCTATTTAAGAGATCGAAAAATCAACCTTATTTAGGGTTATCACACTATAGTGATGGTAAGAATTCGTTACCCTGTGTAAAATAAAATATTTTTGTGTATAAATGATCGCAGGAATATCAATGAGATCTATTAATAGTAAAAAAACCAATGATAAGTATTGATAGTAGAAGAACTTCAGAATAGTTTTGTTGTTGCGAGATTGGCAAATATGTTTCAAATATAAGATTCCTATTAAATACGAAATACTTCTATTAACATTACCACAATTTTTTGCCTTAATACAAGCTTTTAAATGGTTAGTGATATTGTGTTCGTCGAGATGTTAAACACTGCAGAAAAGAACCTTAGCGACAAATGAAAATATGCACAAAATCACGGAGATATGGCTTAATCATTCAAAAACAGCAATAATCTGCTTTCTACTATTGAACTCCCGAAGGAAAAAACATCCCAGTCATTTTTGACTATCAACCCGTTCCCTTTGGTTTCCTCTTCCTGCAACTTTCACAGTTCATTTTCAGAATTACATGAAAGAAAGCCGACTGTCAAATACCGTTTTAAAAAACATACAATTGCGTAAGAAGCAGCTTTCAGTACGCTTAGGGCGATCGGAATTTGCATCGCAAAGCTCCTTATTAGCACGACGACCCTCTCTATCGAGACAACGCACACGACGTCGTCGTAAGCCTTCACCACAAGATGCTGAGCACTGCATATTGAAAATAATTACTGCTTGAAAAATTCAAAGATCATATTTTATAGATCACAATAAGATACCTAAAAATTTTTTTTGAAGTTTGAGAGCCAAAAACTTCACAGGTATAGAGTGATTGTTAAACTTTACTCACTAATCACCAATACATACCTGACGTCGATTGGGCATACTATCAGTCCATAAAATCACAACTTTCTCCTCAATATGAAGCTTTCACCCACCATGGTAAACCTACATTTATAAAATGTCTTATTGCGACTGTACTGCTACCGTATATGCTCTGAGATAAGCTCGTGCCATACGCACTTTTATAGTCCTCTTCGTCAGGTCAATAAGTTGTAAGAATTGATAGCAGGCTGTGTGTACACTATAGTCACCCATATTGTAACTGATACAGTTGGTAGTAACAGTTTTTCATAAAATATTTGTATTTTTTGTGATCGGCCCGTTTATAATGAAATTCGACTGACTGTTAAATACAAGCAAGCTTCTTGAGCACCCTTAAGGGTTTTTGAAGATAACGAATCAGCATTAAATTCAGCATCGGAGGCGAATTTTAGAAATGTCATACACTAAACACTTCGAAATTTCAGTGGAAGTAGCTCCCCCATTGAAATTATCAAATAAATAAGCGGAAATTAAAAAATATGTGCACAGATTAATATGTAAAATATGTGCACGGAAATAAAAAGTACGCATGTGCACAGATATGGCGCCAGGTATCGTTCAAACGCAAAATTACGGGAATTAAAATCAAAATATTGTTGCTCTTGTTTTACTAAGTGACATCGATTTATGAAATCGACTGGCCTGATGAATGACACAGCAGAACAGCCCTTTCCCCATTTATACCTATCAAATGTTGTGCCTTGAAGAAAGAAACTATTAATGATGTAATAATACATTGTACCGAAGCTAAACTTTTGCAGAAAAAAGAAAGAAAAAAATTGAAATATGCAATAAGGAGGAAGCGAAAAATCAGAGATAGAGCTAATGGAGGTCTAGAACTCTAAAAATAGGATTCAAAAAGATCGCTTGATCACCTGTGACCATGGACCGACCGACCATCGGTATTTGGCATCACATGGATTCATAACACATTGCTGACTAAGCGGTGGTCGTGGAAGTCCAATGCACATTCTTGATTGTACAGTTGGCTCAGCACCTGCCGAATGGTTAACCCGTCGAATAGAACTTTTGACACGACATTCGATACGTCGAAATAGACTTCCCGTACCACAAGTCTTCGAGCACTGCAATATCGCCAATTTTTATAGAAAGATTAAACTAATAAAGGCTATAATCGATGAGAATTACAACGAACGATGTAAACATGAAAATAAGAATAGCAAACCTCTTCCATAAATAAATATTTTTGGAAGTCCTCTATTTTATTTATTTGTATTTATATCAATTTCGTTCAATTTTTGTGCTTTTTCCCGCAACTTTCGTTATCTACTTTAAACAAACTGAAGAACATTCCATCATGGGATGCTCGTACCTCAATAACAGATCGTTAAAAAGATAAATGCCCAATTCTAACAAAATTACTTTGAGCAATGCTACTTTAGACAAAAAAATTCCTCACTTATTGAGCTAACTCCTTTCTTAGATTCCAGAGATGCAACGATTAATTACTCATTAGATAAAGTATCTCCATCAGGAATGCAGAATCAAAAAAGTGCACTAAAATTTTGAAATTCAATTCCAATGACTTAAAAAATTTTCTTACCGTGCTCCACGGTCCAGGTACCCAGTGATAAGGACATTCAGTGGTTGGACAAGGTCGTGTCGTTTCTGGTGCCGAAGAATTGGAGCACATTTTTGGCGCTGCACGTTTGCCCAAATTGTTCATACAATATACACGACGATATTGCTCCGATTTTTTGCATGGCTCTATGCACTGCAACAAATAAGCGAGCTACGATCATTGATGTCAACTGTTGAAAGAATACCCACAGGAAACTTTTTACCATTTTTGAGAGAAAAAAATAAAAATTTAAACGCTATAATTCCAAAGAAAATTAATAACTACAACCAATATGCTTATGATAAGAAAATAGCAAGTATCTTTTACTGCACTATTCAGTGCCTACCCCCTTCTATTCAGTTCACATACGAAGAGCAGATGAGAGCACAGCAGATATATTTTTTAAAAGTTTTCTTTGCAAAAATGAAATTAAACGATCAAACAGCAATGACCATCTCTTTTGAAAAGTCCCCCTCAACAAGAATATAAATGATTCTCGTCGATATAGAGCAGGGTCATCGCTAATAACGACGCCTGAAATAATCGATAAATTACGGAGGTTCATTGTTTGAAGTTATCATTTGTTACAAATTTTTGAACCAATAAAAAATTTATCAATAATATTTATAACGTCGAAAATTATGGATTTACCTTCGACCATGGTGTAGCACTCCAATGATAGGCCGGACACATAGGCATTAAACACGTCGATGATTCGAGTGGTTTAGGCACTTTTGCACATTCCGTATCGGGTAAACGTGCTCGACGACCCTTCTGGCATGTGACTATTCGGGTACGTACTCCTCTTCCACACGTTACCGAACACTAAACAACGCATCTGCACAACTATCCCATAACCTTCATCGAACACTTTATCTATGAAAATTTTACACGTGACATATGTAACTCAGTGCTTGCGATATTCTCCAGTAACTCGTTTCACTTGATTACAGTAATGTCGATGGGTCATCTTAATTTGAATATAACAAGCTTCATTGCATGCAGCTTTCTTAATATTTTGCTTGTATAGTGCGTAATGCTCCCTATGTAATAATTGTGCAAATGGAACAATTTAAGGGTGTCCACCACGTTATCCTACATTCACTCTAACGCTCTACTAGAAGTGTATAAATGAAAATGACGTATACTGCATATTGCTGATGGGTAGAATGCTCGTTGCATACTGAATAGAATTTTATAAATTAAGAAAACGCATAAATTCAAATTTTCCTTGAGTATAAGAGCGCTTTAGATGAATTAATATCTATATTTTTCCCACAGAGCATTCATATTACGGAATTATATATTTTCTGATGGAATTATCTTCGAAAGCTGTTTGTAAAATATTCCTCAAAGGGAAACGAGCATTACAATTCGAAGCTTTAACTTTCATTAGCACTGTGCAAAAAGGTCTATTTGCGAATCGCCTCGATGATTAAACCATATAAAATACGAATGTAAAATTTTATATATACAATGAGAAAACAAATGCGTTAACTTCATCCTATGGCTATGATTTTTATGCTCTATAAACATGACGCGTATTTAACAACTATAGGATTTTCCTATTGCCTAGGATTATCCATAATAGCAGCCTCACTAATCCATAAATATATCCTATCAAATGTGATTAATATTTTTACTACTCATAAAGAATTGATTAGAAAATTCAAGTTTTACGAATATTGGCATAGTTTTGAGAAGAAATTTTCTTAAGCATAAAACATCCGATGCACCTATTTGATTTACTCTTTTGTAACTAAACAACTGCTATATATTTAAGAAGAGCTTATCGAGTTGCTTTAGCGTTCTTCCACAATATCGAAATGGTATTTTCTTCTCTGTGATACGCAAAAAAAAGCAAAAACTCCATTTAGCTTTGAAAGAAAAAATTTCAATGAACCATTCTTCAGGATATGAATGAATGCAAGAAAAAGAGAACGACTGAACTCAATGATCGCTTATTTCGAAATCTTGAAGGATTGATTATTTCAACGGTGAGAAATTTTTATCTGCTGATTAGTAGTGATGAAAATGACCAATGTGAATGTTAGTCTGCAAATGTATCTCCAAATATATCATCCTTTTGCGTACATGCCCATCTTCATTTATCAATACGTCATTGCTTACCAAGTTTGCAAGGAATAAATATTGCCCAGATACTTTCTACTCCCATTCTTCTCCCTCCCTTCCATACTTTGAATCTGCGAACAAGCACTAAGCATAGCTTTTTGAAAAGTTTGCACTCTAGGCAAAGTTGATGTCCTCCCACATCGAAGCATTGTGAAATTTGATTTTACCTCTATTCTCTTCATAGGAAATTTCATTCCACTTCCGAATATTTACCTCAAACGTGCTATTTGCAATAATTTTTTAAATCGATTCGTCGTCATACCTCAAAATTCGTGGATGACAAAATATTTCAATATTTTTAACGCACCACAACATAGCAATGACATGCAACACTTGTACAACGAAAAAAGCGTCTTTTTTTGGGAGGCTTGCAAACAAGTGCCGATGGGAAGAATCGATGAGCCTAGAGAATTTTCAACGAAATCGAAGGGATGAGAGGGATATAATGGTCGTTGGAAATGAGAAAAAACAAGAGGATGTTTATGTGGAATAGAACCCACCATAGACCACTTAGCGGTTTTCCATCGTGGACAATGCGCCATACGACATCGATGTGAATCGATGGGACGTTTAGTTGCATCACAATATTTGGCTGGAACAGGGCGTAGAACCGAATTCACACACGTCACTATACGTTTACGAACACCACGGCCGCACGTGGTCGAACACTGAAAAGCGAACAAAACACAATCCGATGAAAGCGGATAAAGCATTCACCTCTTATCTATCCCCCAAAAATGACCACTGACCAAAACCACCAAGCATCTCGAGAGTTGTCAACTAATCACTACGCTGTGATACGATGGTAATTGGATGTGGTGAAACACGTACATAACTAACAGCTTACGATCGACTGCATTACGTACAAGTGCGCAATGCCCACTGCTTTGACTTCCTGCAGCATAACTGCAGATGCTCAATTGCAAGGGAGTAGGCGGGGGGGGTGGGGGGGGGGGGGGGGGGGGGGGGGGGGGATGGTCTCCTACCCCACCTCATGCACATTCCCCCGTTACACTCATTCACTCACCACTGCAGGATAGCACAGCGGTCCACTTAGTGGTACTCTATGCATAGTTGCTCTGATTATTGGAATTTTTCGATATGATTAGGAATATCGGAAATGAATTTCAACTTCTCTCCACAAAACACCCACTAATCAGCTAGCATAGGGCAAAATATCCCCGTATATTTCTGATGGGAGATTATTCCTCGATAATATAGAGTATGCTGGTGGTCTTAATGTGGTCTGCTTATCGCCAGGTTAGCAACAGAAAGAAGCTAACAACGACATTCAAACACTACTAAATACCAATACTAATAATTAACTTAAAGAAAGGAATGGTATAAAGAAGCACTCAGAAAGCATTTTAAACATTGTCAATAAGCAAGGTTACCAACAAACTTATTCCACATTTACCAAAAAAAAAAACATCCCACCGACATCAAAAATAAAAACATAATTTCGAAAACGTCGTTAACTTGACAATGTTTTTTGTTGTTGTTGCGATCTTACACAATTGGTAAATGATTTCATAGTTAGACGCCCTCTGTAGAAATAAACAAATTCTATCTAAATAAGAAAAGCATTAAAAAAATAAGTTCAAAAATAATACCCCTACTATTTGAATTGCTTATCTATATTCAAAAAAAAAGGAAAAAAAAAAGAAAAAAAAAAGCTTAGTTAGTGATAACGATACAATCAATAAACATATGCACGATGAGTTCATTAGGCTAGAGATTAATGTTTCAATAATTTTGTTAATAAATATCACTATCATTAACGATACGAGAATGTTAGCCATATAAAAAGCATAAGCAGTGCACTCAATGAAAAAAAAGAAAGAAAAAAAAAAAGAAGCACAACAATACATATGCGGCGATATTTCCACTATTACAGCGTAAATGCGTTTGCAAACATTACGTTAATTTATCGCTTTAGTTAATGGAATTTTCCGAACTATATAAATCGGTTTTCTATGAATAAAACGCTTGATGCATTTAAATACTCTCTCATTGATTTGAAGAAAAATTCTGCTTGTGATAATGAAATTTCATCTTAATTATTCAATAAAACGAATGAGATAATCAAGAGAATATAATCGAATATATAGAAAGCCAACAAAAAATCAAGTGGCAATTAATCGTATAGTAACTTTCTAGATAAAAATATCAAATAATTCCTATTTTGACGAATTTGTTTTGTGGCTTTATACATATAAGCGATTATAATTTCTTAATTACCAACAATAGAAGTACTCTTATTTGAGCACAGCTATATTGTTTTCTCATTTGAAATGTTTCTTTCATTTTCTCAGTTGTTGATCGATGAAAGTGATCGTAAGACGCAAGCACTTTATGCAAGTTTTACCCAAGTAAAGTGGTCAAGGTATAAAAATCTTATATCCTGCAAAATGAAAATCATCAGACCACGTACAGTAAGACTCGAAACAGTGATGATGAAAGCTGTGTGTATTTAGCATCCAGCAAAATTCAACTTATTACTTGCAATTGATCATTCGATTTTTCTAATCAATAATCGATTATCGATCGAATATCATTCATTAGTTGATCAAATTTTTAGTTAACAATCAATTGAATCCATAATTGGACGAAATATCTCTTCGATAGATTCGAATGAAAAAGGTCAAATTTAACTGGATGCATATGTATGTGCAAAACGAATCGTAAAAGAAAATTCGCATCAAAAAAACAGCAACAAAGGGAAATAAAACAAATGAACAAATGATCTTAGGCATGAATGGGGACTTTGATAGATTTAAAAAACTTTTTTATAACTTCAAAATATAATTTCCTTTTTTTCTACATATATATATCTCCCACTTGCATAGTGCATTCAGTTCGTTGGGCAATAAAAAAACGAATGACAAAAGTGAACGAAGAAGCCACATAGAAACCGAATATTATCGAAGTCTCACATTCTAGCTTATATCACTTATTCGGCAGTTCATCATGCAGCAGTTTATATCACCGAAAGCATAAGACGACAGTCTGAATTGCTTAGACATCGGGCAGTGAGATGAACTGAGCATCACAAAGAACGGGAAATAATAAGAAAGAAAAAAAACGATGAACGTTTCAAATAACCTCGTATGCTCTCTTCACAATTACTTAAAGCAATGAAACAATATTTGCAAACAGAAAAAAATTCAAACTTTTCAAAAAAAAAAATTTTTTTTTTGGTCTCTAGCAGAAATTTACATTGAAAAGAATTGATGTTGATTTGGCAGTAAATGCGAGTATTTGTAGAACAACTGAAAACAAATTAACAAAACAAAGTAACAAATAAGCTCACACTTCTGCGTCATAGTTGAACTGTTCTCTCAGATGGTTCCTAAAAAAAAGGATTAAGGACGGTCGATAGAAAGGATCGCCAATAAAAGTCCGTCATTTTGAGAGAATATCCATGAAAGATTTTTTAAATTTTCGTCAAAGACAATCCACAACAAATGAAAGCAAAAAATAAATTTCGCAATAATATTCTCTCTAGCGGATAATATGGACCGACCTTTCCATTCGCTTCAGCAAGGCGCTTCGAGAACTTCATGCTTCAAGCAAATTACAGCTCTATGGACAGATCACAGTCAGACATCTCTCTCTCTCTCTCTCTCTCTAAAAAACAACTTCCCTCTCTTCATGGTGCAACCAATGAATATATAAAAAACTTTTTTTCAATGTGAACAATCAAGGTGAAGTGAAATGGCAAAGATTCGAACATGTCCAACACATTGCAGTGCACACACATTTTGAAGCGATAGCTTACGTTCACCAATTATCGTTTATAATCGTCCGAAATGAGTCATTTAATGCAGAGATGCTCGATAAATTGAGTGCTTAAAGCAGGCTTGCACAATGGTATACTTCAAGCTTCAACTTAAAAGCACGAAAAAATGACAAGAAAAAAATTTTTTCCCCGAAGCGACAAGCTAAACTTAAAAACGATGAAAGATTTTTGCTGACGAAAACATTCGACGAGACTAAAAATTTGCTACATAAAAACAACGAAAACACATAAACGCATGCAAAAACATTGACATGGACAACTCTCATGCAGCACAATTGCAAATATAAGCGAACAGCTAATTAAACTTGAATGTTGGCAATTCCTTAGCAAAAAAAAAAAGAAAAAAAAAGAAGCATAAAACAAGCTTGATAAGGTGTATATCTTAACATTCAACACTTCACATAGCGTGAAAATAATTAACTTGACGTACACTTATTGAATATTTCTACCTGACATATCGACAGAATTATTACTGTATTGACGGTAATTAGTAGAATAGCAAAATGCCCATAACGAACTGATCCTATACTAAAAGTGAAAAAAGAATGCTTAAAGAACGTATGCTTAGAATGCCTAGAACGTAAGAAATGCCTAGAATACTTTTGAAGGAAATGGCTTTCAGCGAATCATGATAGCCGTTTAGCTCAGAGTAGCGCCATTAGTTGTGCAGTTCACAGCATACCTCTGCTACGAGCTGTGCACTAGGTAGCATACAGTTCATAGTACAGGTGGGCTATGAATATTATACGTGAAAGATCATTTTAAAAAATGTTCCTAAATGAACTTTCAGCTGCAAAATGTGTAAAATAAGACGGACATGTAAGCTTATTCCATAATTCTCACCGAGTAAATCCTGCTCGATTCCTAGAGTAGATAATTAAACAAGCAAATCTCTCTTGAAAATGGCACAATAAATTCTTTAAGAGTTGGCTAGGTTATTACTGACTACTAATAAGGTCAAGCCTATGACATTAAATGAGTTGTAAACGTTGTCAATGGTTTTAAAAAAATGAAAGCATAAATCAAATGCTGCATAGGGGTCGTCTCATTTCAACGTTCTTGCATAAAGCCCTTCATCAAGTCCCATATTATTTGAATCTCTATAAAGTCATCTGTAGTTGCGGCTAAAACATCAAAATTCTAATCAGCTAAGCGCTGTGAGTATATTTTCGATGGAATATATTTTCAACGTTTTTTGAATATGCATATTTCTTGCCAAATTTCGCTAAGCAATCTCAATGATAAAAATTCAATAAATAGCACAAGTACAAATCTTTTTCAAAAAAAAAAAAAATCCTCCTATCTATATCGGAAACAATAGAAAAAACTCAATTATATATCCTATAAATATCCTATCAAAAGAAAACAAACATTCGAGTGAATAATGCCTAATTTTATTCAATAATTTTGCCAAAATGATGTATCTTAATACGCATTTTTATATGTCGCTAACTATTTAAAGAAGTAAGCAAGCGCTAATTTTGGCGATATGGATTATGACGTATACGCAATGCGGATTGCCATTTTTGTTCGAAACTCAATCGTCGCATAGTGTTATTATCGAAAATTCGTGGTCGTCTTCGTCTAGCGGCGAGATTGCCACGTACCGGAGTCCAATTTCCCATATGCCATTTGTAGTAATGATCGTTTGTTGGTGAGGCGAATCGACATTTTTCGATAGCACATTCACGAGCACCTGATGGCTTCTCTATCGATGAACACTCACTATCAGCGACTCGTTCACGTGTTTTCTGCTCTTCACACCATACGCTGCGACGTTGAACACCACCACCGCATGTTACTGGACACTGCAATATATTATGCAAATTGTATTATGAGGCAATATTCAACGATCCAGATTAAACGCTGTAAACGAAGCAACGTTTATTTATAATTATTTGCAAATTAGTTGTTAAATCTTCCTTTCAGTCAATGTAACGATGAATACAGTTGTCGAGAAGGATGGAGAACTCAAGAATAGATTGGAGATATTCCCAAAAGAAGTGAATGACCAAGCACTTATGAGTCCTTAGAATGCTACAATGTAAACATCGCAATTCGTGGTCGAACCCTCACTGAGTCAAGAATAACTCAATCATACCTTCATACGTCTATGCGAAATGTCCGGATATACATTTACGCGAAGGAAGGGAAAAAATGAAAAGGCACCAAATGAAAGAAAATAACATACATGAGACCAAGGTGACATCTGCCATACGGTGGACGATCTAACGCATTCGTGTTGATTGCAACGTTCGAATTGAGGTGGTTTTTCGTTCTCGTTGCACACATTCCCACTGCATGAAACTAAACGACGCCTCCATCCACCACCGCACGATGTTGAGCACTACAAATCTTGCATTCTGACATCTTATCCTCTTCCTTTTCTTCTTCCCTCTGGTATATCCAAAAAAACTAACGTTTAGACGCATTTATTCGACCTCATTTGTGAAATGAAATGCTCTTACTAATGTCTGAGATATACCGATACAACAACTATTCCCACATAGCCATAAAATTTCATCAAGGTGAAAGCACGCAGTCTTGTGTTCGTCCCTATACGCAATCACCCTCACATTCACTGAAAGTAACGTGGTTTACACTTTTCTGCTCCAACCGATGTACATACCAATCTGCAACCAAAAGTTCTTGGTTTACTACGTCTCGTTCATTCTTATTTCTATAAATACTTTCGTTGCTATGCTTTTTTTTTGCATAGCAGAGCGAAAATCTTGATAATTTTTTTTTTGCATAGCAGAGCGAAAATCTTGATAATCTTTGATAGTTTCAGCATAATTTGCAATACTAATTTTCACTGCAGATCTCTGGAAGCAACTGAAAGGAACGTAAGAACCATTTCAAAGCGCAGTTTCAATGGTCTTTGCTTCAAAGCAGTGAGTGACCATCGATGCAACTAAAGATAAACGACAAAAAAGATAGATGAAACTGACTGCACATTCGAGAAAATCATTTGACTGGTTATAAGAATAAAAATTAACAGAAATGAGTATATGTTTGGAAACAAATTCTTTCAACTCCGTAGTGGCCATTTCGATCGAACATTAATAAGTATAGCACCGAACATATGCTTCTTTCCTACTCGAAGTATTAACTCAGTGAAAACATTATTGCATTTAATCAGCTCATTTGGTTAAATTGTTGCTTAAGGTATTTAATACCTGTAATCCCCTTTTTAATATTGTTATTTCTAAATTGTATTAAATGTAATCTTTAATGCTCATACCAAAGGCAATGTTCAAGTATTTACGAGCGGAAAAGAAAACATCGAGCTCGGTCTTCTCATGGAGCTGCTTAAATATGAGTAATCCCTTCCCAATCAATACAACGAAACGAATAAGAGCACGCAGATGCACTGCTTCTCAATATTGTGATTGCTGGAAACGGTGGACAACTCCCAAAAAGAGCATCCAAATCTTACTTTGCTGTTCTATCGAACAGTACTTTGCCATAGTGTTAGATTCAACGCTTTCTCCAAAATTCTTTAAGAGGCATCAAAAATAATGATCCGTAAACTCGATGGTGAACTTCCGTCACGCTTTTCTTTCCAAGTAGCCCCAAAAAAAGTTTCACCTTAGTTCATAATGGAAGTGAACCTATCTAGCTCATCATTAGTCGAGCTCAGCTGAAATGCTGCATATACAAGGGCTCGAACGCTTCGGTCTTATCACACAAACTAGAAAAACAAGTTTTCAGGGACACGAAATGAAACTTTTTGAGCAGTTTGATCGAAGAGAAACTTGCCTTATCCCAATCTCCGGTAAGCCATTTGCCTAGTGGTGGTTCTCCCATTGGGCACGGACCTAAGCCACAAGAGCGTATTGATTCAGGTCGTGCAAACACATCACAATCCGTCTCTCTGACTACTTGATCGCCAACGTCAAGTGACTCACACGATACACGTCGTTCGGATGTCGCGTGAATCCCACACGTTGCCGAGCACTAAATTTCGATAAACGTCAGATGCTCAATTTCTTTAGTCATAAGCCTTAAGTTAAGCCGCCTGCTCGCATAGGGGATGATTTTGCCATTTAGAATAACTTACTTACTAGAAGTTTCATGCAATCGTATATCTGGAAAATATAAAAAGGATACACTTCCGAAATTGTTCATGTGATCAATGATTTGACACCGCATACCTGCTTTTGTAAAAAACATTGTCGGTAAGGTGGAGAGAATGGGAGGCGTGGAGGGGGTCGGGTCGGTGTGAAATAAAAATATGTGTATCCGTTTGTTCGATAGGCTCAAATTCAGAATCACTGAAGTTAGACGGCTAAAGTGTGGATAACATGAAGCATGATATTACTTCCTGCATCAACATTCAAAGTGACTGAGAGCGTCTGAAGAGGAATGACAAAGATTTGAACGCATTAAAAACATATTTAGCATTGGTCCAACTTTTATGTCAACAAAAAAGTGAATTTTAGGAGCAAAATTAATGTTAAGCATAGATTGCATTACGACTTGATCACGTAACTAAACTTTGAAAACCGCTTATATATTGCGATCGGCACAGCAGCACTCTACACTCAGGGAGATTGAAATTTTACACGCATCACTATCAAAGAAGTGAATAAACACTGAAAAGTACTGCCAAAAATGCATCTTTATTATTCCACTCATCTAAGCAACCAATTACATCAAATGCAAATGGCTTTCGTGGAAACCTGGTGCCAAATAATTCGACCGCCACTCCTGCCCCAGGTGAAAAGTATAAAAAACATCACGAAAGGTAAGCAAGCATCTCCACTGCCCTATTTTGGACGTGTCACAGAGTTTACGGTTTGGCCAGAAAGCTGGATAATAGACCTGCTTGCAAAAAAAAATGCACTGATGCAAATTTGAAGCACAATAGTCAACCGCAAAGAAATACCCTGAACATTTTTGCGGCGGTTTAAAAAAATTTCTGTGAAGTTGTGAAGTGATATAATAAATAAAATGATGTAATACATAAAATAAACGAAGAAAAGTGCCTAACCGGTTTCCATGGGCCAACAGTCCATTGTGCGCATGGTTTAATCGTGCAATATCGAGTAGATTCAACTCTTTCCAAATGCTGGCAATAAACGTCTGATAGATCACGAATATGGTCACGACAAACGACTAGACGTCGTTGAGTGCCATTGCCACATGTTCTCGAGCAATCCGACCAAGGTCCAATCGCCCATCGAATTTTCGGTTGCTCATGTGGTGACGTTGTTATATCGACAGTATTACGCATCAACGACTCACAATTGTCACGTTCACAGATCTTCTCTGTTTTTGGACGTGTTGACTGCAAACTTTTCATATAGAAGTTTTTATAGTCAGTGAAAGTGAGCGGAAACAACGATGATTCATTGTAGATTTGATGCCATTCGACAGATAAGCAAAGTACTCCTCACAGGTGCGGTGCTATTCGAACAGTAAGCAATCAATGAAATAAGGTGAAAATGACGATGTGCCACCTTAAACTCTACATAGCACATGCTTGTGGAACTGAAGTGAATGACATAAACAATAAGTGTTAAAACCGGAAAAATACTGAAATTATTCTGTGAAAAACCAACGAGGATTACGTCAAAGAACACGATGCAACTAATTACATTATTTAAAAAAGAAAAAGCAGCAAAGAAATCCCACTGTTATAAACATTCCTTAGGGTAAATGTTCGTTAAATTTTGATAGAAATGTACTTACTCGATCGCATTCAACATCGCTAACAATCGTTTTCGATGCGCCACGTACACATTGCACGATTCGGCTTTGCCTGCCCGTCCCACAGGAGACTGAACATTGCGACCAGGGCATTGTCTCCCAGACAGCGCATGCCACTAATCTGTTATTTATGCGTAACTTAATTATCATGCATCTATGCATATAAATAGATAGAATGCACAACAACTTGATCGTTTTTAAATTCTCCTCTTCTATAACGTGACCTATTTTTACCTGTTCACACCTTTAATAAGTTACCATAAAGAGTCACTGCATTTAAAGCTCAACGATGTTACTTCATAACTCCAATAAATAACGAAAATTTAAATAATACGACGACTTAGAGAGCGGTAGGTAGGTTAATGACTTACTGGCATTGATCATGCTGTTTTGGTTGTTGCGTGTCTCCACACAGAGAACCATCAACCAGCTGATCGCGATATACGCATTCCACATTTCGAGAGCGCATTCCTGATCCGCATGTAACTGAGCACTAAAATTAATTTACTTTTGACAGGCATTAAACAACCCCACTCTCCCTTCCACTCGGTTTTCTACGTCTACGATTGAAGTGACACTAGAAGAAAAAAAATACATCAGAAGTTGCTGGGAAATCATTAAGCGCGATGAGTTTTGATTAGATGGCAATGAGTTTGTTGTGAGAATACTGATTGCCTGAAAGAGATAAACGTGATACAAATAGATGCTAAAGAGATAACTCGATTGAGGTTTCTATAAAAGCAAATAGAAACTCCAGTTGAAAGTAATAAGAAATTGTCGTTCTCTCACTTTAGACCATTCGGATGTCCTCCAAAAAGGACATGGGCCTTGATTGCAAGGTTGGTGACTTTGTGGACGAGTTTCTCCTTGGGCCAGACATTGTTCACTTGGGACGTCACTACCGAACGAGTCGACACATGAGACACGTCTGGTCATCCATCCATCAAGGCAAGACACCGAGCATGGACTCCATGCACCAAGACGCCAACTTGGACAAGCACTTCGATTGCAAGGCTTCTGCACAATACGTTCACGACGATCACAACGCGCTAAATACAACCAATAAGCTATAAAACACACTGATGCCGGTTCATTAGCGAGCGGGTCACAGAAAATGGGCTGAGAACGCTGACGAATTCCTGCATCCTTCGAAACTTGGGGTACGGATTCGGCGGGACTGATCTTGGCTAACTCAAACTCGGGGTTTAATTGAGACTTTAAGGGCAAGTCATTGTGACAAACACTTGAGGATGTCTGTCTAGCACATTCAGATCAGATCTCAAATAAGCCAGTTATCAATAGACGACATAGACCTCGCTGTGTGGAGACTGGAATCTTCTATGAAACAAATGCAGAACAAGAATGAATTCCAAACAAATTCAGTTAAAATCAAATTCAAATATCGCAACACTAGTATAATATTCCTATTGACTATATGTTGGCTCAAGAAGTTCGAAATTTCTATAATTCTCAAATCGACCACACATCCTGTTTAAAGCCCTCAAAACCACAAGTTTTCGGACTCACAAGTGCGATTATATGTCTATTCAAATGATAGGCAGCAGCATCCATAAGTCTGCTGGAAAGTGAGCACAGCTCCAACCTTGATCAAGTTGCCGTCCTTCTCGGTCCACACAAACGGCATCTCGTGTTTCGAATCCCTCCCCACAACTCACTGAGCAGGCGCTCCACGGTCCGAATCGCCAGTGTGTACACACATGCTCATTGCACTTTTCCCTGTCGTATTTCTCGACAGCGCTGCACATTCGGCTGTGTAACTCTCTTCCGGCTGCATCTTGACAGGACGCATGTCGTACCCTTACACCACCATCACAAGAACGTGAACACTACAAATGAACATTTCATCGGTAGAATATGCTTCCTTTTCTAAGTAGAAAACAGAAGCAAGATAACAAATGAGAGTAGATTGTAATGCCTTTTGAAAATAAAGTTTCAACGATCAAATAAGGAAGTCTGAAAAGTCATTTTTATTGGTGTTATCCACAATGTTAACGCCCTCTATATCCTTATGCTAAAAAGACAAAAATCTTTCTTGGGAAAATCGCGTATAATATAGTGCTACATGAGATCAGTTCGAAAAAATCAGTGAAAGGAATATTAGCACAGTGAGTATTGTTTGAAAACATGAACGCATCGTGGTTAAAGAATCTAAACGAATCAGAAATTTGAATGAATGAACACATTTCGAAGTCATTAACCTCAGACCAAGGCCCATATACCCATATGGGGCATGGCATTCGGTTACATTCTTGCTCCGTTTTTTCACGTATCACCATCTCGCACGCTCTCTCATCGATACGCCTATTAGCGTCATCAACACAGAAGGCGTGACGTCTGCTGACTCCATTTAAACCGCACGATTCAGAGCACTGCAACCACACAACATTACCACATAGCTCATCCTACACAGTAATTTTTCCGATGGAAAAGAGTGCGTTTTAATGGAAATGGCAAAAATGGTGGACTAATTCTCTCATAGCCAGAACGATCGCATCAAGCGTGCGCTTCTCGATAGAACAGCGAAAAAGACCAATGCCTATCCCTTGTGGCTCACATGTGTTGTTCGACAACAAGGCCTCAATTTGCCTTGGAAAACTTTACCTTATAAGCAAATACCAGAAGAGATTTATTTCAGTGGCCGATACCAAGAACGGAGGTGATGAAGTGATGGAAAAGAAGCATTTGTCGCGTGAAACGGCGAAAGAAAAAACAAAATTCCAGCGTTTCTATGTCTCCTCCCTTTTTGTCATCCCTACTAACTGCACTTAATTCTCCATCTCATGTCTATGTCGCCCCTTCTGTAGTGTATACAAGAGCCACTCGGCCTCTCTTTCTACATTATGAGCCTAACCCCGCTGACCTCCCTCCCGCTGCTAACAACTTCATTTTGTCGCGTTTATACGCGACAGCATCAGTCTTCTCGCCGAACGAAAAATATCTAAAAACATTTTTACTACATCCGGAATATGTTCAAATTCATCACGAAACTGGCAAACATTTAATCCCTAACCGGTGACCATTCCGTGTATGACCACTTGCGTCCGGAGCAGTCGGTGTAACAAGAAGTGCGATCACTTGGCCGTGCATGACCACGACATTCAGTATCTGGAACAACCTCCTCACTACCATCGACAAATCCCCGGATGCAATCCACCTTCTGATGTTGCTCTCCATGACCACATGCCGCTGAACATGCCCCTATAGGGGTCGACCGCCATCTGAATAGAGAATCCATTAAATATGCCAAAACATTACCACTACAATAACCAGCAACCTGATGCAATTCACTGACAAAACGTCTCATAGGAGACAAAATGACCACGAATTTGCCAAATTCATTGAAAATTACAGAGGTAATATATTATTCAAATTAAAATATATTATATTCAAACTACATTCTCATCTCATATGTGAACAAACTCGAGCTAACCAAATGTTTACAGAAATAATAGAGATGGGAAATAAGAGTAATAAGAAAATTTCGGTGCTAAATAAGCCTCTTGGAAGAAAAATTATGTTCAATATGCTTAAGGAATAAAAATATTGAAAATTAAAATTCATTTACTTGATCGTGCATTCGATATTGCACATCCTAGTCTCGGCAGAAGGGCGTCGTGCGGTGCACATGTTCTCGTTCACAGTGCGACCCGAAACAGCATCCACACATACCAGCTCTTGTGTCTGACGACCTAGAAGCTCACTAACAGCTTTTTTATATGCCTATTAAGCTACATTAACTTTGAAATTATACATCTAAAGTTTAGTCACTATCACCTTATTACTTCATAACTGTTAGTGAACTCACTCAATCAAAATATATAAAATAAAGTAAGATGTTAACAATGATTTTTGAAGATTTCTTCCACACATGAACATGCCTGTGCATATTTATTATTTCTTCCACCGCCCCTCGTCCTCATTCCTCCTTCTCATTGTCTCTGTCTGCGTACTGTTTCTTTGTACTCGGCCTCATATCTTCAAAAAGATGTCAACTCCCCCTCGTTGCTTCTAAATGCTGCTGAAGTAGTACGGTCTAAGCCAAGACCGTACTACGACCCTCTCAAAAACCTCACTATGAAGGCAACGAATCAGTGATAGGTTGAGACGCATACAATGAAGGAAGATGATGTGGTCCTTTAGAGAACAGAACAACCATTTCACGCATTTAGAAAAAATCTATCTACTTCCTTCAAATAAACTTCGCTCTAAGTTTATGGGGATAAACAAATTATCCCTCAAAAAACCCTTTCGCGGAGAAGGAAACTGCCTATGTAAACATATGCAATCACAAGAACCGTTATGCGCATCTGCCAACCGTATTCTTTGAAAAAAAAAAACCACCCTATAAATTTTTGGAGAATTAGAGAAAAAAACCTATGTAAACATATACAATTACAAGAAAAAACCTTTAAAAAACTCCACCGCTTTTACTACAGGTAACATGGTACAGAAGAATGAGGATGATTCAACCTTGGCATAAAGCTGAGCATTCGCTCCAGTGGTCATTGAATCTCCAATAATAGCTATTCTGCGGGGAATGGTAGTTGCCGCCTTGCACGTTTTGATTTGGTACCATGAACTCATAGTGAATATCTGGTGGATAGAGATTGCCAACAGATAGCACGTGCACATAGATATCTGATCTGCAACACCAATAAACACATTATAAAATTCTGTGCAACGTAGAAAAGTAAGTGATTGAGCAGAAGAGAAAGAAATAAGAACACCTCTTCGTTGAGTTACCTGAGGAAGTGCGTTTCTGGCTACTTTTTCAGTTCGATTTGCAGCGATTTATCCTCCTCAGGGAGAAGGGGATAACGACGGAAAGGCAATGCTCTCACCTCTCATCCCAAACGCTAGAATCACTTCAATCGCCAGCCTACATAAATATGCTTACGGGACTGGAATTCGCAAGCTTTCATATAGGATGCATATAACGAAAGAAAGGATTTATGATGGATGTAAGTCAATCATGACAGTATACATACAATGGCAAGCAACAAATCATCACTAGCTCATTACGATGCGTAGAAAGAGTTTGAAGTAAAAGAACTATTCTAAATTAAAGGATTCAGACCGTAAAGTACCTCCCATCCTATGTTTCCAGAATGCCAACCAGTACTCCCTAATCACCTCTGACTACAATTCTTTAAACTCAATACTTACTTTGAGTGGAAAAATAAGTTTTTTTCTTATAATAAATAGTAGTCAAAAACAATCCTTCAACTCAATAATACATGTTTTCTTAACTGATTTTTGTTGATATAATATAACCGTCAAAAAAAAACAAACAAAGGAATCTGTTTCACCAAAAGCTTCTATATATTAGAAATGGCATACCTGATTGGTCCAGTACCATTGATCCTTTCCACAACATTGTCACTACCCGAATATTCTAGCACAGTATCCTGAACAGAAATCAATTGTCGAAACACCGAAACTTGGTAATGACCATTGAGAAGAAATTCACCATTAGCAGATCGTAATGCTGAAAATACTCTCATTCAAATATATATAACATTTCTTCTTCGGAAAGGGAATCCCTCACTACTCATATGGAGAGATGCGCGTTCCCCTTCAAATTCCCTTTCCTTACAGTCACTCTCTATCTCCCTCATGTAAGCGTAATCAAAACTTTCCCGGTAATCCAATAAAGCAAGATATCGAAATTAATAAACAATATGTTTGGTTCATGGCAGGAAGGTCATAATAAACGATTTTCTTCTTTTGGATTTCAGTACTTCAAGGGATAATATTTCCGAATATTCACTTATTCATTGCTGAACTGATAGTTAATTTCCTTTCAACTAAAAAAGCATTGCTAGAAAAAAATCATTAAATTTTACATTATTGTGCTATAAGAAAGTGAACTTTATTGAATAACTTACCTAAATAATTATCGTCATCCTTTTGATTTCGATATCCACGTTGTGTGATTTCAATATTAGCAGATCCAGCTGGTATTTTAAGCACTTGATTATAGCCGAATGAACCCCTTTCGTTGTATGAACCAGCAATCGTCGTACATGTGCTGCCATCACCACCACATATGCCACACTTGTCTCGCCGCATATCCGAACCAAGTCGATGATCACATCCTGCCTGAATAAAATGCCTCTTAAATCATGTCAGCAACTGCCACAATCCACTTTACTGGAAAATTAAGTATACAAGATGCAGCGGTACAACACTATCTACGAGATATTTTATAATAACTTCAAAAAAAAAATTTTTTTTCTGCTGATTTCGGATAGCAAAATAAAAATAGAAATCTGTTACTACTCTAAATAGAATAATTTGAGCAAAAATATTCTAAAGTGTAAAGATTTTAAGCGTTTTGTATTTAACAAAGAAATCTTTCGCCATAATTGCTATAATCAAAAAATGTTGGAAAGAAAAACCAATCATATCACTCAAAAAATATGCTCAAATCGATCACTCAAGAATTCGATTTTTTTTTTTTTTTGTTTCGAAATTCACTTCAAAATCCCTCATGAGATAAAATCAAGCATGAATTGAGATAAAGGCATTAAAAATCGGGAAAGTAGATAACCATCATCACTATTAGCATAGCTTTTTCAATTTCAAAAACATCTAAAATGGGTGCAGTTTACTATAATAGAAAACTCGACGTCTATTTCTAATGACTGGAACGTGTATCACATCCCGTGATGCAAAACACCACATCGATGTGCAGAGTAAGAATAACGAACAACCGCTCCACACTTGGGTAGCACATTAAGAATAACGAACAACTCATATATGAACTATACGAGCACGCATACATACGCACACGCACGCAGCGGCGCACACACACGTATGTGCTTACATACACTCATACATGCGCAGATCCATACGCGATCAAATTGAGATGTACATTTGCACGAATACAACAGATAAGAGATTGCTTTATGCTTTGAGACCATTTATTGCGAGGTGCTCAATAATATTTTGGGAGAATGAAGGTGGTTCCTATTTGGTTCTATTTGCCAACCATTCATGCTGTATATGATAGATTGCAGGACGACAAACTAGGCCACATAGGCTATTCGACAGTCAAATCACTCATCGAATAAGTTGAAGCTGGAAGACACTCTTTGTTCAAACATTTCTTTGGGAAACCCGTTTGCACAGCGTCTCTACCGAATTAGGCACGCGCAAAGTTCGCTCGTGCACCGCGGTTTGCACAAATGATGTGCATATTTTAAAGGTGGGTGGATTTTTTATCAGATCGGGGTTAGATCCGTTCTTGGCGGTGTTGAGGATCTAAGCCGAGTTGAAGTGATGATCGTTTGGGTTTGGGGCGTTGCTTTCATTCATTCGTGGAGCCTTTTTTTGTAATGCTGCTTTACTTAAATAAATAAAAAATATTCTTACTATGCCATAAAAAACAATGACGCAGAGTCATTAAAAACGATGATTGTAGCTTCGCTATTGTGTACCTTTACATTTATGCACACATAACACCTAACATAAATGCAAATCGTAGAACTTCACCTTTAAATATAGTGTATCAAAAGACAATAGCCTATATATCATTGATACTTTCTACGTTCGCGTGACACAATTTGAGAACGAAACAGAACAAGTTGGGATTAAGGCCAAATTGGCAAGCCGAATGTATGCAAAGGTAGCATAAGATGTTAGTAAGATAAGATACGATAAAATGAATGATGAGATGAAGGAGATGCGAATTAATCTTATCACCCGTCTTTATAAGAAACCACTGGTAGAAAATAAATTATGCAAAACAGCGCTAAAATATTCCAATCGAAGGGATCACCCACATAAGTTTTTTCGTGAAGGATTTTTTCTGTTCGTTGCTTGATCAATGTGCAGTGTAGAATTTAATCGGTGTAATAGGCTTTTTTTTTATTTTTATTTATTTATTTATTTTTTTGCACTTTTAAATGCGTATAACGCTTTTTGAGGATGATTGAATGAAATTAACTATGTTAGAGCGGGTCAACCCAGATTACACTAATTTCGTAGCTCTAGGCTTAGTGGTTCCCGAGTCGATACATCCGTGCATGTAAGCAAGCAAAAATTATGCACATGAACATAAGACTGCCACAATGCGCTCTTATAAGGAAACTTGCAGGAGGTCTCAACTTTGTGCCCTGCAGAGGAGTGCAAAAAATTCATTCCCTCTTTTTTCAGAAATGTTGTTTCCGGGGGACGTCTGAAGTCCTGTGGTCGTCTGAGCACTCTAAGATCGTCGAATTTCTCGTAAACTGAATAATCAGGCTTCTCTCCTCATCCATGATTTGCTGTTCAGAGTAGCGTTTTAATTTAAGTAAGTCCAGTAACCACTGGATAATTCTGGCTAAAGTAAGTCCAGTAACCACTGGATATTTTTGGCTATGATGTCTGCACTTCTAAGTCGAGCCCCGTTGCGGAGTGAAAACTTATGTACTTTATGGTCAGACTATATCAAGGCATTGACCAAAACTTTGGTTTGGTCGGCCTGATTGAGTATTCTAAACAGTGAAAATTTTGACCGAGCGTGAAGCTAGCAGGTCATAGAGTAAGAGGGTAACATTTGCTATCGTGGTCTGGAATGGCCTTTGCTGCCTCAATATAACTGATCCAGCGCATATCGAGCTAAATTAGCCAAAGAATGGAGAGAAAGGTTATTCGCAATAGAAATTTCCTAGCATAGACTAGAACAAAATATGTAAGTAAACTTATGCTTCTCTCAATGCATCCATCGCTGCCCCATGTCTATTTTCTGCTGATCGAATTACACACCATCGCATAAAAGTAACCAAAAAATGAGCATAGAACATTTCAGAGAGTATAGCACAGCATATCAACCTAATAATCAAATATTCGTTCGGGTATTCAACGCAAAAGATGTCTATTCAAAAATGAATAAACCAACCTTGTGACAAGTCCCATCGATGCACATATCGTCTCCATGTCGATCGCATGGTGTTCCATCGAGCACCTTATCTTTCAATAGATAGAACGCTGCAGTGCCACCCGCTCGGCAATACAATTTGCAACGCTCATTCTCGCTTACTAAACATTGCTTCATTAGTCGTTAGCCAGATAATTATAAAATCAACAATGTCGGCACATCTTTGGCAACCAGGGAACCAGGCCCCAATATATACCTCAAATGGTTTGTTTTATCTAGTAAGGAACTTTCAGTGGATACGATTCCTTTTCAACGAAGCAAGCAGAAGTTTTCTACGTGATTGGAGGTTGTTCAGAAACAGATACTTCAAATTTCTAGCTTAATGAACTGCCAAGCAACTACTTGTTGAAATTTAGAAAATGGCAACCTTGCAATTCAATACTGAACCCTCAAGACGGCATAGGGGGAGAGGGGGGAGGGGACCTATTATAGCAACAAGGGTTTCACTTGAATCAAAAAAACTTGAGAAGTTATTATGATTAGCACAAAAAGCGATATATGTGTTCCCTTCCGCAACATTTCTATCTCTACTTCCCTCTCTGCTAGCTCTACCTGCATTTTTACTTATATCCACCATCACTCGCGAAAAATTGCTTTCGAAATATCCTAACCTACTAAAGTAGGTGTTCTTTGCTATCAAAAACGTTGTTCACTTCGCAGTGACTCGAAGTTCGCTAAAACGTTTGCCGATGCTTTCCATCTGGCGGAAAGCGCTGCACCTCTCACTTCTTCCGAAAAAATTCGTGTACATAATACTCATCATATGTGGGGTTTGAGCTGTACATATGCTGAGACCAGAAATTCTTCATCTATACGGTGCTGTCTTCTATATATCAATCGATGCAACAGTAGTGCCAGTGTTGAAAGTGAAGCACGACGATGGAAATGACAAACTGTAATAAAGTATATTTCATTTACCACCGCTATATTTTGGTGTCCATCGAGTGCTAACAGGAACGCCATGTATGCCAACGTTTTGATTATCGAATTCGGCACATTGCACTTCCCGAAAGCCTGGAGTATCCCAAGGACAATCCTGTATATTGCATGGTCGATAACGCTCTCGTTGTCCCACACAATATTTGCCACCGTTACTCGGTCTAAATTCTTTATTTTCACTCATAATTATTGAAGCTATTTGCTATTCATATAGAAAATAAGAAATGACTAAATATCCTTGGATTGTATTTTCCATAAAAAGCGACAAAAATATTTCATACATAAAACAATCGAATATTTGAAAACAAGAAAAGAGATAAAAATATCACAAATGCTATCAATATCGTTGAATCCGATTGAATAAATTTTTTTCATCTTTATAATATTATCATGGAAGTTTAACTTATACTTACTTTCTTAAGGGGAATACTTACTCAATTACTTTCTAAGAGTAAGTTCCACGGCCTAAACAGTTATGAATTGAACGGAATAACTGAGCAAGTAGTATCCCTTAAATATGGCTATTAGCGAAATAAATCGACGCTTGCACTGGATATTTGTGAACGATATTCTAGCTGGCTGAAAAAAAAAAACTTTGCTTCGGCTTCTCTGAAAGCTTTTGGATTAATCTAATAGATCTTCCTATCTGCCGGTCATAAAAATATTTCGATTGCAATAAAGATAAAGAAACTATCTTTGAATTTAGTTCAAAATCAGCTACTCCTACGACATAAGTCTTGAAAAATTATAAACATGAGATAGCATGAAATGTTTAATTATTTCCTCATTGGTATTTGCCTTTCGAAATTACAGTGAGATTCGAAACTGAAAGGCAATTAGCAAGATCATACTCTTATTTTAAGTGATATATTTTAAAGAATTGAAAGATGTTCTAAATAAGCGTATATAAAGACCTTGGATTATCACAATCACGAAGTGCCTTTTGTACGCCACCACCACATGTACGTGAACAATCACCCCATTGTTTCCATTCACCCCAAGCACCATCTTGTCTTGCTCGTTGCTCCGGTGACATACCGACGCATTCACCTCGATGACACCACTGCAATCGACTTTATATTATTAATGCTTCAATATATCCTCTATCAACTAAATGATCCCCTATGCGTTCGGTGTATGACAAGTGAGGAAGAAATGTTTGAGATGTCATATTTTTCATGGGGGATCCCATTCGAAAAACTCTTTTAATTTCATATATCCATCAACTACTATACGACAATAAAATAGATTAAATTTATAATTGGGAAATACATTATCACATACTATTCAATATATTTACAGTACCATATATAAAATTTTTAAAATAAAATTAGGGGATATGACGGTTCCCATCACCATAATTACTAAAAAAAGAGTCAGAGGTGCATCAAAATAAGAGCAAAGTAAATGGCAATCTGTAGAAGCAAATATCATCAATTCTCGATTAATACGTCGGTATATTTCTATTTACCCGGAAGAAGCTTCTAATCACCCTAACATGAGAAGAATTATTATACTTTGAAAAGGAAAAAAATTTAAAATTGTATCGGAATTTCGAAAAGGAAAAATTTAAAATTGTATCGGAATTTCAGCACTACAAATTTGTTTACGAATCTAAAGTTTGATAAAAGCTACCTGATTGTCTCCACATGGTGTTCCATCAGCCCATGGCATATGCTGTGTCCGACAACCCATTTGATAGCCGTAATACGTTGCACACCACAGTCTCCGACAAGCTGGCTAAAACTATTAATGAATTATTTCAACAGTAAAAATCTAACGAAAAGAATAGTTTGCAATCATGGCAGCCGACCAAAAATGCATTAAAAACATAAATAGCAACGAGAGGTTTGGAAACATAATCGAAGTTTTATTTTTGATTGACAATTAAGTTGAGAAAGAACGACCTCAAGGTTAGGTAAGAAGAAATCTGGCCACCGGATGAGTATATGTTCGGTGGACGACTTTACGATTTCGATGTAAGTGACGATCAAACAAGTCCACTCCAAAACCGCTTCAGGGTTAACATGCTAAATAGCCTTTTCCGAAGCTGCTCTTGACTACGAGAGAGTGACAACCCGAAAAAAACTATCGGAGATCCTCTTGATATGATAGAAAAGAGAATAGAAAAAGACCCATTCCCGCGTTGATATGATGGAAAAAAAGAATAGCAGAAGATCTACTCCCCTAAAGGATCTACTCCCCCTTGATATGATGTAATAGAAAATAGCAAAGTTTGAGATCTCAGTTGTAGGTTGAAGCAGGAGCTGTTTATCTCCACCTTCATTTCACTCCAGCTCAGGTCAAATAGGGTCACTTCATTTGAAGTGGAGCATAAGGAAGTATTCGACATAACGAAACAAGTACCAAGGCATCTTCAAATTTCCACAGTGATACAATCGCTGAGGATGAAATATTGGTCTTCAAACAAAATTTTTTCCTACTTACCATATAAGGACAAAGTTCTGCTGATTGGCCGAATACGAATTGGCACTGTTGATTAGCAGAAAACATAGCGCCCGGTGCTGGATCTTCAAACATACGATCGTAATAACGGCGTTCGATTGGTTGATCCAATATGCATTGTGTTTGTGCACGATTACCGCTAAATATTTTTTTCATATATTATAAATAAGAATTACTTTTCCATTTTTTTTTTAGGGATGCAATTCTTTGATGCCTAAAGTGAAATCCACACTATTATCAGAATAAGTTTTGCATATAGCGAGACTTGAACTTATAAAAAAACCTCTCAAAGAGAAATTTTTATAGCCGTTGTTGGGTGATCAAAGCTGCTTTGAATGATGGCCATTAGCTTAGTCAATCGAAGAATGGTCAAAGAATGATAACCAAAGAATGAGTAAAGAAAAAAGCGAAAATTTAAAACTTACTCGAGAAATTTGGAGAGCATAGCAGCACTACATGCACTCCATGACCATGGATGTGTGTTATATTCGAGAGTTGGTGCCATAATATGATAGTTATGTTTATTAAGTGCCATATAGTGACCACATTTTGGCTCATCGTCATGTGGAATATTGAATCTAAGCATTTGAAAAAAAAAATTCACTTATTTCATAGAATATCATAAAAAACAATTCTTTATATTCACATAAAAATTATTTGAAAGGAAATGCATATGCAATTTAATAAAATTCAAATGCTTTCGACTCCATGCGAAGATAATATTGCGTTAATGCACCTATGCAATCTCTATCACTTCTTTCTATTCAGTATTTTAATTACATAAGTGATATATTTCAGTTTAAATTGGACAGAAGAGATTGCTTTTCAATTTTTTTTTGGCAAAATTTTCCACTCAATAATTTTTCAATTCTCTATAAAAATGAAGAAAAAATTCACTCACATATGGCCAAGTTCGTGAGTGATTGTGAACGCCGCTGAGAGACCATTATCTTCAATGATTGCACAACTTCGTAATGAGTCACACATTGTACCCAATTCTGCCAAACCAAGTGTATCACATTTTCCAGGTGCTCTACAAACCCAGCTGTGTTATGCAAAAAAAAAAAAAAAATTTTTTTTTTAAATTGAGCAAATTCATCTGCCTATGAAACTACAAAATTCGAAAATACAATAGAAAATCGAAGATCAAGTTCACGTTAAATTCGCAACAAAGTAATTGATTTCCATCTAGTAAAGGTCACTGCACCCTGATTACGCGAAAATGCCACTTTTCGTAATATGACCTGTCGACGAGCAACGATCCCCAAGTTTGACCTTTTGAACCTCTACAATGGAAAATCTTCAAAATTTCTTCTCCGTGTAGATGAAATCAGCAGCAAATCTCTCACTTCTTTCATAAATTTTTCCGCTTTCGAACGCTTATTTTTATCCGCCAAAATGCTTGCTAGCTGCATCGTTCAGCTACTCTAGACCGATGTCAACTCAATATCAGGGGATTTCACTCTCTATGATAACGAAAAAGAAAATGGCTTAATGACAATCCTCTGAGAGTTCCTCGCAGAAATAATACCAACAAATCTATTCGAAGTGTTTCATCGCTTCACATAAATTTGCATCTTTCCCTTCAACTCGCATAATAACTTCCATGTGTCAAAAATGAATTTAAAAACAAAATACTCACCTACAAATATCATGTCGAGTCAGCAATATAGCAACATCATGATGGTTTACTGCATCGTCATTACGATCATTGTACGTCTCTTGCCAACGACAAAATTGTTGTAGCGTGTCTTGAGCATTTTCACTTATATGCGGACCGGCCTAAAATAGAAATTCTATCATTTCGATAGTCGAATTGGAATTATTTCATAAATGAATAGAAATTTATATCTCTTTAAATATAAATCGAAATTAGTCAAAAGCTGCAAAACAATTGAGGCGAGAGCTCATTTCGAGTGATATCCAATTTACGAATTGAATCATTCGCGAATACATTTAACGATAATTTTTTTCAACGCATCAGTATTCTAATTTTACTAAGCGCAACTTAGTTCAAAAAGAATTTTCACGCTTTTATTCTATTGCTTTTAAGCTCCAGAAAAATTTAAAGCAGTATGTTTTTTTTAAAATTTTAAATGCTTATTGAGTTAGATAGTATAAATAAAGAACTGTATAACTGATAAAAAGAATTGCTCTAGGGTAAAATTATATAACAAAATCCCAAACATTATTTTTTATTAGTTCATAGTTGATAATCTAATTAGAGTATATGCAAAACAACATAATGTACCTTTTAAAATTACTAATAATTGGCCCCATACCTGAATAACTGTAACATTTAGCAACAACATTTAAGTCGTTAACTCACAATTATATTTGAACTTATTTCTCATCATTATCGATTTCAAGTAAAAATAGATAAGTAGTGCTATTATTTCATTTAGTGTAGACCTTTCCAGCTGTGTAGTTGAAACTACAAATTCAGCCATTATAGAATCGTTTTAAAATGATGTTCATCTCAACTAGTCGAAAAATAACCATAAGAGTAGAAAAAAAAATATTGACTTCCACACATTCAGCTATAATTCTATTGTGACAGGCATCTTCGACTCATCTTCAATGGTAGTTCATTATTTCCTACTGTAAACAACATTAATACTTATTATTATTACTCAAAATTTCTAAAGATAATTCAGCATTCACAATTCGAAATAGAAGATTCTTAGTGATGTGATAATATGCAAATGAATAATAAAAAGAGGTGATAATCGACAGTAACGATGATCATAATAAATGAGTGAATGCTATCTGAATCTACATGACAATTACTTTCTGAATGTTGCAATATAATGAAAATTGAACCAACCGCCTCATTCTTTAGAATGATTAGTCGCGTGACAATAATATTAATAGCGGCACGTAGACTTGGATGCCGATAAATTGAGGCTACCTCAAATATTTACAATATTTATAAAATAAACAATCATAAGTAAAATAGAAA
Organism: Baylisascaris schroederi; assembly: GCA_006503575.1. Taxonomy (NCBI): domain Eukaryota; kingdom Metazoa; phylum Nematoda; class Chromadorea; order Rhabditida; family Ascarididae; genus Baylisascaris; species Baylisascaris schroederi. The sequence continues at coordinate 243,793 of QEWY01000640.1, read as the reverse complement.
AATTACGAGATATCACTTTAAAAAAATAATCTCATCGAGAATTTCAGATCTGAGTTCAACAATATATTTTACCAATTTAGTGGTTATATAATTCAGAAATAGGAACACTAAAAGAATAAAGACCTATGAAGATAGATAATTTTAGATTATACTTTCAGATATAAAAGTCTATAAAATGCGATAATTGTGAATCCTCATGATCAAATAAAACAATGTTAAATAATATGTGATTAGGAACTATAATTTGACGAAAATTACAGTGCTCCTTTTCAAAGTCATTATCGGTTTTTTCAACTGATTTTCGATAAAATCAGCGAAATTTTTACTTCTCCCATGAAGTTATTGCACAAAATTTATGCATACTGCATAGAAAATATAAGTAAATAAAAATACATATATAAATATAAATATAAACATAAATATAAATATAAAACATATATGTATTATATATATATANGTACTGAAATTGAAAAAAATCTTTCATATCATTGCCTACCAAGTGATATATTGATCTCTTTTGAATGCATCTACGATCCAAAACTATTCAAAAGATGAGATTTACCCGAGAATTTACCCGCGAAAAATTTCACATGCTACACCAATTTTATCATATTCTTTAATCACCCCACTTTGCATATTTCATTATCATCGATAATTGTGATGAGAAAACATAATTAAACATGCAAAATGTTACATTTTTTTAATAGCAATAAGCGTTTATATTGAGTGCATGAGAAGAAACCAAAGATCATCCATCTTCTGAATTGATTATAAATGCTTGGAATAACAGCTGTGAATCCCCCCCCCCCCCCCCCATTTCTCTTTTACGATCACCTCTGCATCGTATGGTGAATCATTTATACTTCCGTATATAATATAATATGCTTTTGGCCTTTCATAGAAACAACGTTGGAAATAAATTCTCACAGAGATTAGTGGAACAAAAAAAAGCTTATTTCATAAACTGCAATTTATAGGAACTAATATACCAACTACCTACCTTTGCAGAGAATAATAACATCTAAGCAGATCAAATAGCTAAACGCGATATGGCAAGTAATCGATGCCCTAGAATTTGTCCTAAAAAACTTTACCTACACCTTAGTGGAATATTCACTACTCAATAATCCTCTCTCCTTTCATGGTACTAAAGTTTCAGTAGCTATATACTTAAAATCGTTTCTATGGACACTTGTAATAAGCGTTAGGGGGTTATGGTAAAATACATTGAATGTAATACCCCCCTCCCCCTCCCAATACTAATAAATGGTGCATATAAAGTGTGAAAACAAATCAACAAACGCAGTAACAGAATGCACACACTACAGCGATTAATATTTATAATTTTTTATCGCCAAAGTACTTATAATTAAATAAAATAAGTAGCAAGATTTGATTCTTTTAGATGGTATATCATCGATTTTTTTATTAAACGTTAAAAGTATAGAAGCAAATTAATATTGATTGTAGAAAGTTTCATAAAACCGTTGATCGAATATCAAAGTGATAATAAGAAAAAACAATGATAAGCTTGGAATATAAATGCAATTAGATGCTGTCTACAATTTGCCTTCGATCAATCAATAAGAGATAAAAGCTGAGAGAAAGACATTTAAAAGTGGTAGTAGAAAATTCGCTCAATTTGATCTGCACTATTTGATAATAACTAACATTTAAGCTGGTATTCACTCAAAGTTTACAAAGGAATATTGCAAGGATAGAAGTAGAGAGTATGTGAAAGAAAATTTGAATAAAAATTTAAGATTAGTGAAAATCTGAAAGAAAAAAATTTTACAAAACATTTGAGCCCTCTTATTTATGTAATTTTTAAAAAAAATATTCTCAATGATAAACCCAATGAATATATATTGAACTAATTCAGAGAAAACATTCGCACTGATTATTTTAAAAAACCATTTTAAAAACAAATTTATGTAGACAACAGTTTTCCAGTATAAAATTAAGAAAAAAGAAAAACTTGCCCTCAATAAAATGTAGCTAAGCATTGGAAAAAACGAATGGAAAATTTTCATAAAAACAGACAACTGGGTAGTTGTTGACTATAGCAGTGTAAAAGGCCAATTTGATTGATTGATCGTCACTCAAGGTGTCGAAAGTGGTCTTGCATCAATGACCGATTACAAATAAAACCGATTGAACAAGTTGTCCTCACTAGTTAAATCCCTCATCAGTGCTGCAGTCATCAATTTTTATTGCACTTATATCGATCAAATGCTCTATTTGATCAAAGATCAAACATATCATTCATTACAAAAAAAAAAGAAAAGAAAAAAAGAAAAGAAAAAAGTTCCACTCTCTATTCACAACGAAAATGTTTCATCGGAGAAAATTTACTCCCAACGATTGGTTGAATTTACGCTGCATAATGGTTGACTGCATTAATCGTAATTAAGGTAATTTTCTTAAAATCATGAGTATCTCTTCCTCCTAGGTAACCGAAAAAAATTGTATAATATCATCTGATTTGTAAGAAACCGATCGTTGAAATGGAACCTACTTTAAAATAACAAAAAAAAAAAAAGAAAAAAGAAAACAACAAATAAACAAACAAATGGCTCTACAAATTATCAAACGGTCGTTTCGAACTTCTACTTCGCAAGAGACAGTAAGAAAATGAATAAAAGCAGTAAGATCACAAAGTAAAATAAATGAAAGTGTTGGATAGATCTATGTCACTGATAAGAACATATAGCCTATGGGTAGGCCATCATCTAAGTGATAAGCACAATCGTTCAAAAATCGTTCCACACTAGTGAAGAGAATGCAAAAAAAAAAAAAAAAAGAACGAATATAAAGAGAAAATTGTATTTAAAAAAATATAGCCATCAAACAGCAAGATATGTTAGAAATTATAGCAGCAATAAGGAGGTTAAGTGAAGCGAACATGCTCAACAAAAAAAAAAAACCGCATGTTTGCAGATCTCTTTTCAAAGCTTGTCTTAAGCGATAGCGGTGTTGATTTCCGATTCGCTTTAATAGACAACCGACTTGCACTAATGTGAAAGAAGTTGCTGTTGTGAGGATGGTAAAGGTAGTAAAAAAAATTTTGTTTCGTATTGCTCCATCCGTCAGATCGCCGCTAGCGAAGTATGCTTTCATCCCACTCCTACTTAAGAAAAACCCTCTGATCCCTTATGTGAGACATTAACAATAGATTGTTTCGCATCAAAATCTATTTAATCCCGCCTAAGTGAACTTCTTTTCTCATAGATCTACGCTTTCATAATGTTGAATATAAAATTTCCAATTAAATAATATTCACGTTCATTTAGATTTAAAAAGTTATTCTAGAGTCGGACGATTAATGAGTTGTTAGCCCTTGCTGAAATGGATTAAAAGAGTTACGAGCGATGGAACATTCGAATTAAGAATTGTGAATAGTCTTTCCTTATCGCATCCAGCCTATAACAGTACTCCTAACAACGGTGTTTTTGGAGTGATAATATTTCGAGAAATCCGATGACATTTCAATAAATATATGCAACATTACCAGGATCTTTGCAACCTCAAAATTCACCTCAAATATGCCAAAATTTGGAGTGATCTCAAAATTCACTGAAGGATCTTGCCCGTGAGTTTGCCTTCTCGGAAAAAGAAAACGGACATTTGGAGAAGTGATCAAACTTATGGCAACTTAACATTTCCCATGATGAATAATATTGAAATAAGTAAATAAATAAACAGACAAATAAGGCATATTTGGATTTTCTAGCTGTACTTAAGCCTCAAGTTTCTTTAATACCCTATTGTTTCATGAGCTCAATGACGTTTGTTCCCAAAAAGCGTCAAAGATGAGAGCAAATTCTCTGCATAATTCATCAAATATTTCCCACAATAGCCTTTAAAAGTGGGAAAATTTTCATTTCATTCCCTTCTTTCATTATATGCAAATATTGCGATGCTGCCGGAAGTATCGTTTGAATAAAAATGTAAACGATTTTTGCAATGATTTCCATACTAACAATTTTTTGGTTTTCAAATGTGAAAAATTGCTAAAAAGAAAACTGGCATCATAGAACATATTAAAAAAAAGGAAAAAGAATACCAAATAACAAAAAAACGACAATAAATGAAAATTCGTTGATTCTTATCAAGTAGAGGAAATAAGCTGAATGTCTTCTCTCATTACTAGGTATCGTTACGATTGTAGGCTATTCTTTCTCCTTAAAATGGTGTCTTTTATGTGATTGCCTCAGCAAGTGCTATGTTTAGTAGCGTTTATTGCCCATAAAATTAATGTCCACTAGAATTGAGATGAGCTGATAATCGATCGAAAAGAAACTCATCTAATTCAGTATTGAGTGGATTTTTCATTGGCAAAATTAGAGAAAAAAAAACCAACTTCGATTGAAATAAAAAAAATGAAATCCATATTTTTTTTTCGGCATAAAGAAAAGCATTTTTAACGCACTCATTGCAACAAATCCATTTCTACGACCATAATGACACCAATAAACGTTAGAATTTACAGAAATAATCGGTAAAAATTTCCTCAAGTATTTTCCACCGATGAATGAAAGGAGGATAAATTTGATATAAACAGATTAAATGATAATAAATAATATTCAGCTATAAATTTGTATACAATTCAGTGTATAAGTTTAACATATATTTCCATTTAATCCCCCTTCAGGAAATATGCAAATATTCTGTGGATGGCAAAAGAAAGCAACACTGAGAGATCAATAACGACTGATAGAAAAAAAACAAACAAAAAACAACTAAAGCATCTTCTTCAATAAAACGCAAAATTTCTCTATTCATACAAATAATTATTTCCATACCTATGATCATTTTCATTCATTTCTTGGCTGACAAAAAAAGCCATTTTTTTTTTCTTCAAAATCATAGATTCCGTTATCGTTGAGAGCAAAAAAGAAGAAAGGAATTGACTCATCACTTAGTAAAAAAAAAAAAAAAAAAAAAAAAAAAAAAAGAAAAGAGAGAACACTACCGGAAGAAAACGAGAGGAAATTTTTCTCTTTATGTAACAATTGCTAAAGTCAGGAAGATAAATATTCACATATCTAATTGGTCGATCGAAATTAATCGGATCGCTTATAAAATAAAAGTGTTGCACACTAGATATGACGATGCATATTTCTAAAAAATAACTAAAACAGTGATGCGATGCTTATTTGAATCAATAGATATGAGCTATGCGTTAATGGATATTGACTATAATTCAACAGAAACTTGATCTACGAATTATATCAGTATGAAGCAAATGTCTGCACACTTTATTATTCGTAAATTTTTAAACAAATCTTAGAAGTTGAAGATTTCATAGCAAAAAAAAAAAAAAACGTTCAGAATTCATCGATATACTAAGTGAAGCTAATTGGCTAGTTGAAACATGCAAATTTTCCACTTTAAATTCCGCAATACACATCACATACAGCCAAAATTATGCGCCTAAAGAATAGAGGGGGAATATTCGAAAATAATTGCAATCTGCAAATATTTCCTCTTTCATATGAATATTTCTTCTGTCTAACAAAGAAAGCAGTTGTCTTTGTTATTAAATGATTCCCATAATTTTATAAGTAAGATGGAATTTGAACTATTTACAAATGTGAACCAATAAGTTCAATTAGTAGTTTTTATGGTACTTCTTGGTTTATGTGTAGCAAAACTATTGAAGAGCGGAACACGTAAGTTCAATTCTAGTACCCTCGCCTCCTCTCGCTTCTTTCAAATGACATTAAATAGACATATGGATATCATTCAATACAATTTTTTGATAGCATCGAATTATCACGATTGAAATCTTCACGACTGTTCTCGATGCTCGTTTATTCATCTTATTTCATCCATCCTTTAGCGTTTTGGAGCATCTATTTAACAACTATAGATATGCAACCTTCCTCGCCTATCTTCATAATTACAGTTTTGGCTAGGATCACTAAACTTATTCACTCATTTACTTGTGCAACAAATAAATTTGAACATTTGCTTAAATTTCATGTACTAGTTCCATCATACTAAATATAACGATCCACTGAAGTCCGATCTATTGGCTATGTAATTTTGCAGCAAATAACCGATAAAAATAGAAAATGTTTATGAGCATTCAACTGCAACGTTCGTTAGAATCAATCAACTTTCATAAATATTTACAATTTTATCCATATATACCCATTGTTTAAATTGCAATTCACACAAAATATGGAGAATAATCGTGGAATATCTTAAGAGATCTAGGCTCAGAAATACTTTTGCAGCAAGTCCCGTTCTTAGCATCAGGCCAATATCAAAGAGTTAATAGGTTATAGCTACATCGCTTCAAAAACATTCGCAATGATAACGCATCTTGAAATCTATTGCTCATCATAACATCTCAAAGCTTATTCTTTAAGTGAAGAAAATTTTAATTAGAAAAATTTGAAAATAGTCGAGTGGATTTGCTGTGGTTTTCCATTCGAAATTTTCGATGGATCCCCTCTTAAAGTTGTTTAAAACAGGTGGTAACAAATGCTGCTCGAATAACCCATTAACGCAGCATCAATACAAAAGAAATTAGGCTCATTTCAAAGATCTCAATGCTATCGAAAGGGCTTTTCAACTATAGGGCAGAGTACTTTATCTCCCTCGCTAAATGACCGATATCTGTCAGCAATAGGTCTGCGGTATGCCTGCATTCGTTCGCCGAAAAAAAAACTGCTCTCAATGTTATTTGAAAGTAAGAGGTGATGAGCAGTTAATGTGCAATGTTAAGAACATCCCAGTTCCTCTATTGAAAATGCAAATATAATATATTCAAAAATCAACTGATCGGTAAGAAAATAAATGCTGAATCGTCTCAGTAAAGAAGATGTTCGATAACCGAATCAATGTCATATATATGAATATAAAAATATAACTATAAATATATATGTTATATACTTACACATTCAAATATTTATATATTGGCTACACACATATTTATGCATATAAAAATACATATATGCATAAAGCAGTGCACAAAGGGGCATCACTATGCTGTACTTTGCAATGGTAGATGCATAAAAGTGCATCAAAAGAAAGAATCTAACTAACGGTTAATATCAATCCAGTCATCTGGTTCTCTGAAGACTTCGTCATCGATGGATGAGTTTATATGGGCAGTGGTGAAATGAGCTTCATCAGGTAATAAATTGGCAGAGGCATCAGCAGTAGAAGAAGCAGTAGAATAATCATAGCCGTGGAATGAATGAGATCGAGATTTATACACGAGATGCGGCTTATGCGACCAAGGCGAGGGCCCGCTTAATTTCGCGGTTGCACGTCGCTCCTCCACCGGCTCTATCAGGTATGTCCCGTCGGGTAATGCCAACGTACCAAACTGTAATATGAATCTATTTAATTCTATTCACCTTCATAATACGCCATTTATAGGCCACTTTCCTATATATATCTGTATATCGCAAAGTGTTGGGATTTCATATGTGAACAAATTGAAAACTGGAAACGAATGCTCTTTCCACAGATAACTAAAAAAGTACACGGAAAAAGAATGGCTCAAAAATTCTCATATCACTGAAACTTCCCATTTTTCACTCCTCGGGCCTCAAAGACAGCTTCAAAATGTTGTCGACTGCTCGACAACGACAGAATAAGTTCAAAGGAATTTTAATCCTTGGAAGTTGACTGAAGCGTTCGGACTCTGCTGCCCCCTTGCCATCCTCTACACAGCCCTCACAAAACACTTCTGAATACATCTATGTATTAAGTCGCAAACAGCCAAAATTTTTCATAGCGAATGTATTTAAATATCTCAGTATTACCCGTTTATATAAGGCACCTACTATTGTTTACAGAGTGGAGCGAAATGATGGGCGTAACGAAAAAAAAATTGGATATGTTAACTCACAACCAGTCGGAGCATTTAAATCTGATTTATGCAGTAGCTATATTTCATTTCTGCAGTATCTATATCTCATTTTTGATACCGCATGAACTAATGCAAGATATGAGCTCTGTGCAGCTTGTGCGAAACGAAGTAAACGCGAAATTATGCACGCATAACACTGATTAGATGCTATCCATATTCATCGCTAAACCGCTCGCTATCACTACGAGGTTTTTTATTGCGGATTAGTCGAATGAATGTATCTGAAGATCAATCTAATCGAAATGTTTTCTAATCGCTAAATTTCAATCATCTTAAAGTTATTACTGCTAGTTGCTATTTTATTGATGAATATTACCATAATAACATAATAGGTAAAGAATTTATCGTATAAATTCAAATGCCTACTTATGTATGCAAATCAGATTCATAACCCACCCCATTACATTTATCAACAATTCGAAGAAAACCTATTAAAATATGGTTTCCACAAAATCATTACAAGACGGATGACATACCTTTTGCTGAGCTAAACCGTATTTGTTCATTCGTGAAAAAACAAACAAACAAGCAAAACAACATCAACAGTCATACTTTAAACAACGAAATGTTACTTCAACGAAAAATGCATTTTATGACACGGAGGCTGCTAATAGTTTTCTTTGCTAATGCTTATCACTGAATATCTTCAACATGATTTAATTTGTGAAGATATGAGAATGGAAAACGTAAAGGCTTCAATGGGGTAAGTGCTCGCTTGACGTTCAAGTGGCACACGTGGAGAACCGGACATTACAAAATGAATTTTTGGAGCAATAGAATAGAAAAAGAAAAATCAAACAGTGGAATGAAATTTTAGAAAAAAAGAATAAATTATTTCTCAGTATTTCAACTTGGCATATACTCAAATTACATCAGAGTTTCTTCTTCTCTTATCTATGATAGATTATCATTCGTTTCGTTTCACGTTTACAGTCTTACACTTTCGTTAAATTCGATTAAGATGATTCGAACAAAAAAAAAAAAATGCCCTCTTCGTAACGGAAATGATGCAAACCCACCGAGGGTTACAACATCAAAGTTCAGCTATTTTTTTAATAGACAAGGTGATGAAAATTTTTTTGAAAGTCGTTCTAAAAAAGAACTGAATGTTTGTGTTAGATCGAGAAATAGTTTTATGAATCTCGATAATTACGATAAATCAAAGAGGAACTGAAGGAGGAATCCATATCATTTCCCTTCGAATAACCCTCCAAGATAGTTAGTTGTACGCCATTAATATCGCTTCTGCCAACCTACAGAAGACATGCAACGGAAGATAATCATGTGAAAGAAAAATGAACAGTGAACAACGCAACGAATGCAACATTTTTTATGAGAGAGAGACAGAGAGAGAGAGAGAGAGAAAGAACGAATCGAGAAAGCTTAGATATGCTACGCACGTAGACCAACAAAATTCGATTTCATGATAAACGGTATAATAAAATGGCACCCATACTGGATACTATTACGGTTTTATATAGAATTTCTACAGTATGAAGATAGAAACGTTTTGCGTTCTCAACTCACTAACATTTTCATCCAATCGACTCGAAAGAATAATATCGAATTTAATTCCTCTGAGCTAGGTAGACGCCACCCTTTCCCCCCTCTCCCCCCTCTCCCCCTAAAACAATCACATTGAAAAGCTATAAAACTTTGTGAGTTTTTTTGAAGGAGAAATTCTAAGTTGCAGTGGGAAATAAAGGTTGCTAAGTGCCTATTAATGAACATAACGAAGTTTTGTCTAGCATAAGTGAACAACGCTTTGCGAGAATTGTCTATGTCACACAGCAAAACACTGATAGCGAATAGGTGATAAGGTTGAACGTGAATGTTGTCTTTAAAACTGCAAAAGCAAAAATCCCATATTTTATTAGAAATTCAATAATGTTGCTAAATTTAGTCATTCAAGTCATTGTTCTAAAATTGCTGTTTCTTTTCACAAGCGCACTAAGGTGAGAAAAATTTTATCTCTAATGGGTGGAAAGGTGTGAAGAGAGTGTTGAAGTTCTGAAGAATGGGATTCTAGCAATCTCGTCTGATATCAGGTGATAAGCTTGTTTTCTTCAGTTTCAAGACCGTTACAAGAGTGCATCTATGACCAGATATACGAACTAGAAATTCTAAAGACCCCTTAAACAACCGTCACATATTCCGTAAATATCATTCCATTGTTAATGCTATCCGCTGAAATTTTTGATTATTCATTTGAGCCCTTTGAAAACGTTCAACTCGCAGATAGGCTTCAGGGGAATGTAGAAGAAGGAAATGACACAAAGAATCCTATCCTCTTTTTTTTTTGTGGAAAATCTACCAAGATGGCATTCTTAAGATAAATAAGAAATTCTTTGAAAATTCTCTTAACTGACCAATAAGTCAAAAAGATTACTGAAAAAAAAAAAACCAATACATGGAGGGCAATGCATAGTACTTTTTGGGAGCAATGAAAAATAAACAACGATTTCAGCGTTATTTTTGAGACTTCCAGACAAAACACCATAAGATTATATCTAAGCAAGATAACTGAGATAAGAAATTGAAACTTCTGAATAGATGATTATCTAGAATATTAAATAATTAACTAAGGAAGCTAAATCAATTACGATAAGAAAAACGATAATGGAATGTCTGAAAAGAAAAATGAAGTTCGAATTGATTTTTGACATTGCCGGTAGCGCAAACAATATTAAAGCATTGGCAAGAAAAATTTCAATCTCTGCTTTTTTTGAAAGTCTCTTCATTCGCAACAATTTAAGTGAAGTTTGCTTAGAATATTCCACTATGTTATGTTGTAACGAAACTCAATAACAAATACTTCAGCAATAAACAATTTTTCAGCGGTGATTTAATGGAAAATAAAATTGTTTCCACGACCAATGATGGCAATAAACGAAAAAAAACACTGCTTCTTCTGATTATGCAAAAAATAAAAAACAAACAAAATAAAAAAAAAATAATAATAGAAAATCAACAACTATCTGCCATTAAGAAGGTGATTTATAAGAGAAGGAAGTATAAATAGCTAGATAATATTAGAGCATTATATTAGTGGAGTGATATCAATGAATTTTCTGAGCGAGGAACGACGAATATTCTAAGGAAAATAAGCATAACGATGTCAGGTGTTTCTTTGAGCGATCTTCTCCATATTTTTGGACGATTTCATTTCAGGCATGAGGATGAAGTATATAAGAACTATTGAAATGTATCGTTAAAACACCTCAGATGTCGACGTCTGTGACCGATATATCGTTAAAAGCTTCACAAGCATCGATCAGATCTATGCAACGATCGATCGATGTCTGTGAAGATCCGCATAACGACGTGGTTGAGATCCTTTCAATCCTTCACTGATATACCTACTGGTACTGACAGAATAAATTGCCATTGTTGTTGTTGTTAACAATAACTATTATCATATTCCAGAGAAATCACCACACATAGAGATCAGATACCAAAGAAAAAGCGGTGTTCTAATAGTTTTCGGCTAGAGTTTTCAGTATGGGATTTCTCGCAGATAGCTGAACTGTCGATGTATTAAGTGGCCGATGAGGTGATTTTTGCCACGCTCTCAAATAACCATTTTGTGCTGCAATGCTGAGCAGCAATAAGTATTAATTTTCAACGCCTCTAAATCTAAATTGAATGATTGAAATATTCCAAGCAAGTGATCCACGATTGAGTTCAGGATAAATGAACTCACCAGGCCACCGTGCACGTCGCACAAATTGACGATGGAGGATTCCTTAGCGCCCTCGACATGTGCGCTGTAGAGACAATCGGGAACGAATCTCGAGACGCGTGCGAGCATCGCGTCGTCCGACTCAATGTACTGCACGATCGGTCGTAGTCGACTATTCTCGAGCACTGGCAGTGACCTAAAATTCATATAGTTATTCACTGCTTAATTCGAAATATCCTCTTCCCTTTCCTAAATTTCAGTAATTTCACATTCTACACAACAAAAATCCCATGAATATACAATCAAAAATTGAACGTTTAGAGAAAAGAAGTGAAGCAAAAAAAAGCAAAATTCTTTAATGTTCATAGCAAATCATGTTATTGTATGACTATGACATAGAATAAATAATCGCATCTAGCTATGCTGCCATCTCATAAATTTAATGAGATTCCTGCCCAGCGTCTTATATTAATATTTTTCTACGTTTGAAGAGGTATTTCTAAAGGATTTTTTTCGCAGCAAAAATTTTTTCCAGTAGAATAAAATTTCTTAATAACGCAAGCAAATCGTATATTTCAATTCTACTTCGAGGTGAAGCTAAGCGAAAAGCGAAAAAAAAAGAAACACATATACCACATCAACTGCTTAACTCTTTCTTCGATTATTTTTATAAATGTTTTCTGCAAAGAAAGATTCTTTTCTGAGAAAAAAAAATGTAGACCTCTTATTTATGAACGTAACTCTTTTCAAAGACTATTCTTAAGTTACTTCTTTGTTCAGCATTTTGATTATTTTTGCTATACAATCATTAATTGAATGTATGCATCATTCCTCAAAATATCTATATTTTTGTAGCATTTATATAACTGTATGCTTTAATTTCACACGTAAAACACTTTGTATTATCAATTAGATTAATGTGAATCTTGCTCGAGTGCAAATTCATGAAGATGTCAAACTATGACTTATATCTGCAATATATTATGAGAATATGTTCGCACCTAATACCTCCAATACGAATGTGAATCTTCGATTAAATGATCCTATATGAAGATTTGTCTGCTTTTCAATGAAAAAATATTTCCTTTTATAAAATATTATTGCAGAGCCGATGGGAACGCCGAAAGTTGCAGCTATATATTAATCGATCATTTATGAGCAAACTAATGAAGAATGATATATACTTGTTGCGGGGCTTTGGCAATTGCAACCATCGAACGAGTCGTATACGCATATCGTTACGTCCACTTTGACGTAACTTGAAGAAACAACTGTGCCCGCAATCACGTGCCATTCCATGTACGGCACGTCGTCTCCTCTCACCCCACAACGAACGTCTTCGTCTTGTCTCTTGTCGATTGAGTAACCACAATTCGCCATCTTCTATTTTTGCCCCTAAAAATATCCTCATTCAATCGACCCATTTAGCAAATATTTTCTGAGGAAAAAATTTCCCGATCATTATATCAATAAACCTCACAGATGCCTAGTTTGCCCCATACAAAAACCCCATCAATGTACACATGAGAGATCAACCTACACGAATTATACAGTTGAGAGGGTGAGGACATTATAGTGTAGAGATTATACATGTGGACATGTGCTATATACTGCGGATGTGATCACTGTGTATATATAAGGCGAGAAAAAGGAGAAAAAATATCCCGTCTAATTGTTATTCGCCGAAAAAAAAATTCCGAAAATATAAAATATCTTCGAGGCAGAAATTCATTTCAAATTTCTCTAATCGAATAATTAGAGAAATTTTCCCTCGAATTAAAAAATTTTTAGGAAAAAAATCGAATTAGAAAATTTTTTTTCGAATAATTAGAAATTTTCTCTACAATTTTTCGATAAGTGGAACACATCGAACGTTATCAATGAATGCGATAATAAACAAATTCGTATTTTCTCTTTAAAAGATTAATTCTATATGCACTTAGCACTACCATTCTCTTTGTAGTTTTTTTGTCTCCCTGCCTCCCTTCCTGTCTCTCTCTCTCTCTTTCCCTCTCCCTCTCGTGACGATATCGACAACCAAATCTCCATTAAAAAAATTTCTTATTGCGGAATCAATCTCTTCTATTTGCAGTGACCGTCTCATATAAAATACGACGACCAAAATCAACATCACGTTAATGAAGGTAACTAGAGTCATTCAGTTGATAGTGGAAAAGTAATATTAATCTTTTTGGAATTCAGATCTTAACTCTCGAATTTTCATTAGCCACATCAGAATAAAAATTTTCACATTTTCAAATATCAATTTATGAAGTACTTTAGAAGGGAAATATTCTAAAAATAAAACTCTTATGTATGCATTAAATTAGATTCTTTCTGATATAGCGCCAAATGAATAAAGAAATTGCCAAAAAGAAGTAACAGCTCATTCGATATCAGTAGAAAGTATTAAAAGTCGATAATTGATATGCAATTATTTCCTCTCATCAAATAGTAATGTGATATATTTCAGGTGAAAAGAGCTAAATAACCATTTCACAGCGGGTGGGGGTGGAGGGAGGAGGGAAGGGAAACGATCTGGAAACCTAATTTTACAACTATTTGTTAAATGGGACGCTTTAAACACTCGCATAAATAAATCCAACAATAAAGAGGCATTGTGATTTTGGCCATAGCATTATATGGCTAATCTACATAATAGCTAATCACTATAAACATTAAACTTATTCAGGAATTAAAATAAACTTAAACTCTACAGCAATAGAGAGGTTTAGTAAAATATTTGAAATTTTATCACTCAAATCCCAAACATTAAAATGAAACAAAACTATTATTAAGCGATATTAGACATAAAAGAAAGGCAAATATCAAAACATGAAAGTATGAAACTCAATTTACTAGAGAAAAATATGCTATCGTTTCATGGTGAAAAAGAAGAGTACTGCTATTGCTGAATGTTTTATTTGTCGAACTGACTGTCGAAATAAGAATGAACATTTCATTGATGTAGGTTGGTCATTATTAGCTAAACACAGGGATGAATGATGGTCACTATATTCTCCACGCTTCTCTGCCAATTGTTCCTCGAATTTTAACGTAATTGCGCTAGCATGCTTTGCAAAAGTGCATAATATTGATGTCGTTCATGTGTGTAAATATATGCGCATATTCTATTCATTCGTCCAAGCAGTTTCAATGCGACAACGTTTGAATTTCGAGTTCTAAAATTTGGCATACCCTAAGACGACCTTATACAACACGTTTCACGTTGATTCATCAAGTTCATAAGAACTTAAAGGTATTTAAAGGTGGCAAAAAAATATGCGCGTATTTTACAGCAGCCGGTTTCCGTTTCACATTGGTTAGTTTGCGGAAAACAAAAAAAAAACAAAACAACTAATCATTCGCCGAAAATTTATGCGAATGATCGAAGGAAGAGAAAGAAGATAGAGATAAAAGTACGAACGTATTATTTCATAAATCTTATTATTTGTTCTTAATTTATTCACTAATTGGTCAGGTAGACGCAATGCATTTTTGCTTACCAGCCGTCTCCGATAGCATATTTTCTCGTTTCCTTTCTTTTCACTTAAAATTCAGGGCAAATTTTTTTTTTTTATGCTTTCTTTTGACGTCTATGATTAGAAGCACTACAGAGGTTGTTATTATTGATGAACCGTTATGCGTTATGCGATATCATTCAGTAAGACCGATCGATATTTTGGATATGGCCACAGCGAAATGCTTGCTTTCATATCTACACCGAGTTGCATTTCATCAAACCCTAGACCAGGAGAGGGATCATACGAGAAAACTATGATTAAAGAGACGCCCTGTTGTCTTTGATAATAGAATTCATCGCCAGCTCCAACGGGGGGGGGGAGGGGGGGAGGGGGATCTCTAGATGGATACTCTCGCATAGGGATAGGAGGGAGGGTAGGACAAGGGAAGAAGGGGAAGGGAAGAGAGAAGGTGGAATATGCTGCTTCATCCTAACAACGAATGACAAGCAGATGCTTCAATGTGGAAGGGGAAAAATTCGAACTGTGTGAATAGTGTCGAAAAAAAAAGTTGCAATTTATGCCGGAGAGCATAGACAGAGAATCACAAAAAAAAAACCCGACTGCATCGAAGACGAAGAAAAAGAAAACATTTCGAAGGATGAAGAGATGTACAAAAGTAAGCAACTCATAGACAAGGATGCAATGCCACTTCAACAACTACAAGAGGATGAATGAAAGTAATGAACGAATGAAGAGAGATGGTAAAGAGAGAGTGGAAAAGTAAACCGAACAAAAGCATCAAAAATGTTTGCAAAATGCAGCAATAACAAACACATCAATCGGTGAATGAAGACCTAACTCATTGAGAAATGCATCACACAAAAGAACATCATAGAGTGAGAAGAAAATTGCAACTATAGAGACAACGATAAGAGACAGACGGTTGGTGTGATGCTTAAAGAGCAAGCTTGAAAATGTGATCTATTCATAACACATTCATCGATGAAACCTTGCTACATGGGGTGCATAGTGCGCGAAAAATGCAACAAACTTGCAAAGTACTATACGAGTGGTCTTTATGTTTACAAGTGAAGAGTGGCTGAATGAAGAGTACGTCATAGACACTTTGCAAACATGGTACACTTCTTGAAGATGATTGCAAAAAAAAAAAAACAAAAAAAACAAAAAAAACGGAAAACAAAAAAAAACAAAACAACAATGAATGAAAGATAAAAATTTTATTTTCTTTTCTCTAAGAAGGTTGCTATTTCATTTTCACCTCAAAATTCTTGAGAAGTTAACGTGAATATATTTTTTCAAAATTTACTGCCACAATGAATAACATATGAAAAGTGTAGCGCTTAAATTTATACTGAGAAAATGATACACTCAAGTACATATGTTTAGCATTCAATTTTTTGAGATCGAAATAAATTCGCACTAAAATTAGTAATTTACCTATTTGGCCGAACGTGTTTTGATGAAATAAGTGAAAAATTTCACAAAGAAACGATGGATAGCAAATGAAACCTAAAGCGTTTTTAGTTTGATTGGAAATGATATAACACAACATAGCCATTATAACCCAAAATGACCACTGAACGTTAATCATTTAGCTTATATATGTTATGTAGAGTTGGTTCACAGCAAACAAATGAGATCATTGAATGCTATCGAATTTAGCGGTCACATTTGCTACCTATTACGATCAAATAATTCGTAAATAGATGCAATCCCTAAGTTAAAAGATGAATATCACAGATGTTTTTATGGAAATTATCTACAAATGGCTGCCACTTATTCACTACGATGATATTAATAGTGCAAATGGAGTTTACGAAAAGTATATCGTTAATTGGTCATCGTGAAGGTCATCCGAATGGACACTGCAATAATAATTTGTTAATTGCTTTCGCGCAACGTTGACAACTGTGCCCACTTAAAAGTTCGACCACCAAGGACACCTAAGTTAATAAGGAGAACTCTATTACCTTTATATGACTCTTTTGCACTCCCCGTACCCCATCCCCTTCCTCGTTTTGATGCAATAATTGTTTACTTTTGCAATTTGAAAACAATTCCTTTAAGGAAAAATTTTGAGTTATTGTTAGTGAAAACAAACGCGTACGATCGTTTTATTGTCATCCCATTCGGATCACCTCTCGTCAATGCAAACTTCTAATGACCTATTTCTACATTATGTTAAAGTCACATATGTTGCTATTTTTGCATTGTACTTTCTGGTTGATGAGTTTCCGCTTTAGCCAAACAAATGCTAAACTTGTCAATCGAAAAGTTGAAACATAAGAACAGCAACATTTGTTGCCTTTAACAGAGGTCATAATGCAACCATTGTTTCGATTTCCGGATGGACTTCCGGTATCTATCACATTTTCACAACCTCAACATTGAGCTTACCATTCTAACATTACGTTCAGCTAATCCCATAATACAGTTCTCTGTGAAGATTGACATTTACTACTGTTTCCGGTGTACCAATTGTAAATTGGCGTTCAATTTGGACCGATTTTCGATACCCACAAACTTGTTGATCTAAGAAGTGAACTTTCTACTAGAAAT
The DNA here is from genome assembly GCA_006503575.1 of Baylisascaris schroederi. Taxonomy (NCBI): domain Eukaryota; kingdom Metazoa; phylum Nematoda; class Chromadorea; order Rhabditida; family Ascarididae; genus Baylisascaris; species Baylisascaris schroederi. Next base: position 226,173 of record QEWY01000640.1, on the reverse strand, counting down.
GATATTAATCTCATAAAATTCATACATTTTTAACCTTTTCTAATTATTACTCTCTTCTTATATTTAATTCATCTAACTGCTTAAATATAAACAATAGTGACAGGTAAAAAATGAGATAAATGTGACAAATACTCAATTAAATGGCCTACTTGAATAAGTGAAAGCAAAAGAAAAAAAGGTTCATAAGGCGATCGATCATTCAAATATCGAAACGATCAATGAAACATCATCATATGTAGGTAAAGATGTGTGAACACTTCCATGAAGGAGACGATTGTGGAAACGTTGAAAAGTGATGATGATCTATGAAAGCAGGAAACAGAAATGCACTCTAACGACGTATTCATTTTTATTTTTTTTCCTTTTTTTGGTGCTGAGAGAAAATTTACGAAGCATCTTTAATGCGACGCTTTTCTTAAAGGAAGATTGATGATCGTAAACCACACTGGAACGTGCACAACTATAACACATTATTCGTCTAAACCCATATTGCTCTAATGATTTTCACCTCTTCTTGTTTGAACACATCCGGAAAAATGTATATTCTTTCTGGATTGGTGGACTTTCTGGATTAGTAGATTTCCTGGATTAAAGAGAACAACTAAATCCTAGCATTTATTATTGCATGCGTAATCTATTATGATCGATTAGTGGATGAAAATGACGCTTAAAATCGTTTATAACTAGAGAGCAGCAAAAACTAAACTTTTCAAAATAAATACCATAGATTTAAAATTTTGTTTCTAGCCTAAAGATAATTTCATCAATCGCATTGCGATGTTTTCCTTTTGGTGGATTGATATCTTCTTTAGTACTCTAACTCCTATTCACTAATGTTCGTGATTCCCATATAAATCTTTAAATTGATGCAAAGACTCATAAATTATAGCTACGTTAAGCTTATGCCTATCAATGCGTACTTCAATTTTTGCCCATATTGTTGTGTTAGTTTGGTATTGGTCATCTCCTCTCCACTTTCACTACTATTCACTGCTTCCTATATAAATTGCTGATATCTAAAGTGGCATTAATTTTATTAGCCTACATATTCGGCAATCTATGCGATCGAGTCCATTGGGTGCGCAAATGGATTATTAATCGTTCTAATCGTAGTTTCTAGATATTAGAGCAGCCAAGTGGCCAAAATATAGGAATGTAGAGCAGCCAAGTGACCAGAAGATAGGAGTGTAGAGCAGCCAAGTGACCAGAAGATTGGAATGCACCCATGTCTCATGCTAATCAATCACTCTTTTTTTACAGTGTAATTCGATTATAGCTAGATATGAGTAACCTATAAAATTTGACCGTCGTGTGGTGTTTTTGACCGCTAACCATTCAAGATCTGCTAGTGAATCAGTCATTGAAGAGCAAATAGACAAATTCAAGCAATTCATCCGGCGCAACTTAATAGGATCCTATATTATTTGATGGGAATTTAAAGAGTGAAATCAAGTTCCTCATCGTTATGATAAATCAATACGTTATGTGCTATGTTGAAGACGCTCTCAAAACATTTTTTTCCAAAAAATCAAAACTGAAAAGAAAATTTTTCCCCACTATTTCAGGAATATTTTACAAACGAATATTGATTACATACAAACAAAAAAAAGCGAAGCAAACAAAAAAAAAGCGAAGACACAAGTGAATAGTGCTAGCGATAACTGTATACGTTTAGAGTTGCTTCATGATCATCAACCCATCACTTCCTACTCATATTGACAGACGGTGTCGAGTTACTGCTTCCACAATAAATGAAGAGAATAAATTGTACTCGTTATTGCCACACGCTTGAACGCTAAATCTCACCAGACAGGCAAACAAAACATTGCAATTACGACGACACCTGAAAAGACCTACAAGACGCTAAACTCGATTGCTCAAATTCTCAATAAGAAGTTAATTCTCTAATCTTTAGAAAGTTCAAAGTTCAAGAGTTCAAAGTTCAAATGAACACAATTTTATAACGAATATCCATTCTGAGCATTGGGGAAGATTTGAATTAGATTAAAATTATATTCAAGACATTTTTAAATATGTAAATTATAGATAAATATTTTTACATATAAAAATGGGTCCAGCAATCAAATTGATGCATTATCTCATAAAAATATGATGCACGTTTAAATACATAAGGCAAATATACAGCAACATCACTTTTAACCTATAAGTAAGGCGGAAGCTATGAAAAGAAAATGAAATACATTTGTAGAATGAGATGTGAGCACGGAACTGATTTGTCAGCTGTTCTTAAGTGGGATATTGTACGTAATCCATGTTGCTCATGTCACATGTTGGAAACCAACTCTGTTTATAAAATGTAAACTTTACTTACTTGTATATGCAGTCCTTAGCTGAGGAGTGTTGAAGTCGTTTTCTGATGTAATCTGCTCAGTTGAAAAATGTCGCAGATATAACGATGCTGAGATAACGGCGAAAAGAAGGAACAGAATAAGAAAGCACTCCGGTTTTGTGAGACTAGAGGGCGGCTTCGAGCGTTGAGTATTGTCGTGCGGCCCAGCAGCCGGGTGGTCAACCTTAGGCATAACGCCCCTGTGGAGGGGCCCGACGCGCGTCCACGCTTACGATCCGTGGGCACGGCGTTCCGCAACACAGACAGGACCCGCTGCGCTACTTCACTCTCTCTCAACGACGACGGGCCACCACCTCTGTACGCATTGCAATGCTGCACTCGAATACTCGACGCTCCCTCCGAAGATGCACCAGATCACTGCAAAACGGACATCCATCACATGTCAAACATTGTGCACCTCACATTGTTGTCGTACCGGAAGCGAGGCGAATACCTAACGTGACAAACACTAATAACCTCAACAACGTAAAAAGGAAGACAAGCTTGGCGTCATTGAACGAATTGCTGTAATTTTTTGAGTATATTTCTGATAGTACTGATGTAGCCTTTAGATAGTCAAGCAAGCAAGAATGTTCTCGCATAACTCGTTGACTCTATCGCTCAATGCAATCACATCACCGTCAAATATGAAGCGACATTGCATCGAACGTATCAACGAACGATAACATCTCAACGCTACGACAGAATTTCACCTCATCCTAACTGCAACTGCCATAGCGTAAAATTGAAACTCATCGATAGTGATGCAGATTCTATGTAAAATAGCATTGGATTAGGGTAGTGATGATGTAATAGAGTAACGGTAGTATTCTACAACATTTTTCAACAGAACATTCGTTCAGTTCCATATGGAAGACGTCGAATTTTCTCGCAAAAAAAAATCAACTTAAGGTTTGTGATTCGTATTTGTTTCAAAAAAAAGAAAAAAAAACAGTAAGTGCAAATTATGTTCGACAATTGTCAATGTGCGACATTTTAGTCAAAACTTATTTCTTTATGCTATTTCTTATCGATTTTACTGTTCCTTTTCATTTTTCTTTAAAACAAGAAGTGTGAAACGAAAAAATATTTAGGCGTTTAATCATTCACTAAGAGAATATCAATCTGAAAAGATCATCGTTTTATCTTTTTTTATTGAGGATCTTTAAACTTGAAAAAAAATTACTCAAATTGTACTGGTCAACTCATAACAGTGCAAGAGCAATTTACAAGTCATATTTTAAAATAAATGAATTTTCAAGATAGGATTACCATAAAATTCGAACCATACAATCAACTTAACAAATAAAAATTTGAATCAAAAAGAAATTCTGCCGATTTGAGGCGATTTTATTCAACGGATCTAAACAACGATTTATTAGGTATTGAATGTAGATATCAATACAGATGAGATAAAACATTATCTTGAAAGGAAACGAAATGATTTCAGCCATTAAGCACCGAAAAAAAATTGACTATCATATTGAATCCAATAATAATTCCCCATTGTAATTTCAATATTTAATAATTTTTTATATAGCTATTATCTTTCTGTGTATCAAAAACGGGAATTCCATCAGAGGCATAGCGAGTTTTAATCTTTAACATAACTGAGTAAAGCGGAACATTCGATGAATTAATTGTGCTATTTGTGTTGATTTTAAGGCGCATATAGCCAGAAGCAATTAAAACCTAATGAGGCTTGAAAAATTGAATAAGAACTTAAATAAGTTGGCAAATAAAGCAAAAGTTGCCAAATCGATCAGATCATCACTTTAGAACATCATCATCAGTGAACAAAAGAGCACTAGAAGAATGAGATAGGGGATTCGATTGAGAGATCTGACTCTTGCTGAGTGGTTAAAAAGCTGCGATAAGCGTAGAGTTGAAGTGTGAAACGAGGCGAGAAAACGATTCATTCATTCATTCATAAAAGAAAAATTCAATGTGAGCACACCCGGGTTGGCAGCGGAACCGGGGGGTCCCACTACTTTAATCGCCGTTTACGTTGCTCACACCTAGTCGTCAAGAAGCGTATTAGCAACAAAGAGCAGCAACTTTTCTTACAACGATTGCAATTAACCACACCCGTAGACGATCAAATCATGTGCTGCACTCAGTGCACATGCTCACCTTATGTGCTTCAAATATTATGCGCCATCGCAACATCGATATTGTTGTAATGCGGATAATTCTATCGGTTATGTTTTAATATTGCAAATTCTCAAAAAATTACATCTAATGAACAACCATATTGCAAAAAATATGCAATAAGTCATTTGGTATGCGGTTAACGATTGGAAAAATTTATACCCAAATGCACGTTCAAATCTTCTACAGCATTTCCCTATACTACCACCCTTACAAACATATGCAATGAGTAAATCTCTAAGCTGATTGCATGAAATATATATATATATATATATATACATATATGTGTATATGATAATATATCATTCGATCGAAAACTATCACTTGAAATATGTGCCGTGATTTTAATGAAAGGAATTTGTTTTTTCTCGAAGAAAAATTACATTCGCAATGCGTTTTGTCTAATTGAAGATTGAATCACTATTTAGTTTTAGCAAAACTTCGTAAATTAAATAAAAATAGAGAAAACAAAACAAATTTATTGAAGCGAAAAAAAGGCATTGAAATATTGAAATGCATAGCGACAGATAACATCTCGAGTAGACGTAAAATACGTTTCAAACTCGTTCAAAATGCTATATGGTTGTTTTTTGGTTGGAGCATTCGAAGACTCATCATGAAGCTTTCTTCAAGTACAACGTAAATAATCTAATCTGTAATTTTAATTGATATTTGCTTGTGTAAGAAGTGAAAATCTAAAAATTGATTTATGTAAATCTAATCGTTAAACATTTGTAAATTTTTGCGCATTCGAATTATATCAGTTTTTCGAAAAAAATTCCATTCAATTCTAGTAAAAACATGGAGTTCATATTCAAAGGACAGGTTCAGATGAGTGAATGAAAAGGGATTTAAGATGTGGAAGAAGATGAAGGTAGCGGTTGAATGGTGTGCTAACTGCAAGAGAAGCGCCATACGCTCTTCCAAGCGGAAATGCGTTCGTTCTATGCAGCGATACCACCTCTCGGCGGCCACTTCGCTATATACCCTGCTAGGCCTTTTTTCCTCGCCACAAAATTATCACTAATGTGAACGTATACATCTCAACTAAACATCAACATGAGCTTCTATTATATGGTTCAATTTCTACCTGCAAAGACTTCTTCATTTCTTCTGGGAACACATCATAGAAGATGGTAGAATGAAGGCAAAGATAAAAGAGACACTGATGATGCCCTCAACATCGTCCTTAAATATTACGCGACATAAATCTCTGTGAATGGCTCACTATTTAGTATACCTGATCGCTGGAAGAAACTTGAACTCTTCACTTCCTTAATAATCAGGGAAACATGGATCATGCTTATCTAGATGGAACAACTATTCGTTTGTTCACGCCATCCATCTGACTGCAAAAGCGAGTTTCAATTCATCATTCTAGAGCCGTTTTATTAAAGTAGCTGAATTGGTGAATCTGAAATCGTATATTCACTGATACCGATTTGAAATTGAATCAGAGATGATGAGTTGATTGAGAAAATAGAAAGAAATACGATAAGCTAACGAAAAGGATGATTGTGACTACGAGACAGGATGGCGCTGACGTGATGGCGGCAATGCGAGGAGACGCTTCGAGAAGCACTAGATCACACACCCTCACTAAGGTCAATACTTAACGTTCACTATTTGCATTCCGGCTGAGCAAATTTCATCTTCGAGATGATTGTTTCGAAGCACTGAAGATGCTTTCCTCCACAACCTTAGTCCCTCTTCTCAATCTCGACCTCAATCGCATCATCGATTTTTATATCGAAGCGGCGCTCTAATATTTCTTACTTGAATACTTTAGAATCATATAGCTTTCCATTTCAACGTTTTCGCTTCCTTTTTTATGTGATTTGTAAGTGTTTTTTTCTTTTTTTTTTAGAAATGCAATAGAATAAAGTTGAGAATTTTGAGAACTAGTAAAGAGTGTTAAATATCCTATTATTAGGTGATGTTTCATTGTTGTTTTTCTTTAAAAATTTGTTCGGCGAAACTGCAATAAGCTTATATCATCGCAGCCCCTTTAGCATATTTTCTCATACGATCTTACTCAATAGCGAGTTATTAAAAAATTGACTGCAATGAAAAATGAAAATGCAAAAATTCAAAAATGCAAAAAATAGGAAAAAACTGCAAAAAGTGCAAATCGTAAACGACAAAAGAATTATCCACTGAATCACTCCTATCGATGGGTGAGATACGAGAATGAAAGTATTTTATCTCCTTTATTCTATATAAATAGAGCAGCTTAAGTATCTTAACATCAATCATCGTCAACTTATCGCAAGCTTAGCATTATAGAATAGCTTTCACAAAAAGTTGCATAAATTGACATGAAAATAAGTGAGTATGCGTGGTGGAAAGATCGTCAGAACATTTTTCATTTCATTGAAACGGATATGAAAATAAGGAAAATATTTTTTTGCATTTTTTGTATCTTCGATGCATTTTCAACGAAACCGACCGCTTGCATAAATGCTCAAGGGAAAATTTAATTTTCAACTATATCTAGGCGAAAGCAGAGCAAATCTAACTATGATTTAATAACGCAGTAAAGTTACAGTAGTTTCTATAGAATGTACCGAATCTTGTTGAAATTAGGAATAGAATACATCATTCATCACTACTGCTTATGTGATTTGAGAATTGAATATTGTCACATAAATTCAAATTAGAAAAATTTTCAGGGAATTTTATCTAAAACTTATAGTTTATAATTTCAATAGTTGAATAATTCTCGACGATCCTAACTTTTATAAATGATTGTAGCAAATATCTACTGGAGTAAATTAATGTGAGCTAAGAATATATCGTACGTTCACGTGCGTATAGTGCGTGAAGGTGAATATTTATTCACATAAATTAACGTCAGCTAAGAATATTTTGTACATTCATGTACGTGTAATACATGACGGGGAGCTGCGTTCTTCTTGAAAAAGCGCATAAAGCATCTACTCTCATAATTATTATATAACAATAAATCTTTACAATTCAATAAATTGAGTTCCACATTAAAGAGTTTTCAATTTTTCTTCATCTCTCCCTGTATCATTTTTGATCATCATGCATAAATACGTTACATAAATATAATCAACTATGAGTGAAAATAAAATTATGATATACTATCGTGCAAACATTGCGGCATTCCCACGCTTAAAAAAGGTAATCTGATAACTAAATCAGAGCAGAAGAAAAAACGGCGAAATGTCACCACACATCAATTAGATGGACAAAAACGTCTCTTACAATGTTGCGATTGTAATTGAATATAAAGCAAGAAGTTCGCATATTACAAGTTGAGATTTCATTTTCTTCACTATTATTATTTAAATTTTCACGTTCACTCACAAATCCATTAGGATTTGTATTTACGCTACTATTTCAATAAACAATTAAATATTTTTCGAGTTTAATTAACGCAAATCTATCAACTCCTATTTGATTAAATTTTTAGTTGGATATATTTCGTATTTTCCAAAATCTCATTCAGCTAGCATTTTTCCAAACGCTTACGAGGTGAGGAAATGCACGAATCATATTGACTACCAAATAGAGTTGTTAAATTTCCAAAATAGACTGACTATGAAAAAACTTTTTGTGAATACCTATGCAAACTAGGTGGCAATTTCCCTGATCAGATTGCCCATAACTTTATAGAAAACTGGCAAACAGAAAAGTTGTTCAAAATACTAGAGAAGAACGAATCATTGAGAAAACGATAGAGGATAGCAATAAGTAAATTAAAGAGCGAAATGGATACGATCGCTGTTCAATAATAGAAAAAGGACAATGGTAAAAGCAATATGATTTTTAAAGCAGTTTAATGCAAGATAACTTATCGTAAAATACGAGCGATGCAGTTGAAAGATAAAAGTGCAGAGAGTTACGAGAGTGAATGCTGCATTAGCAACAATTCGGCTTTCAACTAATCCAACCTACAAATTCACTTCACTTCCAACGTTCTATGTACCAATCTAATTAACTCACTATTTACAACCAAAATCTCATCGCATCTTACTAAGCAGTTATAAGCTCCACTTTTCATTGAATGATTGTTTCATTAAGTTCAAGCAAAAAATTTCCGAGTTTCACGGAAACATTTAAAATGTTTCCGTGAAGCCATATGAGAGAACAACAGCTACAGAAAGAAATCTTACTTGAGCATAAATGCAAGGAAAATTTCAATGATAAGTAATAATAATAATAATAATAACAATAACAATACGTAATTTCGTTTCGTTATTAAGAAAACGTTAGCGATGCAAACGTTTCTGCTCTTGCTAGAAATAATTTTAGCTCATATCACCTTAGAGGTAGCACATGTTTCTAGCGGAAATGAACAAATACCCATCGATTTATATTCCTTTTAACGATTTCAACCTGTTCAAATATTTCACATATGGTGTAATAAATGCTATGCATCCTTTTTAATATACTTTAAGGTTTATCAAAAAACGCTTAAGATTTAATAAAAGTTTCGATAAGGCAAGCATAAATTAAGTAATTATCTGAGCAGCAATCACCTTATACTGGCATAACGTGAAAACAGTGGTTCGAAGATGGAACTAGATGCGTTATATGTTGATGTCAGACGATTTGCTATTCTGTCGCTTGCTTCAAGTACGAAACGAAAAATACATATTAGCAATTACGTCATGATCAAAGATAAGACAGAGCTGTCGCCTTTTTTCTCCTCTCCACCTACCTAGGAATGAGTTTAAGACCGATAGTTTATACGTATGAAGGATATGTATTGTACAGTTGATATAAACGGATTATCGCTCATCGGTGCAAATTTTGCACGTGGAATTCGAAAAAAAAAGAGATAAAAGCAAACAAAAACCTTAATGAAACTTCAACTCATCTTCTTAACGGTTCAATCGATTTTCATACATAACCTGAATTTCATATCTTTCTATCTCACCTGTCAATCTTAATCTACAATTCACATTCCCACTTACCTAATTAATCCAGCAAATATTTCCTAGTAAAGTATGAATATTACCCAAGCGTTTACAACGGTATTATGTTGAAAATAAGTATATTCGATGAGAACTATAAATATTGATTTACTTTCCAACATAAATTATTTCATCGAGAACATGAAGCACCTTTGTGCATTTATATGATTGTTCAAAAATCGAAAAGCATTTATTAGAATTATGCCGAACTTTCTTCACATTTATTCAATATATTTGTACTCATCAGTTGAAGAGTTCAAGACGAACATTCAACGTTGAGAGATATATTTTAACGGGGCGCACTTGTCATGGCAACTTGTTCAAATCCTCACCACTCAAAAGCACACCACTCGACATTCCTTAACTCAAATAAGCCAAGTAGACAATGAAGGGTATTCACTATGCAACGTTAGGTGTACGGCTAGGAGTCGTGTTGGAGAAAAAAACTTATGTTCTATACATAAAAAATGACAAACAAAAAGGAAGAGTTCGAAAAACGCAACCCAGCTCATCGAATAACCCAACGCAGAGCACATAACAATTGCTCGAAATATGAAGTTGTCATTCTGCGCTATGGGATAGAATTTCGAAGATTCTGAGGAGCAGAACCTTTTTCCTTCAATGAACCGGACGTTCAATGATATATTTGCAATCAGAAGACTCTTTTCCTTGCTAATAGCAAAAAAGTGATAAGATAAGGGTTGCAGAAAGATCCTAGAAGAAGTATTCCATGGCTCACTAGTTTTGGACGGTTTCTTTTAAGGAAAGTGGCAAGATCTTTTTGAGGCAAATGCCAAATTCTCTCTGTTGACAGACACCGATTTCACACCTTCAGACAGGTATTGACATAAGCTTCAGAAGGCACTTTAAGCAAGCTTGATAAGTCACGAAATTGGATGGAATCTTTCAAATATCAATCTTAAGTATTTTAGCTATAGCTAAACAGATAGCTTTTAATGTTTGGCTAGCGCAGTCCTAATAGAAAGAGTGCAGAATAAGCCATCCTACTATTGCCGTTCTCCACAAAATGAAGACTAACGCATTTCCTCAAGCATTTCTAGAATTGCTCCCTACAGAAAAAAACCTTAAAACTTTCTTGCGAACAATTTCACATGCCAAATGTTCGACGAGTTGGCTACGCTGAGGTTTTTGCATATCGCTCTTTCCTTTAGAGCTGAGACTACCTAAAATCATTGCAATCGTAGCCTTCCCTTTCATCTACGTTCTTTTCAATGGTTGATCTCCTCTTCCTCTAAAGCTATAAAGTCGTGCAGATTTCTTAGATTTCTAAAGCTATAAAGTCTTAGAAATCAATAACAGTGAGCAACTGCATCTGATGTTAAACAATCAAGATTAGCATCAGCATGCTTGAATACGCATATTATAAGCATATTTCTGCGCTGACACTTGAAAAATCTCTACAAATTTTGTTGAAGAACCGCAAATATCATTGATATCATTGCCATGCAGATATGGGTATGACACTTCTTTGGGAAAAAAGCCCTGGTGGCATTTTAAGAAACGTTTTAAGAAATAAGTTGAACAATTTTCCATCATGACATTTTTCTGTCAAATAAGGACACAATCAGGCTAACGGTAACGCATGTAAAAGAGGCTAAAGCAATAGGTGATCTTGCATTCAGTTCGACCACTGCAGCAGCTAGCTGCATCAATATTCAATCAGTAATAAAAACGTGTTTTTCGTTTGTTTTTTTTTTTGTTTTTTCTATCTATGCAATCAGCCGTTCATATAAATTGTTAATAAACAAGTTCTCATTTTCATAGCGCACACTGATTGTAAAATAAAATTAGTTTGCAGCTTTTCAAGTGTGTCTAATTTTCAACAATACTTTCACACGATCGAATGTAATAAAATTGGAAAAAGGTGTTCACATCTATGATAAGCAATACATACTATATTTTCATCATATAATGATATTCTTCCTACAGCAAATCGAACGAAACTTTCAAATAGGAATATGCCCGAGAAATGCATAAAAGAGTTTTCAAAAAAATTGAACTAATAACCTTGCGTAAATCATTCCTTTACTAGATTTGAATCTTCATTTTCCGAACAGTGCAACCGTTTCAATGCGCACTAGAATTAAATCCCCCATGCAACTCCCATTCTCTGTTTTTTCTTGTGCATACTAGTGAGATATATGTAGTATATTTGCATATGAAATTCGTTGACTTTAATAAAGCAGAAAGAAACCGCTTAAATAAGTTATAGTGAGATGAGAAAGCACGCTGGATTCATTAAAAACAGCGATCATTTTTAAGACGCTAAGCTGCAGCACTCAAATCTACCTTAAACTCTTATAAGCGTATTATCATAAATGCATTTTTTTGCTGTTCGAATTGCCCGTCTAACAAACTCTTCCAGCACAATACAATATTAAATAACTTTTCTCGTCATTACAAATGATAATATGAAGAAAAAAAAAGAAATTCGTGGAAAAAGAAATATTAATCAATGTTTTTGTTCGTACTGAGTATAAAAATGTCTACTTTGTGAATATGGACTCGTCAAATATTGTACTGATGCAAATTGCTCACCTTAGCGACTTAACAATCAAAGTGATATGCGTGCATAATAAAATGGAGAATTAAAACTGAAAAAAGGATGAAATTAAACTCACAGATAATAGGAATCTATGAAATTTGGAAGATGAAACAAATCGCAATCATATTTTGTTCGCTTATTAAAGCAAAACGAAGCAAAGAAAGAGTAGAATTCTTATCTATAGCCAACCAACTAGCAAACGTTCATAGCGCACATATGATTGAATGCAGTAATTAAATGGAACGATAAATTCAATCAATCTCTTTGGTGTAAAATTTATGATTGCAATCGAAATTCTCTTCAAAATTAGGTAAATATTCTAATCTTTCGTTGAAATCTTTTTATTCGCAGTTCTAAAGTGTTCCTCCAAATTGAACATCATATATTAGTAACTTTAACTGAATCATTGTTTCAGCTAGGAGTCACCTCATAGAATATGCAAAATATGAATGTATTGTTATAATATAGAAATTTTTATTTTAAATCTCTAAAATTCCTAGCATCCCACTCATAAACTTTTTTTTGAAACACGAACAATAAGTTCGTTAGAATTTCAATTCTGTTAGCAACTTGTGCTTTTTTTATTTGCAAGCAACTCATGATATCGTCCATTCCAATTTTTATTTGTTGTATTTTTGAGACATTTTCTAAATCAATAGTTTTAGTAATATCATAATATTTGAAGATGTTATAAAAATCGACATTTTAAAATATGGTCAAAACGAGATGCCATTAGCATAGATTTGAAGGTAGGAACTGTTTAAGAGTTGAGGTCAAATTAATACTAGAATACGTTTTTGCCCATCTAAATGGACGTTCAATTATAAGTTACATCGCATCGCGAAGGGATGGGGAGGAGGGAATTTCTACACTCACTCTATTGTGTTGCGGACAACTTTCGCTCGTATATAGTACGGCCGAGAGCAAAGCACCCTCCCGTTCACACAAAAGCGCTGAATCGGTATCCACTTCGGGGCATTTCCCTCTTCCTCAGCTTTCTCCCCCTCTCCTTTTCACCTCCTTTAATTTTCACTTTGCAGGCAAAACATTGCTTCAAAGAATGCCGAAAAATTCCAATTAAAAGTAGATATGGCACGAGATTTAGCTATCGTTTTCGCGATAAATGGTTCATCTAAGAGAGCACATATTAAAAACAGTACAATTTAGCATGAACTGCGCGTATTTCTTCGACTTTTCTAATCCATAATAATCTATTATTTATTAAAGAATGCATAAATTTCTGCTAGTGATATGGATTTTTCGGCAATTCCTACGATGAACCGTTGCGAAATATTTCGAAGTACGATTTAGCAAAAATCAATGAGTAGGAATTACGAGAAATTTTATGTAGCCTTTTGTGGTTATAAGTTTAAAACCTCGTTAATAGATAAGACAAGTGGAACAGTAATAGAATAGAATGGAAATGGAAAAGAGGTAATTAACGCAATAGAAGTATGATTGCAGTCCTATCAATTAGCGAACTGTAAGAGGAGGGCATTACAATAACAGCAATTTATGCCGACTAATTTTCTCTAAGGAAACGCAAAAATGTTGACTATTTTAAGCGAAGAGGACCCTCGTTAGCTATGTTTAATCACATTATTTGCCTCTAAGGATTCGGTGCACCTTTGATCTTTGACCTAAGGAAATTTGCTCAGTTTGAATAAAATGAGATCACTATAGCATTTTGATATTCACAAAAATTTCAACAAATACATCCTCTCTGTATGAATGGATGGCGACTAAGAATAGATGAAAATCCAGAATCATGCTATTCATTGCATACCAATTGCAATGCTCATTTAAAATTGAATTTTACCAACTAGATAGCTGTGAATATTTAAGATTATTCGATTTTTTTTTAATGTAGTAGGGAATAAAACTTTATAAACTTTAATTTTAACTGCTAATTTTATTTTGATGAAATTTTTTTTCTCCACATCCTCTGTACTTTTTTCTCACTGAGATTTTTCGCACTAAATTTTCAAATTTTTTCAATAATTATCTATCATCGCCAAAAAAAGAAAAATCTCTAAATACTCCCCTTGTAAATGAAAAACAGGTTTATTCTTTTTGAATATGCAACAACGAATAACAAAACATTTGCTATTAAATATTGAAAGAGATGACTGTTGGAATTGCTGAGTACTGTGAGCATTTCGTTGTCAAAATGTCAATGGTTTCAACGTCCATTCCACTCATCAATCTAATTTCTGTCACAGTACGAAAGATGAATACTTATTAAAACTTTCGTTATGCTACATGCTAATTAAAAGTTTCTCTCTAACAAGAAATAAGAATATTGTCAATGAAATTAGTCATTATTATAGAAGATTTTCTAATATTTCCGCATATTTCAAAGAAATTATCAACAATGTTGAAAAAATTCCAAATTTAGTCTCTCTTTTCTTTTTCGTTTGACTCATTTCAGGAGCACAATTATGAGTGAGCATTAGAGATTCATTCGGAAGTCAAAATCAGACGCGCAAATAGTTGTCGACTAATCGCTAAAGAAAACAGCAAGCACATTCTACCGCAAAGAAAAATGTTGGCGCTTTTCATTTAATTCGAATTTGACTATTTTTTTCGCCTAGTTTTTTTAAAATAAATATTTAATACACGGAAGTTCAATCATTACATTTTAAAAAAATCAAAACTGAATCAAGCAGCATAGATGAGTTTATTTTGATTCATCAAATTGGTTACTTGCTGGATTATTTCATGAATATTTTTGATGCGCTCAATCATTTACGAGTTCTTTTTATATAAGAACAGCATACCAAAATGTTCAGAAAAAATGTCTAGTCGGACATATGTAACGAACTACAACTATTCAGAAAATCGAAAAGCAAATCAAGATGAGGTAGTAGGGCGAGAGGTATCGTCAAATCCATAAAGTATGAAATATCACCATTGGAAAGCAATGGAAGTATCACTTAACAAAAGCACTGCTAATAATGATAGAAAAGTGATGAATATAAAGTTGCAACTAAATGAAAATTCGGAAGATCCTATTGAGCGACAGAAGCACCAATCGCCTTAAAAACTGAGCAAACAATAATGGGAGCTTGCCAACACATCCTTTGAAACTCATAAAGCGCTATACTTTGTATAACTTAGGATCATATGTCAGTGAATTTTTTTTTTTTTTTTTTTTTTTTTTTTTTTTTTTTTTTTTTTTTTTTTTTTTTTTTTTTTTTGTATTACAACACAGACGTTGTCAGTGAGCAAAACGCTAAGGCAATGACTGACCATCGGATGTTTCATAGATTCACGAATTCGGTTCCGCAGAAATGGGAAGAAGCTGAGTTGGAAAATCGAATGAATTTTAGGTATGTGAATCTCATGTTCAGAAGACGCGGAAGACAACGTTCACAAGTGAACGAAAAAATTTTGCTCAAAGGAGGAAATGCATTGAGAGAGGAGTCTATTCTGGCGTCTGTAGTTTTAATGCGCACCATGGTTGTGCCGAACGCAAATTTTTTCTTTCTTTTCTGCAAGAAAAAGATTGTCTGTGTATCGCCCTGATGACTCCTACACTGATAAGGTGAATTTGGTGCTTTGATCAGTTCATCGGGTTTTATGAATGAAGCATTTTGCGCAGTATTTATTCCATGTTTTCCGATTTATTGACTCTATTGTGGCACTTTGCCAGCATCAAATGCAAAAAAAAAAAACAAGATTGTATTATTTGGCCACATCCCAGAAACTAGAAAATGAAAATTAAGGTTTAGATGAAGAATTAAAACGAAGAAGGTTTAAAATTAGGTTTAAAATTAAGATGAAGAACAACTAAGAAGATTAGCATGAGGATGGAGGAAGATAGGCGAGGAAGAACTGAGAATGTCTGTGGCAGCAACAACGGTGATCCTCGAATTATATTTTGATAGGGTCGAAGAGAGGAAGGGGAGGTGTATTTGCGGGAGGTGTAGATCACCAGACGCAATCGAAAGAGGTAAGAGAATGAGACGGCCTTGCAGATCGCTTCGTTTTTTTTTTTTTCACATATTTCTTGTTGCATTACCCAATATCACGTATCTCTGAACCGAATCTTTCGAGATTTGTATAACTTGCAGTACTGAACTTATAAAACAGTCCAATTTTTTTCGATCTCCCACAAAGGTTGGTAACGGCCTTCTCATCATTCTAATGTCCTCCATTCTAGTATAGAGCGCATTGCCATGGTTATCCAATCTATTCACGTTGTATGTACAGATCGTTGCTTAGACGTTTTTCCGAATTCAATTTTCTGCTGCATTCTGCTGACAGATTAAACATTCAGCGTTGCGAATCGTTTTTCCATATATTAATAAGGAGATCTATGACCCCTTTCGTGATCGGCAAATTACTATTCCTCACCATCAGCAAATTCCATCCTCAGAGCATCGCTAAGAAAAAAAAAAAACAACAAAGCTGACCGATCCTTTCTTATTGGCCGACTAAGGCGCAGAAACAGATATAATGATCAATCCATTCGTATTCTTTTTCCATACCGAACCTTGTTTGTCAAATCTATAGCATCTCTTTTTCGTTCCCTCCCCTCCTCCCCCCCCCCTTCCCGCTCCCCTCCCATAGGGGCTAAATTATTAGTCGCTGGTCTCATTTGGATCAGCATGTTGAGTTTTCAAAAAGTAAACATGCCGACCGGAAACTTGTGGGAATCCTTCACAATGACACTTCGAACTTTGTGACTTAGAAACGTTTGCCACATATTAATAGGGAATTGAACATATTCATAGCGATATTAATAAGAATAGGAATTTTAATAGGGAATATTTATTAATAGGGAATTTATAGATCTGGATAATAACAGTGATTTCAATATCCGCTATTCTTTCAGCTGCAAGAAAGATTTCTTTCCTATAAATAAACAGCGCAAATTTCAACAATGATAATAAAATGCTCATTAATAGCTGGTTGAATTTTTCCCCACTCGAGCTTCACATGCACTTATTTTTTGACCTTTGCTCCTTAGTTGGGGAGGGGGGGGGGGAGGGGGGTGCAATTGAGCTGAAAACGTCCGTAGGTAATTTCATTTTCGTCAATAATTTGCGTAGTCTAGGTGAGGAGGCAACGGATTTTTGTTCAACTGGTTTTCATTCCCGCCTTAATTATAGCACTTTTCTAATTTTCACTAGTTTCACTTAGGCATTTTCTGAATTGTTGTGCTATGTATACGCTGTAGAGTGAGTGATGTACGCATGAGATAGGGTATAACGAGTTGAAGGCCGAATTATTGTGACAAAACAGCAAACTTATTGCCCTTTATCGAAAAAATCAATTTGCCCTTCACTACTTTCTTCGGTGATAATTAAAACAATCGTTTGTTGATTTTCATAATCCTTTCTAAATTGAAATTCTTTCTTATTCTAGTGAATATTGTTGAATCTTTAAAACCTTTCGGTGAAGGCTTCTCTTTTCAGAGAGTACTTAAAACAGCGAAATTCATTGCAATCAATTGTAGCATCATTCAACTTTGATACGCCTCTAGCATCAAGAGTTCGAATTCTTTATGCCATTCAAAAATGAACTTTAAATGAGGATAGAGGTAACGCAGTGGAATAACTGAATAGATGCTCAATATTTGTGACGCTTCATAATGCTTAAGTAGGAAATTAAAACACTACGGTAAAAAAGTTAAGGAACGATGGTTTTCAGAGTGTCTTTCAACAAACACAATGAATGCAATCATAAGTTGAAAAGTAAAGTTGTTATATTTTTCGTACGGTAACTTCAGCAACTATGGACATTTTGATGGTTAGCGGAATCGTTTTCAGTGAAGTGAAACGCTGCTAACAAATAACGGACCTAAGCTCTGGGTAACCACAAACTTAAGCGTCCTTAGGTATTCTAAGATGATAGGGAGTGAATCTCCGTCGGAGCCAATCCCAGTGATACGTTACTAATGAGGAATACTCTGGCAACGAATAGCAGCTAACCAACTACAGTGGTTATGGCATCACTAAAGAAGGCACTGGCCTCTTTAATAATATATGAAAAAACGTGTGGCGACCTCAAATGTTTATTGCGCCGGCATATTGCACAAGAAAATAGAATGTAGAAAATGCGTCTGTGCAATGATCTTTGCATGAGAAGGAGTGAATGTATTAGATAACCATGGCGTGTTTGCGTGCTAGAACAGGGGAGATCCTTCGAACGATGAGAAACTTTTGTAACGTTCATAACTATTATAATTTTTCACAAATCTCGAGCGATTCGGTTCAGAGAAACCTTATAGAAGCTAGTGAAATCAATTTATTTAAACTCAGGAGTTCGGCGATCTACACTATTCTTACCCCTCCCCACTTCCTCCTCTCCGTTTATTCCTATAAAAGCTAAAAGTCGACACAAAAGTGCCATCGAGGAAACTAGCAGTTGCAAAAAATTGATGCGACTTTCGACTGCTTCCGATTTTCGCATCGCCTCATTAAGTGCTAAATAAGTAATAAAAATGAAATCTCTGGAATGGGAATTCTGCAGTTAAACCTAAAATGCATATGAAACATTTTTAGATAATTTTCGTGAGAATAGCCTAAGATAGTTTCAACTTGCAAAAGGCATAAGATATTGCGGAAGTGAAACGAGGTGCACTTTTCCCTCGAGGGACTGCAGCGTTAAAAACTAACACTACAGAAGTTTAGACTTGTTCTCTTTTTCATCGTCGGCAACACTGATTTTTTAGATGCCATCTAAAAGTTAACATAAATACCTTATTAGTATTCCCTCAAAATATGAGGATATGAAAACGATGCGAAAAAACAAGTTTTGAGCTGCAAAAAAAAAGAATCGCAATTCTATGACTAGCAAGACGTTAGTGTATGAATGCTTAGGTTGTGCTCAATCTATGGATTAACAGCTTCATGATCTTGCGAGTTAAATAGCAGCAGCATGTCGGCAAACCATCCGAAAAGACCATAAAAAGACGTGGGAATGAATATGCTTTATGAACAACGCCCGTGAGTGTGATGATAAGAAAGCGCTGATTAGCATACTCTACAAGCGCCTCCCATTGACTAAAAGATAGTATATTTGGAAAAAAGGCATCACGTTAAAGGACCAACGCCTAAACCTTACGTTTGGGGCATTTATTGCTGCACCCGGTATTTTTTTTTTTTTTTTTACAATCGTTTTTGAAGGAACCGCACTTGCCATTATGCAGCTATTATGAGGCTTTCCGGCGTCAGTATTCTTCATTATTCCTTATCGAAGCAAAAAATGAAAACCTTCGGGGCAAGCTAAACCTACCTATTCAAAAAATGTTTTCTTCATTAGATATATTCCCCAAAAAAAGTGTTATAAGCAGTTTTCGGAAGGAATTATTATGTGAACGAAAAGGGTGACTAATATACAACTATGGATTGGGTGATGCCAACTACATATGACTGCGACAGTATTATCGAATATCAAACAATATTTTCAATACTCATTTTCAAGCATAATTTAAAAAACACATATTCAATGAGGAAACTTCGTCACATTCAGCACGAAAAATTGTTCAACGATGAGCAAAAAGAAAAAATCAAAATTATTCTATAAACGTTCGAGATAAATCATTTTTCAATACAACATTTAACAGAAGAAACGGTAATATAAATTAATTAATCAATAAGAACTAATAAGAATATAAATTAACAAAGAAAATCGACGATGAACTTCGACATCTTTGAAAGTAAAGACTGAAGAAATAAGCTAGGGAATGAGTGCGCGTATTCGATTGACTTAGTTGTAAAAATGAATTTTTTTTTTTTCAACAGAAATGTATGAACAATTCTTCCATAAAAGATTTGTTTTTATGAGCTTTTATTGATTGATATTTGTAAAGAATTCGTATCAACAATAGCTTATGCATGCACATGCGTGCATATTTGTGCAAGTACGTGCGTCGGTGTGTCTGCTTGCGTGTTCGTGTTACTGTGCGTCTGTATGTTTGTCTGTGTCTGTATGTGAGTATCTATAACAACGCCTCAAGTGCAGAAACGCTGAAGCTGGAGTTACACAATTTTATAGGCACTATGTGCACACGACAGAGTAAACCCCTATACTAACTTTCATTACCCGCCAGCTACTAACGAAGTCATAGACTTAAAGTGTGTCAAAAATTGGCGTGTAGTTTACGACCGATCCGGTTGTTTTCACATTGATCGAGACGCACTGAATAACGAAAGTAAAGAGGAAGCACATCTTTTTCGAAGCCTCAGATTTTACGAGGACAGTCGCTGCGCACTAAAATTTCGCCACGCTTTGTGCTTATGCGATTATTTATTGGCAGTTTATTAAGCTGCCTGATGTGATAAGTGGAAATGTAAAAGCGCATAGCGCGCCACTTCCTTTATGTGATATCCTACCTATTATAAGGAGATCAATTGCAAACGATGAGTCCAACAAAGGTAAAATAAGTCTATCAAGTGGCGGATTAAATTAAAACTCAGTCGAATAGAACAATTATATTCGCAAAATACAATCATCAAGTTTTATAATCCGGATTTGTTGCGTTAAAACCATCAGAAATGCAGACATATGCATATGATCTAATGCTATTTATTCGTTCTACATATCTTACTACTGAAAGGAATCAGATTTTATATCAGATAAACATTCCACCAATATAAATGCTTCGAATCTTTATGGCTTTTGCTTAGGAAGCAAAAACATGAGTATAATGAAAAATGGCGGTAAAAAGGGAGTAATGGCCAAGTAAGATGGCCATAAATGGACTAATGGCCAACTAAGTAGTATAATTATCACGAAAGGTATTAGTGAATCAATTCAAAAGCTACCTATTTGAGAGTATTACTTAGAGTTCACATAGATCATAGTAGACAATATTTGAGAAGTATCGTTGAAGGCAACGAGTAAAAAAAAATTCGAAAGAACGAGACGCTCGAGTGGAGGAATCGAATGAAGATAAGCGCTTGTGGAGTTTCAACTTTTTTTTACACTTCAACTTACTGCTGCGTCGAGCATCTCTCCCCTCTCTTAAACACTAGTCTCTTAAAGAAACTTTTTGCACCACTCGATTTAAAAAAAAATGCCTCCCATGTCTTCTCGAAATGATGCCCCTCCTCTTTCATCGTTGACTATGGCTAACCCTCTTGTTGTATATTAAACGATCAACCCTCTAACATGCATACCCTTTTTTGAGGTATATTTCTCGTCTCTATGAACGTTATTTATTTTCTAGGAAGTTAAATCAAAATTTTGAAAAATTCCTGTTTGATGGTACTTGTTGGAATATTTATATATATATATCTGCATACCAACACGACAACTATATATTATTGCATCGTTGTCACAACTATTCCGCAAAAAGACAATGAAAACAAACACATTTGCGTGGGAATCACATTGTTTTGAAAGGCGCGAAATGAACGAGACAGCGTGACATCTTTTTTTATATAATCGTAACCGCTAACAATGATTGCGATACAATTAATGGCTTTGTGAAATTGTTGGACATATCTGTGACGCATTGATGCATTGCCGTATATTGAAGGCCATTGCCTGATAGAGAGATGAACACTCATCGTTCAGAGGTTGTGCACGCAATTAGGGAGAAATCTGACTACAGAAATAGGATTTCTACTGTGAACGATGTTTATAAACAAAAATTAAAGGGAAAATGGGCGCATAAATGACCTGCGAGGAATTTTCGCAAATAGGAATAGGCCAAATGCTTTTCGCTTCCTTTAGAGAATGTCAGCAAAAGCAAATAAAAAAATATAGTGGAAAAATTTTATAGCGGAGCATATAAATGAGCGATACCTGCCGTTCACTCGCCAGCATCCTGATGATAAAACAGGTGTGGAAACGCGTCGGAAGCACTACATGATCGAATTTGTTGCAATCTTTGTTTTTTTTTTTCGTCTTGTTGAAACGAAAAAAAGACGAGCGGAAATATTTTAGTAACCGCAAACGATGTTGAAGATAGCCTTTAAGCAACAGATAAGTTTTTATTGCTGATGAATTGTTGAAACGATGAGTCGCGTTTCTTATTGTTTTTCGGTTGTTTTTTCGTCTAATTTTTTAGAATTGAATACATGTTGTTGGTTCAGAAGAAAAAAAACAATGAGCAAAATTGTTTTTTCTCACAAAAGAGAGTTTCTTTCTCCTCTGTGACGAAAAAGGAATACAAATTTTTAGCGCACAATTCACTCATAAATTTAAAAAAGGAGTTTTAATAAATACGAGCGATTCTTTCCGGTCATGGCACAATGCAAAGCACTAAGTGAAATCACCTCACGCTCATGCAACAAGAATAATTTCATCGAACGTATTTTTGGTGCCAATTAGAGCAATGCACATAGCAGAGGCATTTGTTTATGCCACTTGATGCACCATTAGGCATTATGCCTTGACTTTCTGGGAAGGCAACAGTTCCTCTCAAGGAAGCTACTACGTTGAATGACCATTTTTCGATCGAATTGGACTAAAATTTTTATAGCTGCATCGAAAATCGTTTACAAGTGTTCTAAGCGCAGTTGCTCTACTTACTTTCGAGTACTCCATGATCTGAAATTTCAGGCGAGTTTCTGTAATAGTAGTGGAGCAACATATCTTCTAATGGCTTAAAGATGATTGCAACAATGGCCACTCCATACATCTCACTTCGCATAACTTCAGATAGCGGGCATCTATCGAAATACTGATCTATTTTTGCTACTTGCATTGGCAGTTAATTTTACAGCAAACAGCAAATGGATTTTGCGACAAAAAAAGAGCAGCGGCTTCTCCACAGCGCTCAGGAAGCTTACAGGCATCCAAATCTTTAAAAAAAACATTATGGCTAAACATAATAGAAGCAGTTAAACAATGCAATGTGCACTACAAAATGTCAAAATGTCGGTTTAGAAAGTAAATAAAAATTCGACTAAACCAACAAATAGAGTATCTCTCCAACATAGAATGTACGATCGTTATAGTGCTGAATATTGCACAGTTCGCATCTCATAAATGGTTGCAACTCAATGAAAATCAAATCGACATAAACCGATTTTGCGTTCGATGTGAATTTGCGCACTTTCCACTAATACGTTCAGCGTAAATCGCGTTAAAAAAAATGATCGATTAGAAAATAGAGAAATAAGGATCATATATACCAATTACATCTTTCGATGATACATTTTCATCATTCAATGAAGTTTGTCAAAATTTAGCATCGAATATTTTTGCAAATATTAACAAAAAGAAAAGGAAAGAATTTTCAGCAAATTTCACCAGAAAATTTTCGACTTAAACGCGAACTCATCGGAATTATGCGTGATTTTTCTTCTTTTTTTTCCCTCCGTTTGCAACAATCGCAACAATGAATCTCATCGACAAATATGAAGCATCAATGGGAAACACAAGATCGATATCTTCGAAGAGTATAATACTGCGAAATACTGCAAATTTATAAATTCTAATGATCTTTGATTTGCATTATAATAATTGTGACATTTTAGAACAATCGAATTGGTGGCATTAAAAAGAAATTCGCTTAATTCAACGAAACAAAAAGTGCCAATATTATTCAATATAGCAGCTGAACATTCCACTCATCTATGGGAAAATCGAATCCAAACTATTCTCGTAATTTTCAACGGAAAGTTAGATCAACATTCAAAATGTTCTTGAATCTCAACAATCTTTAGCCTAAAATCTATTTCATTAACTCGTAAATTTGCCCTGTAAAAGAATGCAGAGACAACGATTTTTAGCTATATTTGCTCCTCTTCAAACAAATGTAAAATAATAGAAGAATACTTCAAGAAATAATTATTGTAGTTATTCTAAGTAATAATGCCTCAGCAATCGTTTACTTTTGGAAAAATCGAAAACTCACGCATAGTACATAACTTCTAAAGTTCCCTGCAGGTAACAACTTCTCAAAATTGTAAGCGAGCTTCAATGATTTACGTTCAGGAAAACGTCCCGGAAAGCGAGTCAAAAATATGCGGCATTGCAGATGGCTGCGAACAGTGGTGTAATTTTTTGGAATTTTTATGCGAGAATAGAACGGAAGAGATAAAGTGATTATAGAAGGGATGATTTTATTAAGATGGAATTTTTTCCTCTCTCAAAGACTTAAAAGAGCTTATTCGAAACAGTGAGAAAAAAGAGGAAAAAGTTTACTGAGAAAAAAAAAGGAAGCGAAATGGAATGAAATGGAAGAGTTTTCTCACTCACTCAAAAGGCTTTAATCGAAATTATACCGAGTCATAAATTTAAATGATGACTGAAAACTAAAGCAAGATATTGGAGGTACTTGGGAAACAACGAAAAACGAGGAACTCCTTGCAAACTTTTCATTTTTCTAGTTTCAAAATAACGCGGCTTCGAGCGATACCAATACCAGAAATTTCGCCCAGCTGGCGAGCAATCCGCTGCCAGAGACAGCGAAGCGCTTCATGCCCTCCGCACTACGCGGTGATTCGCGGATGAATACAATCAGGGATAGTCAAAGTGTCGTGCTGCCTTCGCAATTGCACATCAACGATGTGAAGATACACCAATGCGCCACAGCTAAGCTTAAGCCATTATGTGGCAGGACGTACAAGAGCCCAAACATGCATATTTGAGACCTCGTGCAGTCCAACTACCATAGATCGCAAGTTTGGGCTAAGTTTTTTGTTCTCAACTTGAAAATTTCGAATTGCCTCACTCGACTTACATAACATACAGTTTGCCTACCTAGTCACATTTTCGAAAAATTCAACTAGCATCTAAAGACCAACAAATCCTCGCCACTAGAATGGTTATAAACAATCATATATTCAAAATCAATCAAGCTAAATTGAATAGGATTTTTTAAGCGATAGATGGTGGAAAGTTGACTTCCGCAGATATAACTGATCAAAGCAGTCTGGTTGCGCAAATGACCCCAATCTACATCACTTTAGACATAATCATTGCAAACGGGAAAAAAATGGTGTTGAAAGAGACGCCTCTCTCACTATATAGTCAAAAAAGAAAAAAAAATCCCACAATGGTGGGGAGTAAATATTGTAGATTTAAAGTTCAAATAAACTCAAAAACGACGACTATGAAAAAAAAAACAAGAGGACGTTTCATTAGTTCAAAAGAATATCATAAAAGTGCAATAAACAAATCGAAGCAAAAAAAAGCTATGCGAGTAATTTGGCGAACGGTTTGCAAAATTACAATCGACTTCATCCTAAGCAAAGAGATTCGAATCACTTTATAGAGAGATGTTCATAAACATAACAACAAGCTAATTAAGCGCTATGTTGATGTGCTTAGTATATGTATTATATCCTTTGAAAGGCACTCGTCATATCGATGAACGTATCGATCGATCTGATTTATTTATATAAATAACGTATATGGAAAATGGATTTCTTTTTTTTTGTAGTTAATATATCGTATGTGTTATAAGTGTTGTCGCGATAAGCAAAACTGTAAATATGTTACATAATATATGTCTTTATCTGCATAGAATGGCACTCTACGATAAAAAAAAAGGTAAGAAAGAAAGAATAAGTAAAGAAGAGTAGTGGAAGAGTTGGCACGATATGAGGCGCTTTTATTTCCCTTATAATGACTCACAAAGAAACAGGATAAAGCACTCATATTCAAGCCAATCCCACCATCTAAACCAATCTTCTACATGTGATTAGTTTTTGATCACTATACCTGATTACGTGAAGTATATGAGGTATTGACAAGATGAAATCAAATTTTCTATTACACATATCGTTGATCACCTTAAAATGACCACAACTTCTTTTAACATTTATAGATCATTTAGAGTGTTACCTGAAGAAATCGAAACGACGAATATTCTATGCAACAAATCGTGTCATAGAATGATCATTTTAAGATGATCAACGGTGCATTCATTTTCGGCGATATCCTCATTATGCGCTTTGTGAGTGCTCATTTGCAAAAGTGCATAAAAAGCTTTCGATTTTTTCATGCTCGTTTCGAAAAAAAAACTGAACAATTTTCGATAACCCAAAGTTTGAGACTAACTCAATACAGTTTACTAGCTCACTTTATTGGGCGGGCAAGCAACAACCGAACGAAAGACCGTTTCACTCCATAAAAATATAAGATTTCACTGAAAGTTCGAAAGATTTTATGAATGACATTGAATACGCGCATGGTCTTCAGAAGAAACTATAAATTCCGACTGAGAAATGTAGTGTAAGATGATTGTAAAGGAGACACGAAAACTTCGAATTCCTACGTGAAGTTAATTTGCATATTGCATTTATTCACTTAAATATGTAATTGCATAATTATTACATCATTTTAAAAATGTAAGTTTCCTCGTCTAACTTAAATTAGTGGATTAGGGCAAGAAATTACGATTATAGAATTTTGCTTTCGCGCAAACATAAATGAGAAGTCAATATGTTTTAGTCGATATATTTATTGTGGTATAAATGCATAGCATTCGTTGGCAATATCGTTTTTTCTGCATTATTTCACACATCTTATAAATAAATCTTTGTTGACCAATTTGGCACCTTTACGTCTACAAAACTAGCATCCATCATTTGTCCGGCGAAACAACGCATCCGCTTTTAAAGTGATATATAAGCTTGAATAAAGCTTTACTAATTTCTTTTTAAAGAGCAGTCTTATATATATATATATATATATATATATATATGCAAGCATACAGGCGTTGGACGCTCAATCATTTCTAGAAGGAAATTCTTTTCTCCCCATGAAAAAGCATTTAGTAAGGATTTACGATGCATACCTCTTTTTCTGCTTTAAGAAAAAAGACTTGAAACCTTTCTAGCAAAAGATGCATTAAAATGACAATCATGAAACGCCATTTTATATCGATTGGCGCTTTCTATTTGTGTTAAATGTTGCATGAAATCTTTATAAGTGATAAAATTACATAGAAATTTTATTTTTTTTTCAATAAAAACCTCAAAATATATATTGAAATATTTTTGAAGAATAAATAATGAACCAAAATTCGGGATATATAAGCAAGAAGGAATTGGAAAAAATAAAATATATGCAAAAAAACCGCTAGAATTCAAAAAAAATGCAACATAATGCAAAAATGTGTCGCACAAATGAATTTTTGAAATAAACAATTTGCAAAAGGGTGATATATTAATCTTCCTAATGTATCTTGCAGCTATCTCTTTGAGGTCGTAAATACGGATATGTCTATCGGATGAAACGATCGAACTGAAATGATTTTTTATTAACTTAAGTAACTTTATTAACTTAAGTAATCGGATGAAACTAAGTAATAGAATTAAAGTATTTAGCAATACTTTAATTCTATTCAAGTATGACTGAAGAAATCAACACTGAAATGAAATTTAATGAGTGCATATCTCATTTGAAGGAAAATTCATGCACACATAGTGAGCAATATAGCATAGGAACAGGATGTAGAAAAATGAATAGGAAAATTGGAAAATTGCAAAAAAAAAAACTCTCGTTTAGTTTCGTCAATGATGCTTTTGTGGCGGAATTATGAGATGTTTCCCGCAATAATTTTGCAATAGCGAAATAATGAACGATATTTTTGAAGGTCACCTTCGAACGTAAGGATGCATTAACGCTAATAATGTATAGTAATTGCAAATGCATTCAGTTGCATTGCATTGCTTCGAAAACTAAATCTCATCAAAATAACCAATGAAGAGGATCATCAACATTGCAGTTCGATGGGATTTTATTTTATTTTATTTTATTTTTTTTCTCATTCTATTTTCTAAAGGTATTGGTAAATTTTTTTGATAACGCCTCTTAATAGGTAATTAAGGTAATATATAATAGCGACTTTAAAACTTGATCCGTTTTTTGATATTTTTTCTCACTTTTCCATTACTTTCTGTGTTTGCATAAATAAATATAAGAGAGATGTTGCGTCGTCAATCGCTGCGATATTCTAATCGTATGGCGATCTCTTTCAAATGCAACAATCGATTTTTGCAACTGCCATTGCAAAAAAAGAAAAAGAAAGAAACGAAAAGAAAAAAAAGGAAAAAGAAAAAAAACATTTCAGCATTTGCAATCAGTGATTCCTTTTCGTTTATCAATCATAAACAAATGACGTTGTCTAAATAAAAGAAAAACGAATGCATCAATTTGAACAATGATCATTAAATAAATATCTATTCATAATAATGAAAATCTCTAATTACCCATAGTATTTGATAATGAATTTACGCAGAGTATAGGTGAATGGATCATATACATATATCTCTCGCTATAGATCTATACAACTACTTTGAACAGATATGACCCCATTAGATGTTCGGTGATTATCGCTAAACTTTCGTTAATGTTATTGCACACACCGATCTCAATCAACGATTACGATCAAATGCACCGAAAGTGTGACTCATTCGCTACTATGGAGAAACATTTTTCCCCTTCTACATTTCTCTTTGCAAAACCTGGTTGTCGCTTTTTTTACTTTTCACTCATATTTTTCACTATTCTTTTCCAACGGATAGTATTTGAGAGAAAAATAACGATAGCAACTGGGATTTGCTTCGTTTTATTACGCTACAATCGTTCAAATCTTTCCATATGTTTAAATAAATTGCAAAGTTGTACATTGAGGGAAAGTCACTTTGTGTAATTTAATAGAATTCATAAACGATGAATTCCATCTCTAAAAATACAAATAATGCATCGATATCACCAATTAACAGAAAATATTCCACATTTTCAAAGAATCCTAATTTTCATCATTTTTATACTCGAAAACATTAATTCTACAAGCTGACAGCAACTAGACTATTGTGCGTCTAATCTTATAGCCATGTTGATGCATACCTTTTTTCATGCTAAAATTTATACCACGCTGGGCACTTCTCTCACTATATTTGAACGTGACGTCAATACTTTGGTGATATAAGGTGTATCATCTGAGACACTTTTGCTATTCACATTGATCAACAGAACCTAGCAAGGTATCGATCTTATGCAGCGTATGACAACAGATAGCACTTAAAGTGAATCAAAACAAATACTCTAACGTAGAAGCGTATTCACTCTTTATTGTAAGGCAAAGTGTTGTGTACCTAGAATGAGCTGGCGTAGAAAACAACTTGAGCTTATGCGGTCAACAAGGTTCGGCTCATCAATGAGTTTATCTCACACTTAAATGTGAGTGCTTACGGCGCCTTCCTTCCTACAGTAGCACAGCTTATCCTGAAACTATAGTCCCATTGTCGGCGGCATGCGAACCGACTATGGGACCAATAAGTTCGAGTTCTATTTATGATGCGGTTTGAATTGTAACTGCAAAAATAGAATTTCTGCATGCGTCTGGAGCACTTCTCTTGAAGTTACGCTTGTTTCAATAAAGCGTTACTGCATTAGTGTTGCTATCGAAACTCACGATAACGAATTTTAAAAAAATGGATTAGTCAAAGTTTCTATTTGATTATAGATTCCCACTGAGAATCTTTTTTTTCACTTCCATGTCATAAGGGGACGATTTTTGTGGTAGCCAACTAAAAAATAAAGGCAAAACCATTTGGAGTGTAAATTGTTCACATTACTCTAGGAGATATTACATGGATGCAATCAATCAAATACTTCAACAATCAGAAATAATCATTGAGTAAAGACGACGAAGTGTTATAATGAACGAAAAACAGGAACTCGACCAACTTGATGCATTATGAAGAGATTCCTCGGTGAATGAATGAGGCAGTAAAGGCAAGAATCTCACTGGGGTTTTGAAGAGATTTTATCAAAAATGCTTGCATTTAGACTATAATATGAAGAGAAAGAGAATTGGAAAATGTATAGAAATGAGGTAGAGGAAAAATATATAATCTCTCGCTACTAGAAACTAGAAATAGATGAAAGAAATACAGAAGGAAATCTTTCTTAAATTATAGATCTTTGTCTCGGAAGGTGACAAGAAGCTATATGAATGATTTTGCATTTTGCATGTATTTATCGATGAGGGGATGAACTTGTTTTAAATGTCGAAAACGCAATGGATTGTTGTGGAATAACTAAGCATCATTGCATGTCGAGAAGCACGGCAAATCATCGATCTTCTTACACATTGCACGCAACAACATCACAAAGGTAGAGCGTACGTACACGAACATTTCACATTCACTCCATCAAAAACATCCCCCGTCGTTGATCGTTCGTTTATCAAACATATATTGCTGATCAATGTCACTATAGATCACAATCCATATGGACATGAATGTGAAATGTTCAACCATTACTGATCTTGAGATAATCCGAAACTCAGTTAGCACTTGCCTCATCTATATGAATTTAAAGTCGATTTCCATCTTTATATGTATTTGAGCTATTGAAAGCATAGCAAATTCAATAAAAATGTCTTTGAAATATGTTGAGATTACTTGGTTTCGGGATTATTGCTTTATAATTTCATTTGTGCATCGAAAGCACCGATTTATATTTTTATGGCTTATGGTGCTATACGTTTCTCAGTTATCTCAACAAAGCAATAAACATATTGTAGAACTCCTTTAAATTCACAGACTACATCCATCTTCAAAGGGTACAATTTTTAGAGACATCCAACAGATTCTTATGAAGATATCATTCATATGCATAGGTAAAGAAACAAAAATGCAACAAGCAACGCGCAGTTTCGCAGTTCTCTCATAAACAAACAAAATACTCGAGTTACAGATAACCAAAATCTAGTCTACTGCTTTCTAGTTCAGCAAACTATATGTTTCATTTTAAGAAAAATCTATGAAAAAAATGCAGCCAATATTCCAATCTAAAGATAACATTCGAAATAAATTTGAAACAATGATTAAAATTGTAACCTAACGATTCATAATTCAACGCTTTTGTGGAAAATCCATTTGATGGAGAACAACCTAACTTCGATCTCAATATCAACCAATTAATGAGATGGAAATAAAATTTCTGCGAAGTTGTGTGCCGTGAAATGCATCAATATTTTACCAATTGAGCTTTGCGGCTGTATAGCTCTAAGATCATATTCAAGCGCAGAGACGGCCATCAATCAGGATTTGAGGAAAAAAGTTCGCCGAAATGCCTCAGACATGATCCTCACTTGCAATCACCTATGCACGTTACAAAATTTCCTTCTATTTATTTCATTGCGGGCGGCATTAATCTTATAATCCCTCTTATGGAATTTGTTCAATTTTTGATCACCGTTTGCTAGAGAAAACTATCCTAAAAGAAAATCTATTACTATAGAGTATACCTTTATTATATCTGTTGTGAACATTGCTGCAACGCAGGTATACTTTCTACTAAAAAAAAAACAACTAGGAGAACCATTTGGTGACACAAATATTTGCGAATATTTTTGCGCCGATCGTTTTATAGAAAAACATTAGTTCGTTGCTTTCGCTGTCGCTTATCAGTAAAGCAATTAATGAGCTATTTTGGCATTAACATTTTTATTTAGTGGTCCTTGTACAGAAAGGAACGAGGCTCATTATGCTTCTAATAATGACTATAAAAATTCCTCAATAAACGAGAGCAACTAGAAAAGTAAACATCTAGCAGAAAAAAATTTTTATCAAAATCAACCTTCGATTGCTTCATCACTTTACCACAACAAACGTTTCATTAAAGGCTCTAGTGCTGAATAGCGCAATGAAAACGCTCAATAAAATACTTTTTTTAGATTCTACTCTTAGAACAATCATGCAAAAAGTTTTAATGTATAAGTTCGCCGCACATCAATTGTACGCTGTCAACGACATCAACAATAAAATCTCAGTATTGAAAAATGTAATAATAATAACATTTGGACACCTCACAAACCTCACAAATAGCGCCTCATAAAATTTATTACATACATAAATTATATATATATATATTTATTTATTTACTCGTTTATATTTACATGGTCTTATAGCAGATTAACAGTTTTACAACAGCGCTGGATTCTAGACATTCAAATGTAAATATGCAGAATCTGCATTAAATTTTCCGCATTATTTCATATGTGAGGTGACCACTTACACGCTATTTGATGTAAAAGGGAATTTTCCAGCACCACAAAGTGAATATGAGACTGAAAGAAGAGAGTAGTTTCATAATTTTGCATCAAACGATAAATAAATATCGCACTTAAGAATTGCAACCAATTCACTGAAAAATTTAGCACTTTCAGAAAGAAATTTTTGCTCAGCAATAATCTATCAGTGCACTAAATTTCAAAATAAATCTTAAAAGGCGGAAATGAAAGTAATTTGGAAAAATGGATACACAAAAAACTTTCGTATAAAGTAATAGCTAATTCTTCCTTAAAACAATCCTTACGATCAACAGCTGCTAATACATTTCTTATATGTTTGTATTGTTAGATCTTATCGAATGCTCTAAGATCTAACTGATTTTTTATGTTGAATGAACAATAAGTGAATTTTGCAAATGCAATAGACGAATTTCAAACAGTCAAATATTGATCTCTATTCACCGAAGATTTATTTCCATAATCAATCAAGCATTTGTTTACGTAAATTTTTCCAAAATAACCGAGATTTACAAGCGTAAACAATACATATGAGCGGTAAGTGCAAGCATAAACAACCGTCAACTCTTGAAACCATTTGGAGAAAGAGTGAAAAGCTACTATATGCAAAAGTGAAAAGCCTCTATAGTGAAAAAAAACTTGCGAATGTTGTGTTTAGTTGTTTATCTTCGGCAACATTTACATATGCCTGCTGTGAAAGAATTGTGAAAATTTTTGTAACACTTCAATCAATGTTGTCTGCAAGTGGCCAGCCGAAGAGGAAAAACACACCAATGCAATAGAAATAATTACATATTGACGTCACCGAAAACGTTTTTAGGACAGTAATATTGGATATACACATAGACTTTTTAAGCGGAGGGGGGGAGGAGGGGCGGGGGGAGAGAAGGAAGGGTGGCTATCATGTGGTACCACCTAAATTTAATACAGTTCTCTCTAATGATCGATGATTGTTAATTTTGTATTATTTGTAAAAATTCTTGAAGATATACTTTTGAATACATTCTACTATCTCACAATATTATTCGAAACGCCTGATGAAAATCTGCAATAACGCTTTTCAACGATTAACTTTTATCATAATTTCATTATGGTAACTTGAAAATATTTACAATGACGGGCAACCTTAGTAAAATTCAATTTTTAGTATTGAGGTAGTTCATAAGTCTACTATGTAATTATTGTGCAAAATTCACGATTAAATTGTGCAGAATTTAGCAATAACAAATGAAAAACTTTCGAAGCGATTTTTTATATGATCGCTCCCAGGCCAACACATTTCTCCCCCACCTTTGGAGTGCCTAAACACAACAACCGACAACACTGAACGAATGGAAACAAGTGGGTGCGTCCACTTGTAAGCTCCACCCATCTGTTCATTAAATATACATAAATGAGACAGAGGGAGAGAGAGAGGGACAGAGAGAGGGAGAGAGATGGAGGGAGAGGGGGAGAGAGAGAGGGAAAGGTTGTTGTACGTATTAAGCAACATAAAATGCCCTTCACTTTATGTCACAAAGTACAACGCTTACAAAAACTACTGATAATAGTTGTATAACATCTCTATGCCGGATGTGAATGTCCTCAAATTATTTAACTTCCGTTTGTTGACTATCCTCAGAAATACTCTCACAGCTTTAATATGTACGCTTAAACTTCCGGCTCATATTCATACTGCACTATATGCCCTACTGCACTAGCCTTGTTCTTTTCAACCCACTACATTATTGTTTCCTTGAGATTCGATTCACAAACATTCATTTCCTTCATTAATACTCTCCTCTTTAATGCTTTTATAAATAAATAGAAATATAATCTCATAATGGTCATCTTTTCTTTTTTGTTTATTTCACCCCATATCACCTTCACCATATATGGTAAGGCAAAACGATGCAAAATGCGTTAAAAGTAATTTACATCATCTATATTTCATGTGTCGGCACATATCTAATGGTCGATTCTTAACCTGACAACGAAGATACTAACCATTCCTCTGCCGGAAAAAAAACCGACAGTTAGTTGTACACAGGGAAAATGCAGAAAGAAAAAAGTGCAATGGATGGTTTTCTCTTCCTTGACATGTAGAAGCGAAGTGAAGAACTCCTATCGCTCCCCCCCCTCCCCCCCTCCACCCCTCCCCTTTCTTTTCATTCGAATGAACGTCAAGAAGAAGTGACAATTCTGCAACACCCTTAAGCACACCAAGAGCGCCAGCCAGCACTACCGTATGGCTAACACTGTGGAATTATAAAGCGGATCTGTTAGTTGAGTGAACCAGGGATGTGTTAATCAGCTGCTTAAGATAACCTTCTACATATGAGTGCCTCGGTATATGACTCTATGACACCCTTCTAGGACTGGATCCTTTTAAAAACTTCCTTATTTTCCACCGAGAAATCCTTTGAACGAAATTACGAAGATGATCGAAACACATGCATACTGCGCATTTTTTAAAGCAGGAACTTAGTGGTAAAATTGTTTGCATGAAAGCATAAAATGTGCTATAGTTAATATTGGAGCATATAGGTCTACACAATCTCGTTTTGCAGTATGTAGACATGACGTCATTCAATATGCATAGCTTCAAAAAGAGGATATGCCTAGAAGAGAAAGCGTTATTTGTTGTATGAGGGCAATTTATGCGTTAAATGGTGCACACCGGATGAGCAAACAAAAGAAATAAAGATAAAGCTGCTAAACATCTCTTCTAGTGAGCAAATTTTTCACAATGACCTCATTGCACGAACACTTCACCTCAACTCAACAGGGAATACAAATCTAGCAATAATCTTCTTAACCAATCCTCTCTGCCTTTCCCGAGCGATAGCGTGCCATATGTGACGGCTGACTGTTACTTTATGTTTATGTTAACTTGGAAACGTAACAAAATCGAGCCATGGACGATGGAAAGTCATGAATGCGATTGGCGAAAGATATGAGATAAAAGAGTAAATGGTCCATCTAATCGTACTCCTCTTCAGTGACCAATCCTTTCCTGTCATAAATCTCCCAAAATTAGTGTTAAAACAGCTATCGCTTTGCGTATTTTTCTTATATCTCGAGAAATTTACTTCCCTTCAGTAGCACTAGATAAGCATGGTAAAAATAACTGATAGAGAATCATTACTGGCTCCAGTGTAACAAATTACTAAATGAAACATAGCAAAGATTCTATTTCCGATCTAGTATGAAAACCTTCCACAAATGAATTTGGTTTCCCATGTCAAGAATTTCGCTGTACTTTTTCCCAGTTCATATGAAACTGGAACAGCGATCACGTAACCCAGCAGAATCCGAAATGCTTACTTAGATAGCACATCTGAAAATTGGCCAGTCCAACTAAAGCTCTAATAATCCCTGAGGAAGTCCAACTGAAGATGAGATGACATCTCTATCGCAGTTGGAAACTTCATTGACCTCTTAAATATACTATTTGAGAATGAGCTGACTCTAATATAGGTGATAATCAGAAATGTGAATTTCAATATTTAAAAAATAAATTGCATCGAGAAATGAGATAATATGTTGAAGAGGCAAGAATGGAGTGAAATGTTTGTTTCTTTCCTATGAGTTCGTTTGAAGAAATCTTTTCTCGATGCTGTAATGAAACGTGCAAAACACGGTGAAATCATCTTTCGTTTCAGATATGATCGAACAACCTATCATCGATGAAATCAACACCAAAATGGGGTGTTTAGGCGATAGGCGATTGATCGCTCTATGCCAGTGAACAATTATTTCATCTTGATGAGTTTATATTTATGAAAGAACTTTATTATTACAGAGAATGCTCATGCCTTTCATGGCTCTGTTTTTTTCACCTATCCAACTCCTTAGAGAAACAGCTTTAAATTCAACAGTCAGCTTTAGCGGTTTCTACTTTTGTAATGCTGCAGCAACTATCGCCCATTCGAAAAAGAGTAGGGCTCTAATTTCAAAGGAAGCGCAAATGATGCAAATATAGCAGTCTCTTTGTTAAAGAAAAAACGCGTTGCCCATTCACATGTAAGCAGGAATTCCACCGACGTTATGTAATGCTAACCAAGAGGATCGCGAATGTTCATAGCATCTACTTCCAAGCCTATAACCAAATATGTTTCTTCGAAATATTTTCGTATAGGCGGGCAGGAAATATGTGTGCATATATTTAACGAGAGATTGTTTGTATATTAAGGAGACCACTGTCATACATAACTGTGATTATCGTTTAGTGTTCATCAAACTAAAGTTGGTGGCTCACAGCTCATGCAAAAGCTGCGCGGGAAAGGAACGGATTCAGGGGGGAGAGGGAGGCTTCTGCAAGGTTCTTAATTGAACATACGCTAAGAAAAACTCGATATATGAAATACAGCCTTGTGTGAAATTTTCAAGGGAACTTGGATTTGGTCTAATCGGTGATGTTATGAAGAAAGGTGGTCGAAATTCGCAGCACATTTTGCACAACAGCATTCTAAGTGAATTCTCTCAGAAAATTTTCCTGCAAGTCAGTGATCTATACAAGTTAAACAGTACAGTGAAGATTGCCTTCCAGCATACACGACTGCTAATAGACCAAGGAACTAGCCAAACGTTGGTGAGCGTAGCGAATAGATGCTAGAAATGCGTTTATGCAAACAGTTACAGAGTATACACTTTATGCTCGCTTTGACAATAGAAACCCAACAAATTTGTGTATAAAGTGCCTGTGAAAGAATAGATTTGAGCGCTCTTAAAGAGCATCTCTATCAAATGGAAGTATAAGAACGCATTTGGCAAGGAAGGAGAGAGGTGAGGGGAACAATTAAGCGTCTGTGTTACAAACCTGGGTGGACGGAGGAAGAAGAGTACGGGTTAGCAAGCTTGTTACTTGTAGGAACTTCTGGACAGAAAAGAGACAATAGAGATTAGAACATTTTCACAAAAAGGCAATGATGCGCTTTGAAAATACAAATTTTCAAAATTTTAAAACGACGGTAAAATATTCGATAATAGCCAATTTCCTCCTACAAGACCAGTCGCTTCTATGAATCCGCCGGCAAAATTCGCCTACCGACTCAATTTGATGCTAAGCTACGTTTATTACTACCGTTAGCTTGTAGAATTGTTGAAGGAGGTAAACAGGGCGAGTAAAGTTGATTTGTAGAGAGGATAACATTCTTTAGACTATACCTATTAAATGCCATCGACGCTTGACTATTTATTGGTTTAAATGAGATTATTAGTCGAACGCAAGGGTTGATAGACACACAAGAAATGAATAGGTACACCATGATCTTGATGAATTGTTAGATGCAAGAAATCGAGGGTTTCAACAATGTTACATTTCCGATTTGTAGAGAGGATTTTGTCAAAACACTCATAGGGCGTTTCATAGCTCGATCTCGATTCATAGCAATAGTTTAAATTCTTAGCACTTAGAAGGAAACAAATAAACGCTGCAATGGATATTAGAAAGAGTCTCCATGAAGCGCAGTATAGAAATCCATTTATGTTTTCCATAGTTCTTTTCTACTGAAATTGTTCAGCGCAATCAATATTCCAGTGCAAACGATGGAAACATAGAAGCAATGAAACATAGACGTCTATAATAACATTTATGCCATAAAAATATGTCCTTTAAATAAATCTTAGAAATGATTACATTTTTATGAGCAGTGTTGCAAAATCTTGAATTACGCCACGGAGGCGATATGTCATCCTAGGAGATGGGAGAAAAAATTAATGCATCTATTGTTTTGATTATGTAACCTGAAGATATGTTCCCAAGGGATTGTGGCGACCACATTTAAGAAAGGATTGAAAATGACGACGCTGGAGACTCGCTCTTACAGTGAACGGAGGGGGTGATAAGGCTGAACTTCAAATATAATCAGTCGTAGACTGATAGTATTCGAAGGTTTACATGCCTTTAATCATTCACCAGCGAGTTATCACTTTAACATTATCTATTCTTCCATAAAATCATTGTTTTGTGATCAGATGTGGAGTGAATGTCTGGAGCTGAGTGTCTGGAAGATTTTATTCTTTTTCTTCATCTCCTCTTCTCACTCCCTATCAATCCTTCACTTCCATCGAAATATTCTACCCAAAACTGCTTTTTTATGCAGAACCTATATGCAACTTCCATATGTAACTGATGAATAAATTATAAATAAAGATTTTGTAGATTAGATGTGAAATCTTCTATGAAAGCAATATGAAAATGTGATCATATCTTATACGAAAGCAACATTCATCAATCTACAATATTTCAAACATCCCTGTGTGACAAGGTTCTACTCGAAAATTAAGTCAATTCAGTCAGTTCACTCATTCCCACTTAAATTTGCAACATTGTTTTACTGCTCACCATTTCCATATAGGAATCAAACTATAATTTCATATAAGTTGAATTACATATGCTAAACGACTATTTCATATGTTCTACGCTACAACATATTAATAGGGCCACTTTCTCTATTTAATAATCTCTGATCTTGGCTTATTCCACATATTCCATCCTCGTCCACTGCGCATGCGTAATTTTGTGTATTCCAAATATTCCATCCTCGTCCACTGCGCATGCGTAATTTTGTGGCCAAATATATGAACTCATTAAATTTACCCACAGAGAGGGTGAACTGTAAGGCTGGAAAAACAGGAAGGCTACGAAATTTAAAGAGCTTCGGAATCCCATTTTATAGCTTCGTGAATTCTTGTATATTCAATCATATTGTATTGTTGAGGATCTTCAAAAAAGTGGGATTTTTACGCGGCCACAACAGTAAACAATACAAGTAAATTTTAAGAAAGTAGTACTACTATTTAAGCATTTAACGTTCCCTATGTAAAATATATGCTTGCTCATTTATTGGTATGATGCCCTTACTGAATAGATTTACGAAACCTAGCAATGCGTCACATAATTACTTCATTTCGAACAAATCAGGAAAATGATATATTCAATCAATATATGCCCCAAAAAATTCATGCGTTGTATTTCATTCACTAAGATTTAAAATTTGTCAACTATCACAATTTCATCTATTATGAGTTCATTACCATCTAAATCTTAAATAGGCTATAGGTTTATAGATTATCTAAAACGAGTACTAAAATTGATTTGTTAAATCCGATTTTGCATCTCACTCATTATGGTAAAATCGCTTCCCACAAAAAATGCTCAGCCATTCTTCAGCAATACTTTACATGATAATTTTTTGCTGTGGATTAAAATTTCTGAAGGAAAAGCATAAAATATATCAAAAAGTGGCATCCACCAAATAAAGTCGGACAGTTCGACATTACATTGTTAATTCTTTTGCACAGAATTATCTTCAAAGCCCTCCTAACTGTACGATAAGCAAGAAATGCTTGTTTATTTACTAGTGGGGCAACTTTGCGAGAATTGCTTAAGGATTTTTTTTCCGCACCAAAAATTGGTCAATGTCAAATGTAAATCAAAGAAATTGACTAGCCACCAAAAAATCTAAAAAAACAACATCGTAATTATATCCAAATATAATGACGTCATTGTTTACTGATAAATTTTCTCAAATGAAATGTTTCTGATACATTTTCGTTCAAGCAGAATTTCTTTGCATAGAAAATCGAGCAGAAAAA
The DNA here is from genome assembly GCA_006503575.1 of Baylisascaris schroederi. Lineage (NCBI taxonomy): Eukaryota > Metazoa > Nematoda > Chromadorea > Rhabditida > Ascarididae > Baylisascaris > Baylisascaris schroederi. The sequence continues at coordinate 186,619 of QEWY01000640.1, read as the reverse complement.
TTCAAATTTTAGGGATCTTCGATTTGATCTCTATTCCTGCCGACATAGTTCATAGATCTAACTGCAACTTCGACGATAACTGTTAACACCTAAACTCTTAACCAATAGTGATTTCGTAGATTTATCGCGCAATAGAGCTTGCAATGTGAACACGCTTCATGACGGATTTTTCGCATAGCGTTTCCTTTTATGGAAATCAATAAAAACTATCCACAACAAGCTTCCAAATCCTCATTAATCGATCGCATTTCCATTTATAGAAGTCAAATTCTCTGATTATTTCACGGTGATAGCAGATAATAGAGGAAGGATTCCCTTCGCATATTCTAAGCAAATTTATAAAAAGCAACAAAAGAACAGTTGCCATATTGTTTGCTTGAAGCTAGCCAATTATTAAGCGAAAAAATTTCAACCAATTTTACAATATAATTTAAATTTAGATCTTTCACTTTCAATGACCCGAACAACAAATAAATGCATCACTTTCATTTTTCAAAAACTGTATTTCACTGCAGACCGATTAACCAACCAAATGGCAACACGCACTTGAAGGTTTGCTGTCCCGATAATTCGCATGAGTCAATCCCATTCAACACATAGCTAATAAGTAATAAGATATATGTGATAATGCACCAATATTTTAATTCGTGCAAATGACTCGTCGTCATTTTTTAAGGATAGCTCAGCGGATGCACATTGCAATGGGAACGTCATGGATGCTGGCAAGTTTGATACTAATATATCTGCAAATTCTTTCCCTATAGTCGAGTCACCTCGAAACCTACTGATTGGATCATCCAATAGAAACTCCGAAAAAGAAATATTGCTTGCAGATTCTCAATATTCTTTAACTTCTATTATCAATATCAGATGCCCGATAACTATTCAATTACTACGGTTCCACTATTCTCTCCAGAAGAATACACTCAAATCATATTAAACGTGTTATATGTTTGCCATATTGCACTCCGATGTAATTCTTTTTTCATAGATTTTATGGCCCCATTTTGCAATAGCCGTTATGTTGTTAAATCGTTCTTTTCCAACCACCATATAATGTGACAAATGTTAATGGGTATCGTTATCTTTTCTCATCTGAAGAGTTGATATTACTATTATTAGCTGGTGGCATCAAATTTTATTGCATCGAAGTGCAATATGTTCGCAATAAAGATATTAAAATCCTATTACAAACTTTTCAACTTGTAATTGTTTTTTCAACTCAATCGTGACTGGTACAAGAACTAAGCACATCGTATAGAAGAAACTCTACATGATTTTCCCGCCTCTGACAAAAGAATTGGCGCTGACTAGAATTCCACTCGACCATTTGCCAATGAGAAAACGGATGATTTTTGAAAGAACCTAAAAAAGTTTGTGGGGAATTCTTAGAGTTTAAGAAAAAGCGTTTGAATAAATGCTACAAGAACGAAAAAAGTTTGTGCTCGGCTGGCTCATGTTCAGGGGCATTCCCACTATTGAAAACAACTTTGAATGAAGGCTATCGGAGTTTTATCTGAAAAATTGAAATTGAAAAGACGAAAAGGTCATTGAAAATTTCTTCGAAAAACTCGCTAAAAACCACTTAGAGTTTTCTATCATTTGGAAAACATTGTGCTGAAGTGAGGGATAAAAATAAATCTGCGTGGAAGAAGTGAGCACTTTATTTGTTTCTTTTTTTCACAGTTTTAGCCATTATCGTAATTTATCGTTCGAATTCTCGCAATTTTATCGTGTCTACGTTTTCAGCCAATAATTTTTCTTTGCTTTTTTCCATTTTCTATTTTTTGGATTCTCTTGGAGTATCTAAATGTTTTACAATTTAATGGTCAGTTGTTAGCAATTCATTCACTTGAAGAAGAGGAAAAAAATACTTTTTCGTTAAAACATCGTTCTCTAGAACTTTAATATCCTCGAAAAACACAAAAAAATGATTTAGTGAATATAAAAAATTCAAAACGATTGTCAATTTTTTTTAGCGATTGATATGAATTATGTGAATTTCAATGTAGTGAAATTTGATATTTTCAGAAATTTTTTGGAATTTCGAGAAGATTTGAAGTGAAACACTCTCTCGATAGTCGCACTGTTTTAATGTTAAATAGGCAAAACATAATGAAGAACGCTCACACAATTAGTATATGGGGAAGAATAATAAATTTGTTAGCTTACGAGCGAAAATAATTTTTGTTAAAATATACCTAGATTGATGAGTCAAGTCTAATGGCACAATATCTTGAAATTACCTTCCTCATCAATAATAGTTTTGAAATTCATTTCTTTAAAATAACGTTACTTGAAGCATTTTAGTAGATATGATATTGCCATAGACAAATGACTGATAGAGCAGCAATTCGACAAAATGCTCAACAAAAACTATAGAAATAATCAGCATTTGTGATCACAACAAAAGTATATTTTCTCGCATGAATATCAATAGTACCGGGTGTTGTATGTCTAATAGCCTACTATTTCTTACATTAAGTTATTTACTCATGTTTTCAATAAATAAACTATAAATAATATAAGTCCATCAAATATAGATTTCAGTGAACAAACGAGGAACCTATATACACAGACATATCGTTATCGAATGCAATCGAAGGCATTGCAATGAGCTCAATCAATCATTTTTGTATCGTTGTAAGATATAGCGCAGCTGTACGCTTATTTTGCGTATCGTTATTCACCGCGAATGAAATATGAAATGCACTGATGTTTTTAGCTTTACTCATTTATAGCCTCATGCAGGTGCAAAGTGAATATAATGTGCGCTTGTTGAGGTTGCAAAAAAAAAGAGAGCGGAAAAAATTGTTGCTGATCAGCATTAACCTCTATTCGATTCTGCACAAATTCACAACTCAATGACATCGCTATTTTATTCGCTGCAACGAACAGATTTTTTTAACAGCCTAAATCGCTTGATTCTATGTTATTACAGTCAGTTATACATATAGTAGAGTTCGATGATATGAATAAGACAGATATGATTTCATAACGAATCTCAGTTTGCTTTTAATTATTAACTTTTCAACTCCAATTATTCAGTTGTGGAATGGATGAAAAATGAGACGAAATATATCAGTGAAGACAAATAATAGAATGTTAGACCATACAATATCGCACTGACTTTTAGGGGAAGGAAATTACGAGGCTTTCCACCACTGATTTCGTATTATAAAATCATTACGTTCATGTTGAAAAACTTAATGTGCAAAATTCGATAGTAATCTGGAAATTTTCGAACAATTTAACTATAAGATATGCACCTGGCTATTGTTAGCTTTTTATGGTGCAGTAATCTGTCACAAACTGTCAATAAAACAATTCCTATGCATATCAGTGTTATGTTCATTTCAAGCTATGCAAATTAATTCACATCTGTCAGTGAAAGTTCTGTGCTCAGGTAGCCCTACAAAACAGCCTAATATCAAATTTACAGAGCGTTCCATACTGCTATGTTTACATCATATTAATTATTTGCACGTCAAATTTTCCTCATTTACTTCGTATTTCACTATGAATATCTTGGTCGAGATTTTTGCAAGAAATTCGTAGAAGAAAACTATTTTCGAAAATACTCAATGAAGAAAAAAAGACAAGTTAATAAACATTTAGGCTCATCGTATTTACCTAATCGATTCATAAAAATTGATGTGGGGTATGGGAGGGAGGGGAGAGGGAGGGGGGAGGTTGGAGTAATCACAAAATCTCTTATTAATTAAGCTAAATGAAGAATGCAACAGCTATAAATGTAGACTCATTTCGATCAACAACTCCAATTTCCTCTGGTTAGGTTGTTAGGAAAGGATTGTTGGCACCACTTATGCAGCTCTTGGAGTAGGGCGTTTAGGGGGGGCATTACTTGCAACCTTTCCACAGTAAATTTTTGAGCCCGATAGATTTTATGGTGGGCCGAATCCTTGCAAGCATCACTTTGTACTTCACTTGCGCTGTGAAGTATGAAGATGTGGAAAATTCTGCAAGGAATACATAAATCTCCCTCTCCCACCTCAACTCCCCTTCCGCAGGTGTCTCTGTAAAGCGCGACATAAAAGCTGAGTTTTCTGAAGCTCGATGGAATCTTATAGCATTTTATGAATATTTTTTTCGCCCGTAGACCTCGTTTATTTTCAAATATCTCTGGAAGCTTTCTAAAGCCATTGGTGAAGCTTCAAATTTTTTGAAGGCACCTAATCAAGATATATTCATTTGCAATACCACAATCGCGATCAGCTTATGAGCTGCGGTATCCATGCCTTTGTCAAGTCTTTTGGATACTCCAGTATTGTATAGTTTTCCGCTTGCAACACTGGTATCAAGTGAAGAAAAATAGAAATATTCTAGTGATCTCACAGGAAATATATATACGTAAAATGCAAAAAAAGCGATGAGAAATTACTCGCTTCCATTCTTTTTCAGTTCTGAAAGTCCATAGACGATTTGTTTTATTGCGCTTATTATTCGTAGTAACATAAATTAACGACGCAGATGTTTCTCCAATTGCTCATGTTGAAGTTTTTCTTCAAAAAGAAAAAAAAAGTGTTCCGTTCATGTCATTTACGCTCTGCAATTCTTTGAACATTCGTATACCGTTTTTGCATCTTACTAGGACGATATATCTACGCGCAGCTGACCGTGTTTATATCAGAGACGTTTTTTTTCCGCTAATATTAAACGGCTTTGCACGCCCCATTTTTCTGTTCATTGGTTAGTGTTGGTTAAGCGGTTAATTTATTCAATGTTGATTTATGAGTTCACTGGTTAAGCAGTTCACTGGTTAAGCGGTTCACTGGTTAATTTATGAGACAATTTATTCACCTCTTGTTAATCAAATCAATGCTTATAAAGATGGGAATTTCGCCGAAAAATTCAGCCGAATTGTCTTTGTAGACGATGAATGGCTAGTCAAATGTTCAGTTGATGCTATTTTTTTTCAATAAGTTGCTAAGATAAATGAATTTGGAAGTTGTGCATATGCAGATGTTACGGCGGCTAGTGATATTATGCTATTATTTTTTATGGCAACAAGAGTCAATCGTAGGATTGGTTTAAAGCTTTTGCTCATTAAAATAAGGAGGGAATTAATGGATAATTCGACTTATGAATAGATCTAGCTTGAATTTATGATATAAATTCGCTGCTAGTATCGGTCAAAGTGGGACTTAGACTTCGCGCGATAAAACTCGCTAGTAACTACCACATACTCCATAATGAAAAAAGTTGCCAAGTTAAAGGGACAAGTTCTTTGCTAAATAGACTTTAATATAGGCCTGATTACTACCAATTATATCAATATTCTTAATGTTCAAACGAGTGTTGACTTGCCTAAGAAAAGCCCTCTGAAGTAGATAAATTTGACTATGAACAGAAAACGTTTCATTGCAAAAGAGGAGTGGTCAATTGCAAAAACAACAAACACATGTGAAGACACTATGCAATGAATGAGATATTCAATTATAACGAAGCAATTCTATTGTATAGCATTTTTCTGTTCCCTCTTAAGAAGAATATAAATTTGAAAGAAGCAGGCTTATTCCATCGACTGACGTGAGAATTGATCGTTTTAGAAGCTTTTATTATCGATGAATTTTCTAAATCGATTGAGGGAAACTATGTCAATATTCCAGAAATTTGAATATTGCAAATGCTTGAAAGGGAGCCCTTTCGCTTATAAATATTTAAAATTTTTAGGCAGATTCATTTTTGAGGATGAGTAGATATTGATTAGAACATGCAAATTTGAGCAATTGCAACGAAAAGATACTGCAGGTAGATGTGCTTTAATTAGGAATGGTGAGTTGATCTGCGAGAGATAAGATTGACTCTACACGTGAAGAACACGCAAAAAACTTGAAGTGGCTTCTTTAAGCGCATCTTAAATTGTTGAACGAATGAATCATTTTGAATCACCGTTGAAATACGGTGCTAAATAAACAGATTTGGCAACTTCGCTCGTGATCTCATCGAATCACGCCTAGTTCCGAAATGCCCCTCTTTGAAAATTGCCGTTTTTTCACTTTCTACAAGTTTATGCATTCACTGATAACATTCTCTACAATTATTCAACATTCTAGCGCGTCGTTTAATTACCGTCGAAAAATTCAGCTTCAATAACATCGAATTAGAACAATCGGAATTCTTTGAATCTGGAGCTGGCCTAGCTATTCGACGAGATGACGCATGAAAAATAAATTCTAAAATTTGTCGGCAATCGAATATAAGTTTTGGGCGCGCTAAAATCTGATCGTTTTTGATATCATAATAATTGAGGCTAGCATTATAACAATTTTACTCATTATTCGGTTATAAATTTGAGGAATATGAATATTGCTTCTATAAAATGCCATATTTTATTGCATTTCTAATACTATAAATAAAATTCTACGAAATTATAAAACGATTCAGACGTATTTCTATAAGAATTCTACGAAAAATATAACACAATTATGCAGCAATTTTAGTGTCACTAAGCATATCTAAAAGGTATAGAAAAGTGACATGTATTATATATAGTGAGTGTAACGCATGAGATGGCAATGAATATGCTACCTAGGTAGAGCATTTGCATGGCGCCATACGCCAACGAGCCACTCTGCATTTGGCGCCGTTCTCAATTGCGCTCTATTCGACGTTCGCTGAGGTGAAAAATAAAGATTATTTTGCCTCTGATCGTTAAATTATTCCGCCCTAAATGGCATCCCACTAACTCATTTCATCGTACCGCTAAACTCTATAATATAGGTGTCACTTTACTATCTATAAACGAATGCCCATGATTAATAATTTTATTAATTGTCAATACTCTAAAAAAAATTCCCACATAATCTGTAGGGAACAGCAATCATAGAGAGTCGGATACAACGATCGCAGTTCAAATTAAATTGTTCTCAATTGAAAATTTAGTCAGAACCATCCAATATTTATTGGTTAACTCAATGTTGCACCTATTTCTAAAACAACATATCTAATATGCAAATCGGCTGAAACAAGAAAATCCTTCGAATGCATTAATTCAGTAGCTATTAAGCAGGTTTACACCTGATATAAAGTTTCCAGGTGTAAAGGGAAATGGCAATCTGCTAATAGTTAGTAAATATAAAGCGGTTAACTAAGGTGAAAAACATTCTATGCGAGATTCAAAAACGAAAGCGAATGCTATTCATCGAAAACACCAATGAACATTGGGCAGTCACGATGAGTAATGATGTCTATGTGTGATCCTTTCACGCTAACGAGTCTTGTCGGCGCCAAAATACACTTCCTTATATTATTGCTCTCTTAAAAATAGTCTACTAATAGTGAAGAGTGACTATCCACGTAAAGTTTTCCTTTGAAAAATTAGATAATAACAGAGAAGGAAATTGAAAATTAAAAAAAAAACGAACGTGACCATCGAAATAATGTGCAGAAATGAGAGAAAACCGATATTATATATAGATTTGAAAAGAAATGAGGAAATTTCGTGCCCATTTGAAAATCAGAAATTATATAACTGTAAAGCTATCAAATACGATAGCGATACGTTTCCTTCACAAGAAAGTAAAGCCCAGAACCCATAGTATACTACAGCAAATCTTCCTGTGAAATTTCATAATGCATTGCAAAGTAGATCTGATTTGCAAAGCAACAATCGGCAATGCGAGTATTGCAATTTGAAAGACAAAATCAAATTGCGATCACTCAACGTATACAAACTGAAGTCGCTTTGTTTATCGATAATGCGCAAGTTTTTCTTCCGATTAGCATTTCTGATAGAATATAGGTAAAATAAAGCAATACATGAAAATAGACATTGATGGAAAGATATTTTTCAATGGGGGCATTTTACGGCTTATTTTAGTCTCTATTTTTTATGAGCTGTTTCTCGATCGCATCGATTACGATTCAATAGCAATTTTGGTTGATCGTTTTTCGGTGAAGGAAATACTATAGCAATATTAAGAACTCACAAAGAATCTATGTATTTGATAAAAACCTACAATGGATATACAATATGAAATAATCCTTCAGTACTCGTATAAAATAGTAATTACTTAGTGTATTGACTGAAAAATAGCGAATACCTGCATTCAACATATAATAGAATTCATGATTTATCGAATCATTCACTAGAATTGATTTCGTTGAATGAATTACTAAAGAGAGTTGAAAGAAGTGGACCAATAATATTTTTATTTTGTTTTTTGCATATAAATTCTGAATAAAAAATTTTTTTCGGTAACATATTTTCCCACTAACGCAACTGCTATGAGAAAATTTGCATATTTTATTGTTTCGCAATCATTAGTAAATTTCAGTTAGTAAGTACTGAAAAACAAGAAAATTTTATTGATAGCACGATAAAAAGACCGAAGAGAATTAAATGTTGCGTGCTAGATTTGAATTTATCACTAATGGTAGAGAGAAAAGTTTTGATGAACAATCAAATATTATTCGGAAAGATTAGTGTCGAAAGATCATTCAAACGCCCTAATAGTTAATCTCGTGATCGTTTTGTATCTATCGAATGCTCAACTCATTGAGATATGCGCGAAATATCGCGAACACAACATTATGATAGATTGTTTGTCTTTTTAGTGCTAACAGCTGGGGTCAACGAGGATACAAATCTCGATAAGCGGAAAGAGATGTTTTTTATGTAGAGATGAGGATGAGTGAAACAAATCTATTGTAAACAAGACGATTGGTCAGCGAACTGACATTTGGTCAATTGTAGAGCAAGGAAAAGCTAAAGAACACAAGTAAACACTACCTCAGTACATCTTCTCGGATGACAAAAGCACACATACATTCATTGCCTCTATGATGAAGACATTTCCACGGAAGGGGAAAAATTTTGGTAAAGGAAGTAAGCACTTTGCACTTTACTGTCCTCTAGCAACAATTATACCTTGAGCGTGATTGCGCTAATGAGATAAAAATTGGTACGCTGACGCTATTAAACAGAATTTCCGATCTTCATATTTTATGTTTCTATGGATTACACTTTTAGTCCAGGAAATTTTAAGCGTGCAAATGTTTCTGGAAAACAGATAAGCGTTTTTTTTTGAGCGAATCACTCGATGACTCATACGTTTAAGAGGGTTGTTATGGTATCGAAGAGCATTAGCGTGATAAGCAATCGAAGAAATTCTCATCATTCAAGGAATTTAAAATAATTCACAATTTCAATTCTGCATCTCTATAAAAACATTGAGAATCAAGCGACAGATATCGTTATTTTTTGGGAATTGCATTGAATTCTTCTCGAAGGCAGCTTTAATTGACTCACATCGATGAATATCTAATTGAAGTTTTTCGTTGTGAAAATTCGTAATTTGCAAGCAGTCTCGCCCTTTTGCTTATCTTTGCTATTGCAAAAATTCAGAAACGATAGATCGTTTAGCCTTAAGGGACAACAAAAACTCTTCCAGACGGCAATTTTCTTATTTGACGTTACTTTGAAGCAATTAAGCTCTCTTTCGAGAGCGTTAGACGGTGCAAGAACCGCATTAAATGTGATCACATCCCACAACGCATCGAATTGGTTTAGATAATTTTAGAGCAAAAACATAATGATGAGCCTAGCTTCAATAGACGCAACAAAACAAACCAATTCACCACTCAAATTATACCACTTTTCTGTGCTATAACTACAGCAGAAAATTTATTCAAATACAGAAATATAAATGCAGATATATGTTTGAATATAAACATATTAAATATTTTTAACACCTCTCGAATAAACGTTCACTTTTAATAAATTCTGCTAGATAGATAACACTACTGTCACGAACGAGTATTTCCGTCAACGATTATCATAGCCTATAGTTTTCATTCTCATTGCTGAGCTAACTTACCACATTAAAATAAAATAATTAATTAACTTTCTGTAATTAAAATATCTATTGCTTATACGAAAATATTTGAAATATATAAAGAATATTAATACATATTGCTAAAATTCCAAACGTGAAAATAACGATCGCCTAAAAATCTCACAACAACCCTCTTTCTTGCCAAAAAAATCTCGGAAATTTATGATATTCCCTGTTCTTTTAAAGTTAAACGGCAAAATTGGACAAAATGTCTCATTTGCAATGCATTCAAATTCCGGACAAAACAAAACGGATGAAATAAACTGACATCTTCGTCATCGCTACTCAAATATCTCTAATATCGTGCTCATTTGAATCTCCAGTTTCTAGTAATTAAAAGTATAGTTATAAAGCAATTGTGAAACTGCCTCATCGTGTTTTGTCTTTTAAACTAATCTCTATTGACTACATTCCGCGGCTAGGCTAAATTTAGAAGTGAAACGAGCATAAATTTTCCACCCTTTTATAGCTGTCGTAAATTTAACGGCAAAATTCTCAACGCAATAAAGAAATTTTGAAAAAGCTAAAGTCTTTTCAAAACTATTCGATGGGGACAATCGAATATCACCTCAAAATGGCTCCAGAAATAATTCAGACAATATAATATACTTCACGTTCATTCGATAAACGAATAAATTCACATTCAATCATAAACGTATCAAATTCATCTTTCAATATTTTGCTTAAAATCATATTCAAATCTCAAAATCACAAACAGACTTTCCATTATCCGATTGCTTTTGGCAATATTCAAAGAAAGAAATATTCTACAATGAAATTTGAAAACATTATCTTATGAATCGATGGTCGAAAACGAATGTTTCTGATACATCGAATAGGCGTTATTCATTCTCGTCTAATCACAAAGTACATCTGATTCGATTGCTTTTACTGGTAGTTCTTATGAAACGTATAAATGCCACATATATGCCTATCATAAGAACTCAATAATTTAAATCAAATCAGTTCAAGTACTCAGGAGAGAGAATGAAAATTCAGGAATAACGTAATCTATTTCGAGAATATCTCATACATACCCTTGATATATTACTGGTTTTAATACTTAACTTTGTTCGTAGTTTGATTTAAATGAAATCATGGAAAGGTATGTAAGTGCGTTTATTACTATTCATTGACGTATAAAGCTCAAAGAAAAATGTTGAAAAAAAGTCAAGAAGGATGTCGCGCTAATATTATGAGGAAATTGCTTCAATAAGCTCCCTTAAAATGGTCGAATATGTGAGCGATTGTTAGCATGCAACATGAGAATGAATGTTATGCGCTAGACGTCTATCTATTTGCCTTTATTGCTTTTTCGAGTCCTTCCAGAAATTTTTGTTCTTTTGCTTCCTTTTTGCTGGGATTGTAACGATCCTCATCCGTTTTAATATTGAAGCACATCATTATTGTCGAGTCATTAGCGCGTTATAGCGGGAAAGAATGAGAAAGCCATATTAGGATTCGTTAACATGATCAAGAAAAACTTATCGGATTTTTGAAGAAATCAATTTGGGTGAGAAAATGAGAATGAAATTTTCTGCGGTTAAAGAAAGATGAGAAGAGAGAATAATTTAGGTATGTTGCAAAAGAAACAAAATCAAGCGTGTTTTTTTCTAATATAAAATTCAAATTGAAAAATTGTTTAAGTGAGAAAAAAGCTTCCCAAATTTTGCATCCCGCTTGTGCGAGTGCCTAGGACAGAAGGAAATTCATGGGCAAAAACGCGTTATTGTATGCAGCAGACCTTAGTATATCAGCCGAATATTTTAAAGCAGTACCAGTATTGTGATCACTGAGCATTGAGCAATACTATATATGAGAGAGAGAACTGTGCGGTAGGTTATTTCGCCGATGGCAGATCATCATTAAGCATACGTCTATAGCGGTCTTTTGTTTTAGATGTGTCAATAAAATACGTTCAACGTTTGTGCAAAAATTTTTTCCTTTCCCACGTGTGCAAAAATGCGATAAACAATACGCTCGTATTGTCTACAAAGCGTACAATTTCAGCGCTCTCTTTGGTCGATCGACAGTTTGCTCACTGCAATTGATTGCATCAAAAACCCTTATAGATGATTGTCCTCAATAGAATCATCGTTGATCGATGAAGTGTGACCTGAGGTCACTCGTGGAATATTGAATAATACTTGTAGTTTCAGGAAATAATTTTTTAAAGCTCCTCATACATCGATGAAACACAATTGATTTTTGCAAGATGTTTGAGAAAGACAATTAGCATCACACTCTTAACTACATTGTATACTATAAAATAAAGACAATGACTGAGAATAACTTCAATATGAAGCGAAGAAGAGCAATAAGACGAAGAGATGGATGTGCATTGTCAATAAATATGTGTAGGAGATGATAGAAGATGTAAGATTCTAAGCCTTAAATAATATGAATCTGTAAAAATATTCAGATTAAACGCCTAGAAAAATTATTTTCCAAATATGGAAAAAGAAAACACTTGAATACTTAAATACAGAAATAAATGAATCTTAAAATTCTATGAAACTTCAAAAAAAAAGCAACAACAAAAGCGCTATGTTATATTCAATAGAGGAAGCAAAACGATTCCTGCTACAAAAAAAAACCTATACGTTATAAATCTTCGAAAGCATTTATAACCTTATATAAATCTTCTCCAGAATATATAGTGTCGTCAAGAAAACTAAATGAGGCTCTATCCTTTTTTCATACAATCGTGCAGCGAATCTTTTTCTCTTACGTTCAATTAATAAAACATATCGCCTATCAACTCGTCTCACATTCAAGACCAGCGTAGAATAAGCAGTCGGCAACAATTTTATATGACGCTTGTCAAATAGCCAATCATAGAACACATATGTGAGACATCTGTGAGTATCTCTCTTTTTTTTGATGCGTTCATCTCGACGGCGCGAATGTTAAGATCATAGACATTTGACCAATAGCGATTTTTTTTCACATGAGCAATCAAGCGCAATAACTATAGACGATAATTAGTGCTGCAAATTACATTCAATGTCATTGTTGAAAATTAACACAACACCAATAATATACTATAGGAATTATTCATAGTGGCAAAAGAAAAAAGAGCAAAAAATAAAAATTGAGAAGAAAATGAGAAGAGGAGAAACGGAATGATGGAATTCGAGATTCTAGACATACAAAAAAAAAAAAAAAATTATAAAAAAAAAAAAAAAATTAGAAAACAACTTTAATATTTAGGATCAGTTCTATCATATGTGAGCGTTGCAACAACTGCATGAAAGTTTTGAAAATGAAGCAGATTCTTTAGCTGAGATTTTTTAAAATCATTTTCGATCAATTATGGCAATTGATGGAAATATATGAAAAGAAATACTGAATTTCTTTACCATTAGCATTAAGAGCAAAAGTTTTTTGCAGCTCTTTGCATCGATATTTCGTTCACATACCAAGGAAGTACATATATACTTGCGGTATTCTTATGACATTTTTATGAAATCCCGAAACGACCAATGGGAAGGAAATGATTTTCAACAGCTGTTCGTTGAACAAAAAAAGATTTTTTTTTGAAAAGGTTTCTTAGAACTTGAATCTTAGCCGCAAGTTTAGAATAAATGCAAAAAAAAAACATTTACGATATTACAGTGACTAAGATGAAAAATCTAAATATAGTAGATCAACTCAATGACGTTTAGAAATTTCTATTAATAATCGGAAATGCTTGCAATCAGTAGCGTATGCAATTTCATAGTAAAATCTACAAAGGTTATCGGCTAAAATTAGTCAAATCATTGTTGCATGAAATCTTTGCATTTGAATTGTGCGATCTTTTTGTTGCCAATTTTTATTTGCTTTCTCTCCGATATTCGTCGTCATAATTTTTCTTCACGTAGAACTTTCTTTTTTCTTTTCATAATGCACTGCTACTGATGGTGCAATTTTTAATAAACCATCTCTAATATCGCTGCATAAATATTGCCAAAAGATTGCTAAAAATTTCTTGTGGAAAGAGCTATTCGGAAATCCTACCAGGCTGTTCATGTTTACAGAAATTGACTTCACACTAAACTTATTCTCTTATCACATATGCTATCATCGTAATTTGTTGCTAATATTAAATGAAGTAGTAAAGACGATAGTACAGCAACAATCTAGCCAAGAATAGCATCATTGGTGGGCGATAGTTTGATGGTGGTATAGTTGAGGGATGTGCTATTAATCATTGACGTTAGGTTACGCGATGAGCATTTGCAAGTTGATAGACAGTGAACGTGACATCGATGATAGCAAACGTGCTTAATGTGAACGCAAACTCAGTCCAACCGATCACCTAACGTAACGATTGCAAAAAGAAAAAAAAAATAATGCACATCGCGTCAATAATGAACACTGCTTCCAGTACAAAATGCAATGCTTCACCACACCCCTAAGTGTATATTCCGCTTGTTTGCTTTTCGAGGGGTATCCGAAAATACGAACGGCAATAAACCATCACTTCGTTGAGGTAAATATTTTTCACTTGGAGAAAAAAGAAATTAGTGTGAAAGAAAGAAATGATTCAGTTGGAGAGGCCAGTGGAAGAAATTTTCCAAAATTTTTTCTGAATTTTCTAGAGAAAAACTGTACAATTTTTTTTTTATTTCCGATCGTTTCCTCCTTCCTCCTCCTCTTTATTACCCTCACGATTTGATGGCCTGCATCATCTAGGCCGGTATAAGTCTTCGGCTTATTTACTGTTTTTTGATAGATCTTTGCAAGAATGGTAGATGGAAAGAGAAAAAAATGGAGTCTCCATTTGCAGTAAGAAATAATGGCAGAAAATTTCCTATGTGTTGAATCAAATGAAAGAGTTTTCGATCAACCTATTTATGATTTTTTCTCCGAAATGCTTACTTGAAGAACTCATATATAAGGAAGCATCAAGATTGCCTAGTATTAATAATACATTCAAGCCAAATCCAGTAGAAATTTCGTATGGTGAATTATTCGGCACGTTGCCAAGAATTGCAAAAAAAAGCAAGCGTTCTATTTATGAATGGCATACATGTGTACGAGGATCCAAAAAAAACGACAATATTGACACAACAATGTGTATCTATCAAAGAAGCAAATTAGAGGTCAACAATTCAATGCTATTTCTTAGTTCATTGCTTACTGAATTAAAGAGTAATGCCGATTTGAAAACATTAACAAGTATATGAAAAAGCTGTGAAAGTAAGATAGAAGATTATGTTTAGTAGTTCCGAGTGTTTAAGTATTCAAGTACCTAAGTATTTAAGCATTTGAATATTTAGTGGTATCATAGAACTACTTAAGAGATAAATTAAGTGGAAAAAAATGACGTCAATGAAAGAACATGATCCTTTCCTTCCATGGCACTTAGTTATGCGCTAACCTTCCTCGTTCTCGAAGAATTACGCCTCTGAGACGATGTCTGAACCGGAGCAGATGTGTTTCGCGCATACAGTAGCGAGATTTTAAAGATTTTAGCGAGCTGCTCTTAATATAGCGAGGTGAATTTTAAGTAATCGTAAAGAGTACGTCAAGCTGAAATTGTACGCTAGTTTGTATGATAAAATCTGAATTTTGAATAGTAGTTTATAGACACGAAAATTCGTTTCAAACTTTCTGATGAATAAACGAGCAGAATTGGCAAAGGCAATGGGGAATGAAGCTAAAAAATTTTTTAAGATGATTAAATTGCAAGACAATATCTGACGCATCGACACATACAGACAATGAAGCCAATACATAAGCATCTATAAATTATAACGAGAGATTTAATGGTTCTATAGCGTGCAAATAGCAATATTAAACCTATAAAATTCCACTAAAACAAATGAATTTAACTATGAAAAAGTTGGAATTTTTTTATGAATATCAAAAGATGATGATAGCGGTTTTCTCAGCAGACAGCACATCGCTACAATAAGCGTGTACAAGTGTATCGACAAAAAGCGGCGCCAAATAGAGAATTAAAGCACACATACAAACATTGATGCGTTGTCGTTCGGCACTGTTCCCGCTGGCAGCTAGCCGCCTTCAATTGCTAACCAGCTGTCGTTTATGGCAACTAATATATTAAAACAACGATTCTTATATGAGCATAACTAAACGAAAATTCCGCAGCAAATGCAAAATTTTTATACTATTAATAGGTAAGAGTTTGATTAAAACGGAATTAAAGAGTGACATCACTAGTTGACTAATGAATCCGCTTCTTACAATTTAACTCATTGTGAGCTGTGACCGCGCGTAATAATTGTAAGAATTTCGATCAAATTCATTCAAGAATGCTTTTTTTTTCAAATTCTACAGACGAAATTCTTCAGCTTTATATTCGTCGAAATGTGCTTCACACAGGATTGGAAAATCCGAAGTGCTATTCATCTGACTTAGCTCTTTTGCGTCCAATAAGCGATATAAGTCGAAAGAGCCGAAGAACTAATTAACCAACTGAATATTATCGTTGATCGTCTGTTTCTCGAGTATTTTTTAATTGTCTACTCTACGTACATGTTCTCGAAAAATCCCCCCCCCTCCCCCCCATACCTTCAATGGGTAGGGTGATCGACGCATTCAATCCGATTGATATAAGCAATGTTGAATTTAAGTGGGATGGTGATAAGTAATCGCATCACTTCTGCGATTTTCAATCAACGAAAATGACAGTAATTTCCTTATTATAGTTGCTTCCGATAGCATAAAAATTTCACTGTTGCTCAGAGGCATTTAGCATTTACGCTGAACTATGGGAAATTTTGAAAGAATTTTTGCACAAATAGACAGAAAGGCGCATCAATTGTTTCAGCACATCAATTCAAATCATGAAAATAATACGAAAAAATTTCCCACAATGTTTCTCAGCTTTTTTTCCCGTCAACAACCCTTCTTGCTATATGTTTAACAAACTAACATATCAACAACAACGCAGACGATTGACTGACTACCTGTTATTGAAGTCACCCCTTAAGGGATATACGCAAACAACGATTTCAAATCCAAAACGCTGATCGTCGATTTTTTTTTTCTGAATAAATGGACATTCAATGCAAATATGAACGAAAACTTATCTATTTCAGAGAGTGAGTTAGGAATAAGGTGCTCGATCAAAGAAAAAAAAATGCTAAAGAAAAGAGAGAGGATATTCGGGTTAATATTTGAAACGGCGTTTAAGCAAAGCCATTATGCGCATTTTCATCTGCGATGATAGAGGATTGAACGGATGGGAAGCAATGCCTGCAACCCACGCTTTACACGCCTGCTACACTATGCAATTGCGACAAAGAAAGCATGATTTTCTTTTTCGCGACTGTCATTAAGAAAGTAAACTGAAGTCACCGTAGATGGAACCGGATGTAGCCTGAAATCTGATGAGTATGTTGCCCCGTCAGCTGAGCTCTTCCTTAATGACCGATTAGCACGTTAGTGATATTTATTAGTTTTCAGATTCAATTAGCTAACGCAATCTTCAGGAAAATTTTCGCAACCGCAGATTGCATTTTTATGCTTTTTTTCGTGCAAGTTTGCATCTGCAAAATGCATTTTATGCAACGTCATGCCTTTATGCATCAATGTACCATCGTGTTTATACGTATAGGCATGTCTGCATATCTAATACTTTCAAATTGGGGATCATTAATTTTAGAAAGGTATGAAATATATTTGTGCATAATCTTAAATTAAACTTCAACTTCATTCAACAGCAACAGTTTCACTAAAGTGAGCCTACCCTAACAAATTCATGCATTTTATATACGACCGAAAAAAAAGTAAATCTTTCATAGTATATTCCAGCGAGCGACCATTTCAATGGAAATAAAAATTCATCAACTCGCACATTTCATTTTTAGTTGCTAATTTATATGATAGGTTAGTATGAGGATCAGCATTGCCTAAACACATATTTTGTCAGCTCCTATTTATCTATTGGGACATTTCAGCATTCATATCTTTCTATGCTATAATTTTAAATCAAATTATTCGGAGAATGTCATATCATCTCTAAAATAACAAGTATTAAGGGATATCTGCAATGCGTACAAGAGAAATTATTTCTGAAACATAGAAACGATCAAAGAAAGAAGTGTTTTGATTATCGAAATGCTCAATCTTTATTGTTGCAACGATTATCGATGCTTGTAGCTCGAATAAAGTGACCATAACCGGATTGAGCAACAACTAAAAGAGGCGATATGCCACGATTTGAGTATCTAAAATTATTCTCATCACAACTAATGGTACATAATTTATCGATAAAAATAAAGCTTATAAAGTATTGTATTCTAGCGTTAAATCAATTAAACTCTCATGTAAGCTTTACTAAATATAAATTGCTCTTAAATATTTCGCAAACTAATGGCAAACGCATATCGCACATGCATTAATTCGTCAGAGGGCGTGATATATATATATATATATATATATATATATATTTTTCAACCTTAGCAATAACTGAAATGAGTTAATATCTAGGTCATAGATTGACTAGCATCGCGCAAATAAATCCTTCAACTTCCACGTCGACCAGTCGATTCGACTGGCTGGTTGCAAAGCACTCATATTAAAATGTGGATTATAATCATAAATCTATAAACTTTTGCTTATACATTTGCAACTTGCAAAACTAGTAGGTAAAGTCCACCATATTGAAAGAATGCTGACTGTTCCTGAAAATGCGTGCTATAAAACTATATCCGAGCAGGCAATACCCCACCATTACTACTTGGTATTGCACTTGCTAATGCATGTTAAGTTATCTAAAAGCGCCTTTTCCCCTTACTACAATTATGCCGCCAATAGACAACAAAGTCAAAGAGACGACTCCATAGCAACTTTTATTCGCAATGGCCGGCAGTGAGGTTGAGCAGTGTTTTACATTTATGAGGATCAAGCGTATGCGAAGAGTGAATAGCATTGAAAAAAAAGAAGGTAATGAACAAGTGTGAGAAAATAGAAGAGAGAAGTAGAATTACTTAAAAAATTTCATAAAAATTGAATAAAATCAACCAAGACACCAAAGTAGTCGAAAACAGTATTTTCAAATCGCAAAAAAAAGAAAAAACGTTTCCATTATATTTTCGAACATTTTTGTACCACTTGATAGCAGTGGATTCTATTTATTAAGTATTCTAAAAGTTTGGCTGATGTTCCTACCGTAGAGATACTATTCGCTTCACACGTTTATGCTCCAGGATTTAGAAGGTAAAAGCGCACAAAATTATGCAAATTATTTTTGATGCAATTTTTTAATGTTCAAATGATAGCAAATCGTTTATGCTAAAATATCTCTACGATAAAATAAGAATTATTCATTTGTGCTCACAGCGTGAAAAACAGCCGATATGAACTCACTAATTGAAGTAGTTGAGTGGTGCCAAGTTTTTGTTGTAGAAAAAAAAAAAACCGATTCAATCGGTGTGGAAATGAGGAATGAAAAAGTCGCATAAAGATGATGCGTAGTTCGTTGTCGAGTGCTGAGTCTACAAAATGTAGGATGCATCTCGAATTACGACCCTTCTTATATTCACTCTCAGCCAATTCATCAAAAAAAGAAGAAATTTGAATTTCAATTGTCAGTTCCTCTCTCATCTTCTGCCAGCAATTTTCACATGGAAATAAAGAAATCCGCTCATAGCAAAATGAATCAAAATATTCATCGGCTTTGATGTGTAAAAATTGATGAAAAAATTTGCATAAAAAGGAAATAAATATAAACCTTAGAACGGACGGATCTATGTGTTCTTTTCTCCATTATAGCATTACCGAAAATTGCTATTACTGAGAAAAGTTCTAAGTTTCAAACCAAGATCCACTGAAGCATATGAATGAGTTTTTTCAAGGGAAGCATCGATGCAGTTGTCAGATTTAAGCTTTAAAAAAATCGCTTCAACAGTTATCAAATTCAATCATTTCAAGCGTCCGTAGTGTTTTTTTCCTCCATCTAAATGAACTCTCTCGATTGAATTTTTGCATTCGGCATTGAAAACATCATAATCGAATTTTTTATGTCAATTTTACGCATTTTTTTAGCGCCTATCGGACGAGAATTTAACTCTGCGACCATCAACTCCATCATACTAGTAAGCACTAATGCAATATTTGAAAAAATTTACGAGAAATAAAGTCTCTTAATCACAATTATTCTCAAGCGAACTTATAACAGCTCATGCGAAAAAACTTTTGCCACATTTTTTATAGTTTAGGAGAGCATTTCCATCCAAAAAAAATTGTTTTCACTTAAAGTTAGCCGATCATTCCTCATCTGCTGACATTATACATATGAACAAACTTTCGAGAAAAATAATGAGACAATTTCATTCGCGAAAATTTTTATAAGATTTAGCAAAGAAGCAAATAGAAAATTTTCATTCATTGCCAACATTGAAATGCAAAATATGTAAAAGCAAGTTGCATAATTTAAAAGATTATTTTCTTGTATTTTGGTTCAACCTAAATTGCAATTCTTGAATTGCAATCACCTAGCGGAATATTGCAAAATAATAGAAGGAACCATTCTGTTTTAGCAATTCGAATGTAAAAGGTAACGATAGCGGTAAAAAAAGAAAAAGAAAAGAAAAGAAAATTGCCATATCTAAAAGGTGGCTATAATTATGGTATTTATAATTCTATGCGTCCTTTAGTTAAGATTATTACGCATTATAGCATTTCAGTACCTTATGAAAGGAAGTAAAATTTTCGCAGTGATCAGATGATGATCATGTGGCAAAATCCAAATATGCAAATATCAGCTGAAGTGGTTGTTATCTGAAGTATCAAACCCATTTGCAGCTTAGAGAACAGCATTATAATTTAACCCGGAAAGTTGTTTTTATTACAATACCTCGTATGATATATTTTGGATGGGCACAAATAAGTAAATAATAAACAAACAAACAAACAAACAAACAAACAAACATCCTACCTCACCGTGAAATTTCCTTTGTATAGTGCGCCTATATAGTAGATTTCATCTACTATTTTTATTACCGTAACTGTCTACAAGGATACAGTTAATTGCTAAATGAAACTACTAGGCAGACGAATACAGTAGATTTTTCTTTAATACGGCAAATATTTATGAAATCCACAAAGGTTTTGGTAACTATAGCGACAAACTTTTTCGTTTCCAAATAATATAATTTAGTACTTTAGTCAAATTGTTGAAACTTATTTAACTGAAATTTGTAATCAACGGTCGCAAAACTGCAAAAAATTATTAATAAACCGATTGCATTTATTAACTAGATGATTGCATATAGTGATTGACACGATGGATGCAATTTTGCAATGCCTTCTCAATAAAATATTGCACTTTCGATAAAATAGAGAACTACTGATAAGCGGCGCCTTTTCAAAAGAGCCGACCTAATGGGCATACAGCCAAAATATGAATGCAGCTCACATTGATTGTTTGTATAACGAGTAGAGTTTGCAATGATCATCTCAAATATTAAGTAGGTAATTCTTTGGCCATAATTAAAAGTTTCATCCAAAAGTTTCAAAGCAAGATATTAGTATATCACTAATTGAAAAGGCATGCTAGAAGAGGTGATACGACGTGCACTTGAGCACCTCACTCATCTGACCGACCGCTCTCACAAGTTGGCAATAAGAAATTAAGCACATAGGCTAACTTTTTCAAAATTTAACCTTCACTAGCAAGAAATAGATAAAACGTCCATGTAAATCCTCCACAAAAGAATTGATTTTCTGGACCCGATCGACGTCAAACGAAGATCGAGCCTGCGCAAATTACTGACACTTTTAAATGTGCACAGCTTCTTTAGAAATTACTGAATCAAAATAAAATATGGTATAGAATGTTAATCATTGACGTATATTTATAAAGGCCAAATTGCGCGAACTGGACTTTCCATCATTCACTATATTTTCTTCCTTAATTTCCATCTCGAAAATAATTGGTAGACAGAGAGGCAAAAACACACAAAACATATAGGTATGTCATCCATATATTATTGCTAACAACCTACTATGATTCAAAGAAAAGGTCTTTTTATTTGCATTTCCTGGTTGCTCGAAATCCTCATTGGTATTCCCTATTTGAACCAGTTTGATGAAGAAACCTACTGAAACCCTATTCGCGGAACATTGAATTCGCGCTGTTATATTCCACCGCTATTTGGAATTTGGCTTGAATGTGATGGGTCATTGATTTTAACAGCTCTTTCAAGAGTTCAGAGAAGGTGAGGGAGGCAGACGTAGGGTGGAACAAAGGGAAAAGAAAATGACGAAAACAATTCATCTACTGCTTAATAGGCGGCGCTTAATATCTTATGAGCGTATGAATACGCTCACCTTAGAAAACCATTTATTTATTTATTTTATAGCGATGGAAATGCTGACTTGTGGAAATCATTTATTTATTTATTTATTTATTTATTTACTTATTTATTTATTTATTTATTTATTGTTATGTATAGCGAGATACTTTTTAGCGCTCCATAAAAAATTAACTTCTTAAAAGAATTTTGTGGCATCACTAAACAGTAATCGTTGCGACAGTAGGACGAAGTGGTTAGAACACTTCGATAAGCTTTTGCAACGCTATCAAATTTGATCATTTCGAGATATGGAACTCAAAAACATTGGAAATATTGTCCTTAAAAACGAAAGGATCGTTGA
>QEWY01000640.1:145280-164121 GCA_006503575.1 Baylisascaris schroederi | reverse complement strand
TCCCCTTATAGCACTATTCAATTTTGAAACAATCAACATGAACCATATGAAATTTCTATGCGATTAAGAGTTGCAAAAAAATTTGCAGTAAGTATGCATTTTGCAGAAGGTTCCCATCGCAAAGACAAACTTCTAAAGAAAGTTCTATCACTCGACGAACTATATTAATAGACTGGCTTATTCCTTGATAACTTACGAAAGCATTCAGATTGCTGAACGCAATTGCAAATGCATATATCCTTTGACATACTTCCCTACTGCCCTATTTCTTTTCCTACTTGGACACATCAAATTTTCAACTCTACTTGCCTAGTTTGGGCACTAGCAAAGTTTGGCCTCTCATTTCCACTTACGGCCTTCTCTTCTAGAACGAAATAATATAAAACTAATCACCTCGCGGCATTGATATCAGGCAACATCCTATTCAAAAAATAAAAAATAAAAAAGATAAACTATCATCTGAACTACTTAACGAGAGCAAATTTAACATATATTAATGGCGGTTTCAAAATTGAGTTTCTGAAGAGAAATAAGGTGACAGAATGCTTGAAAGTGGGCTTGATGTAAACAATGTGACGGAACAGTATAACACGTTCGGGTGTTATGCCTATGGAAATTACTGCGAAGAAACGAGGAGCATATGATGCATGAAAGAGATGTAGAGCAGCTATATGGTAATGGCCGTTTCGAATGTATAGACAATTTGAGAACACTATACAAAGAACATTCAGAAGAGAAAGATATATGAAAAGTAGACAGTTTTGTGGACTCTCAAAGTGGCCTTTAAAGTCGTTTAATTCTATGGAAATTTTTATGCTTCAAATAAACTTAACGAAGACCAATTCGATAGAAGCCGAATATTGCGTGAATAAGACACACATAAAATAAAATAAAAAACAACAACAACAATTGCCTCAAAGCTGTAATTTCTTGTTACATCAATTTGTGGTGAAGTGTTTTCGAGTGTAGAAAAATACTGTTTATCGTTGAGACGACGATGTAGCTAGACTCCGATTCGAGTTCTCAAAGCTGACTATCAGTCGGTAAAATAAATTGGTGATCGATGATTGTTTTCTCCAATTCACTGATCACCAGATGAAGGCGTTCGTTTACCCACTAATTTCATCTATTGATTCTCGATAGGTGGTTTTATGCAAGAACAATTGTTGTTGTTGTTGTTTTCAAGTTACAAGACGTGCTTGAAACAACTTCGAATTGATGGCAAAAAGATTGATATGCGTGCTATACGCATTTTCATTTCACAGTAGTGCACCACTTGGAACATTCTATATACCTATCAATAACAAAATGAATAAGCATATTTCTCTAGCCATATAGTCGAACTATAAGTTGTTGACCTAACAGTTTGGTAGCTAGCGATGAATGGTAAAGAGTGCGCATCGCTTCCATACTAATTTAGAATCAAAAACAAACCAATCATAGAGTGCAGCAACACGTTTTTGGATTAAGCACAACGAAAATATTTGCATATTTCAAATATAGTAGCAAAAATTTATTACGTTGCTAATACAATTTATTAAGAAAATACTAATATACTTATACTAGTGAACTAATAATAAATACTAATATACTAATATATTAATATAGAAAATATATTAAGAAAATTACTAATATACAAGAATGAAAATTTGTTCAAGAATTACGGTTCACATTTGAAAAAAGATAGCTAAATCGCTTTCAAAAGTTTTATATTCAAAATAAAAAAAATAAAAAAACTCAACTCCGACTAAACAGTTGTCGCTAAATTTAATGTTTCAACGCTGAAATATTGTGACGCCCACATTGCTAATTCTCTGATAATTATATTTTTCAGCGTTATATCTTACATTCCGCATTTTCAGCATTAATTCTCTTTTATTGTTTACAAAACTTTTAAAAAGTATTCGCTAATCTGTTTGAGTAAATTGCTTTGACGACAATGCTAATGATGATAACTGAATGAATTTAACCAATAGAGAAAGTGATTATTAAGGATTTCGTAAAGAACTTATAGATAGGAAAGGAGTAAAACCCTAACTGGAATCAACGAAACTTTTAATGCTATTTAGAAAGCTTATTCGGAAAAAGATTTGTTAAGCAAGTATCTCGTTGAAAGCAATAGTCGCTATCAAAGGATAGTAGACATCACGTCACTAATTGCTTGTGAATACACTCAAAATCAATTGAAATAAAGAAGAAAGCTAAGACTTCCAATTTAACCGATTGAAATATTGCACACAAAGAGAACAGTGAATTCATTGAAGGCGCACCTGCCGGAATTTTGGATTTTTGCCACGTTTACTCAATTTTTGCCAAGACAAGAAAAACTTTGTATACTATTTCATTATGAATTGGCTATCCTACACAGATTGCGCAGGAGAATATAGAAATGCAAAAAAAAGGAATCATTCGCTTATTTTTCACGTTTTTGTCATGCAATTCCATACGCATTTAATAGAAGTGAAAAAAATACTTGCAAAATAATATCATGGATGCGCGTGATTCGAGCGATGTCACAGAAAAATAGGACCTTTTCAATGAATTTCTTCACTATAAGCGGCGCTCTAAAATGGCAATGAATGCGATATTGGTAAACAAATGCGTAAATCGTAAAAATGTTGTTGGCATTAAAACATACGCTTCTGCACGGAGAAATTAATGATAAGATAGAAGAAGCAATCGCTTCAGCTCTTCTCTTTGCTCATAGAAGAATGAGAGAATTCAAAAAATTTTAAAAATTTAACTACTCGATGGGAAATCGACAATGATAAGTGATAATGAGTGATTGCCGACGGCAAGCATTTCGATAAAGAAGTACTCTAAGAATACAACATATTTTGCGTTCGCTATGCGAACAGCTTATTTATCTCTTAACGTTTTTGGTGTTGAAAAAATGTCTACTAATCGCACATATTGGCAAAGTATTATGATACATGCGCAAAAAAAAAAAATTCTACGCATGGAAAAAGTGAACTTAACTAAGTACAGTATTTCACAGCTCAAATAAACAATAACAACAAGTAAAGGTGTTAGAAAAATGGGTAAAATCAAGCAAAAAATTAAGCGGCTGAAGTACAAAAACTTCTAAGACATTGAAAAAGAGCTCGAACTTACCCTTCGATGTTAAATGTGGGTGGCGATTTCATACGACCACATCGTTTGATTCGAACCATATGTTTCTGTTGCCATTTGATAACCAATCCTGCGTGAAGCCGCTGAAATTTATGAACTTCCTTTAAGTTGCAACTACTAATACAATTGCCATTCGATAATAAACCGTTAAATGCAATCCTCAGTAAAGAAAAAATATAGAGCAATTAGGTTGCATATATGTAGAATAGAAACTTTCAGCATAGCACATTTATGTGCACAAAAACCGGTGATATTTGATAGCAATTTCATACATCAATGATCAAATAACTAGGCATAGGATTTGCATTGCTCTAAAAAGCTTCAGCTCAATAGAAATTTCATCGACTCTCAGCAACACCATTTATTCTTCTTTGTGATTAATATCTACGAATAAGCAAGAAAAGATATCAACTATATAGAGTTTATTTGATATATAATAAAATCAACGAGAATGCAAAAAAAAAAGCTCTAAACAAATAAAATATCTGCTGTAAAAGAGAAGAGAAACGAGCAATGAAAGTGAAAGTTGAAAAATGTGAAAATGATTTCGCCAACTCTTTGCAAAGAATTCTAATGTTCTCAGTGGGAAAATCCACTGCTGAGATAAGAGTGAAGAACTCTTTCGTGGAAGAGTTGAAACGATTTGAGATCAACGTCTAACAAACTCCGCCTCTCTCCCCACTCAGAAAAAAAAAGAAAAAAAAAGAAAAAAACTTGATTGTTTCATCATACAAAAATCAAACAAATGTAGAAATAAAATTTCCATTATAAACGCCTTTTTATATGCTAATGGATTCGACAACAACTCTTCAATTAAAATAAAAATATTTTTTCTTTCATATACATCTCATAGGCTTACTTTCAGCTAGCTTAAATCATATTTATAACTTCTTTCAGCCATACTATAGCTCCTTTTCAAAAGCTACATAATGAATTCAAACTACTGAAGTGTGTAAAAAGTTTTAAAGATTTATAGCCGTCGCAATGATAAATTTATTTCTATATCATCAATTCTGAAGTAGTAAATAAATCTTATAGTATTTCTTTAATATTACATTTCAAGCATTTTTTTAGTTTTTCTTCTCATACGTTTCTATAAGAAACCACCGATCATTAAGCAAATAATATTCGTTCATTAGTTTTATTGATCTCGTTTTTTCTTCCTACCATTCATAGGCAATCAATTTTAATGTGAGCAAATTGATTTTAAAAATTTTTTTACAACAATAAAAAATACCGACGGTTTAATGATCGTACTAGAGGCAATTTTTTTTTTTTGCTATAAAACAATTGTTCCTAAAACCTATGTGAAGAATAATTTATGAAATGATCGATTAGCAAACTCTTCTAATACTAATTTTAGAAAGATTTCATGAAGATAATAGTTTAATTTATTTAAAAAATTTTCATTTATAAAAGCACCAATCAATATTACTTATGAAAAAGTAATTTTATATTATGAACTTTCCACTCGATGTTTTATTAAAAATTCGACTTAGAAATGGATTGCATTCTTTTTTTGAAATATTTGATAATCGGCTTGCTTTTCGGTTGATATTAAGCGCAATACCTTATAAACAATACTAGAGACAAGCTAAATATTGCGTTTTGCATTGTTCTTTTAGAATATTGAGCCGGAAAATACTAAAATAATCGGTAAATATTCAATATTTGATCTCATAGCATTCCAAAAAGCATTTTTTTCCGCTCATTCACTCATAAAGAATTTCTAATATGTCAATTTAGAAGGTGCTATTCGCTGGGAACACTCATAAGGAAGAATTTGTCAACAAAGGGTGATAATTAGATACAGCTATTTATGGTCATTGTTTTAATGGAATACGCATTGCAAGCATGAATAATATTCCGCTGAGAAAAAAAAAAGCAAAACTTAAGAAGGGTTGAGGAATTATCATTAATTATGGCATTGTCTCTTATGAGGTAATAAAAGGGGAATTTTCTTTCATTGATGAGATCATAGGAAATTACTTAACATTGCTCAACGTAGAATACTCTTTAAACAACTTCAACAGAATAGTTCACAATACTAATTCATGAATCAATGATGCTGAATAATGCGCTAAAAAAAACATTGAAAATTATTTCCAATATTTAATGAAAATTTCTTAGTGAAATATTTCGCTTATTCACAAACGTAATTATTCTCTTATTCGCTTGATAGCTTAAAATATGATCGCTTCAATTTTTCGAAGTGTAAAATTATCAAAGGATAAATTTTTGCCGAATAGATAATCATACTACTTATCAAATCAAATTATAAGCAAAAACGAGTGGAAGAAACGCCACTAGAAAGAAAATAGCAAATTCTTTTATGCAAATGAAGGATCAGTCATGAATGAAAACGTTAATCAACGAATCATAGACGCTAAACTATAAATCTAAAAGTTAAGAGAATTCAGATGAAATGATGCTATGGAGATGCGGAAATTATGGGAATCCGAATAAACTTTTTTTACAGCAATTTTTCTTTTTTCGGATACTTATAAGAGAGTGATAAAACGATTTATAGTTTCAAAAGAAAAAATTCTTCATATGATTGATTTATAGCGGTTATAATCATAGATCTAGATGATCTATGTAGATCATTTCAATTCTGCCAAATGAAAATGAATCATTTGCGCTTAATTTTAAAACGAGAATTTTGCATGAAGAATGTCCGTTAAATCTTAGAGTTTTTTTTTTCCGCCTCATGTGCTAATTTCAACAGAAAATTAATAGTGAAATTTGGCAGATCTAACAGCAAAAAAAAGAAGAATATGCAAATTTTTCTTCGAGCGTAGTTTTTAAGCGCTTTTATAATATCCGTTTCACGAAATGCAAATTACATTCGACCCATCAATTTTGCATCAATGCACAAAGTAAAGTTTACTTGAAGATCTTTGAACTAACAAAGCGAATCTAATCGTTGTGGTCAGGCGCATCATTGCATACTGAATTTTTTAAATCGATACATCACTCAAATTGTTTAACGCAAAGTATTTTTATTGGCACTCAGAGAGTGTCGATGAACAACAAAATGAAACCAACATTTCAATGCTGCGAGAGGTTCAGTTCAATGCTTCAAACGAAAGGAAAAAAAAATTAGCCAAGATTCTAAACGCAATGATTCTTAACCCAAAATTTTGCAATAACAAATGCTGCATATTAATTAATATTTCTACATTGCATCGCTATTATTAATTAATAATATGAAAATATTTTGCGATTGAATTTTCTTTTGTTGATATATGTTATAATATTAGGCATATCATATATAGCACATAATATAGGCTCATATTTACACAAAATTTTTATACAATAGTGCTCATGGTTGAAGATTCCCGCAGGAATATCCCACGGAAAGCTAGGTAAACCCTCTATGTAGTATGCAAATTCATTCCACGTTCTCATGGCATCCTCAAATACCTCAAAAATGGGCAAAAAAAGCACTCATCAACCCTTCGAAGATGGACATTCACTAAGAGCGAATTCCTTGCATAATCAGCCGTTGTATTGAAGATGCTTTATGCCGACTTTGCATTAAAAAATCTAGATTCTTTTCCTGCTTAATAATGTTAAAGAATATTTAGAAAAAAAAGAGAAATTGAAATAGAAATTTTTCAACCAATTAATAGATGCAATTTCTGCGCAGATTTTCATCTAAACAATAATTCAAATATGCGCTATGAAATTTATTTTAAAAAAATTCATACGGTGATAATTAACAATCTCAGCAATTCCTTACTTTAAATTTCATACGGTCTCATATTCTGTTTTGATTGCTATCTCACCTCATATTTGCGGCTCTTGAATAATACTATAAAAATGTGAATTTGTTCGCATAAATCTATGAAGAGAAAGCCGAAATTCGTCAATATAATCGCGACTGATGAAATTATTTTAGAATGAAGCGATTGTAAAAGTTTACTAATTTCAAAACTTATGGGATAGTGATTAAAGGCATATGACTACTCTATTAATAACAAATATTTAGACCAACTAGTAAAGATGATTTTATTATGGCTCTTAAGGTCCCGGAAACAACTGCTAGCGATTGCTTGACTAACATATCTAAGAATTAAAAATCTACTATTTTTCCTGCATCTATAAATTCCTCAGATATGCTTGGATGGCATCTCTATGCATTCATTGGATATTGAAGTTGAATAACGATCATATATTAATATTAAGTAAGGCGACATTTAAACTGAACAAAATAACAATACTCTACAAAAGGGCGCCTCATAGTTTCTTTTTTCGTAGCTTAGATCTCGAGCTAGCATTAATGAATGAATTTTAGTATGCATCAAATTTGCCTCAGCAATTATAAACGAAAAATTCTTTCGATCGATTCAATTTTCTTTTCATTAGATTTTTGCTGGAATAAATATTTTCATTCATTAGCCAAATTTTCCACTAGAAAAGAAATCAAAAATTTCGAACGCAATAAATTTCATCAATTATATTCGTGATTGAAATGTTTATTCCAAAAGATATCGCATCTCCTAAAGAAGAGATCGACGAAACTTAGAAAGAAACCATTAATCAGTAAATTTAAATTCTACTAGTCAGCAAACGTAAACTATGTACAGTATTAGAAAGGTTCAATTTGTTAAAGTATTTGAAAAAAAAAAGTTCAATTTTGGTGATAAAATAAAAGGAAACTTTCAAGCACTATTTACGCCTTCCTGCCGGTGCCAAAAAAAAAAAACAAACAAATAAGCTTCGATGGTCACTTGATGCGCATCAAGGGATATGGGAAATCTGTTTAGCAACGAAAAACATCATACTATTCCCGTTGCTGCTCAAAGATCGCAATTTGACATGTCATAATTTATGTGCGCGGTCTCTTCAGAGCATTTTCGCTATTTTCAACTCATATTCGCTCATATTCGCTCTAATCGGAGTCAGAACCTCTTCACTTAAAAAATTATTTCAACAGTCCATAAACGTTATTCTCTTACATCACCTCGCATATCGGATTCTATTCACGTCTTTGCAAATATTTTTATGCCCTTTTTACAAAATTCGCTCTTATTTTACTCATTATGACAAAGTCACGCTTATATATTTGCATATGTGTGTATATGTTTGTCTCCCCTACAACTTCAACTTAGAAATCAATAAAGCTAGAGATGGAAAATGTAGTGAAATATGATGCGCACTAATTGCATAATTATAACCGGATGTTATAAAGATCAGAACTCCATAAAGACGTACACTATACCACTTTCTCTGATATGCTTCATTCTTTTAATGATAGACGATTCAAAATTACTGTGTGATTCTATATGAGGATAAATAAAGATCCTCTTCCTTTTCTATATCGAAAACGGCTTTGAAATCATGAAATATTGAACAGAAA
This sequence comes from Baylisascaris schroederi, assembly GCA_006503575.1. NCBI lineage: Eukaryota > Metazoa > Nematoda > Chromadorea > Rhabditida > Ascarididae > Baylisascaris > Baylisascaris schroederi. The sequence continues at coordinate 155,624 of QEWY01000640.1, read as the reverse complement.
AATATGTATGCATCTAATAATTGCTTAAAACACTATCCGACTCAAATGAGTCGTAAACAATGAGCACAATTTCGATAGAGACGCCTGCTGTAAGTATATGCTTAAGGATAAGTGATATGGCGTTGAGAAAAGAAAAAATGCAGCAATAGTTGCAGACTAATGCATCATTCACCACGTTGCAGACATGTTTTTCAATACTCATTCCATTCAATATGCAGGCACATTCCTCACATATATAACACATGCAAAGGCGTTTGTTATGCTATAAAAAAAGCAAAACAACATAGCATTATGTTTTCGTTTCGATTCACCATTTTTGGCATCACCACACGCATGCTTAAATTACTCAAAGAGGCTGCTGGTGCTGGATGAATTTTTTTCTGAGAAATCTTTCACCTCTAATGATCCACCCCGCTCATAGATTCAAAAGGTTTTCGTATTTATTTCAAAATAAGTTCTAAAAAATTTTCCACAGGAATAAAAATTATTCCATAAGTAGGAAATATAGTTGTCATACTGTTATTCCTACTGCTGTGAAATTTTTATTTGAAAGCAGAATAAAGAATATTCAAAACAAAAGAATAAATTTCAGAGCCGAAATTGCGATATTGAAAAACAAACAAATAGTTCTCATGAGAATAACTCTTCGAATAGTTTTTCGGGGTTCATATAAAAGAAATTCGTCGAGAAATTTTTAACAACTCTTCATATTTCAATATAATCGACGTAGATTTTAGAGCAATATACCAAATAATTGCAGTTGCATTTTTTTTATTTGTTTCATTTCGAAAATCGGATGAAATGATAATCAATGGAAAGCATAACTAATAAATAATTCAGCGATTATCATCAACAAGGACAACTTAGGCATCATAACAACACATTCTTCAACCAGTCTAATTCCAGAAACCTAATGGCAAAACAATGCATCATCTTAAAATTGACATCAAATCCACTCGATTTTTTTTAATGAAACGCAGCTGCCACAGTGATTTAATTGCTGATATTTGCAACGCTTCGAAATCTTACAAACGTGACAAGTAAACATTGGGTGCTAATGCTGTGGAATAATTAAGCAAGGGGCTAATCCCACCTATCCCATCTAAAAAAACGTCTTTCATTGTAGTGACAACCTGACGACAGATGATTTTGGTAGAGCCGTCGGATGTTGGTGAGCACAATTGAAATATTGGCGATTCACTAACCGCCTGCTCAACTTTTTTGGATACCCATTTTAGAACAATTTTCAGCTCATTTTAGATATGGGGAAAACTTTTATTTGTAAAATCTGAGAGGATTCGACGTTCGCCATGAAAAAACTTTCTTGGTACGCATCGTTGATCCACGCACTTATGTTCGGCTCATGTGTTTCATTTATTTCTACTTCTTCTTACTTACTTTTATTGCGCATTGAACTTCCCAATGATGTATAGTCAATTCAGTAAACAAATGCAATCTCATCAATTTGAACTAGCAAATATTCATTTACAGTTGAAGAACGTTGATGTGAGTTGATGTTTGACATTTCTATTGCCTACCCTTAAAATATGATGATTGCCTAGCGTTGGTGGAATAAACTCAAATAGAGTTTAACACTCTTCATCCACCTCTTAAAAATCACCTATAAAAACGATTATTGCCAAAGGTGCACTCAAAATGACGTATACTTTGATTCATTAGGGAAAATTACTCAATGAATAACATAAAGGTTGAGAGATTATCGATGTTAGCTTTACAGCCAATTTCTTAGTTTGCCCAGATTTCACAACCCCCTCATACTTACTCATCCACCTACGTATAGCATTGCACTTCACGACATTTTTCAAAGACAACAACGCGATGAAGTAAAATCAAACATGAGGCGAGAAGATATATTAACTGTTTTATTCGTGAAACATCTCTTCTTTATTTGAATTATCGCTAAGTAATTCAAATAATTGTCAACTTCATATCCTCTTTGCAAAACCTATACGACTTTTTAATTACATAATTGTCCCACAAATGGTTTTACTAAATGGAATATAAGAAGTGACTTCTCCACTTTATGAGTTCGGTGATTTAGATGCCATGAGAAATGCCATCGTTTTCGTTTATGCAAGGAACTGGATGCCTATCTACTTCAAGTTAAAAGGTGTTCAAAGCTTATGTAGGGAATCAGATGCCTACCTACTTCAAGCTAAATGGTGTTCACAGGTTGTCACTCTAATAAGATGTTCTCCAAACTAACTGGATTGCCACTATATATACAGGCTGACCGTTTCGGCCGTAGACCCTATTTGTGGGCATTGAGATGTTAATGAGCTCAAGAAAATGAGAAGAGCTGTCTATTTGTGCAGTCCTATCAAAAATGCAAAAATGTGGTCTTAAGATTGCATCAAGTTAGCGAACACAACAGGAACTCCGACGGGATACTTAATTAGATAGAAAATTAGCGCGATTTCTGAGATAAAGAAGCGCAATATTTTCAAACGCCTCTATTTTCCCCATCTACTACCTCAAGATTTCCGGTAGTCATCTCAAGCCATCCAAAATACTTCTATTGTTTTCCTGAATATACTATCTTAAGTTCGCGTTTATATCGCTGTTCAGGTCGCATGACCTCAAACGATAGGTGAAACTTTCATCATCAGAAGCCGACGCATGATCTCGAAGTAATGGTTCGATTCTGGCTCTCACCGCTATATGATGGTATTCAGGGGTCTGACTGATATTGGACTACAGCGCAGGTGGAAGAAATAGCAACAAGTGGACAACGATGCCTGAAGAGGTGGCACCATACGTGCTTCACAGTTCGCCCACTTAAGCAATGAAGTTCATAATTTAATAGTAGACAACAAATACGATACATTTAAATATTGATTAAATTGATCGCTCACATAAATTTCTTGAAGATTTTTTTTTGAGACGTTACTTGTATAAATGAAACATCGGCCATTTTAAAGACCCTATAAAATTGTTCCAAGTTCCAAATTTCGTAACTTCTTTTTTTGCATAGGTGACCGATCAAATTACAAAAAGATGGAAGAACCTACTGCAACGGTTGCATACAAAAAACCAACTTCACAACTCCAACTTCAATAGTTCGCAGCTGAAAACTGCTAAGAGATAGACACAAGTCTAAGCATACATAAAGCGTTCCCATAATCCGCTTTTCTGAGCAAGTTTGCAAGAAACATTAACAAATTGTAAGTGGTGGGCTTTGAACCTGCAGCCTGCAAGCGGATCTTGGATTACGGAAAAAGAGTACTCCAGAGACTTTCAATAGATCAGACCTCATTGAGGCACGCTTACCTACATAAACTTCACCCAAAAGAAATGCAGTTACCCGTACCGATTAACTCTCTATCTAATCAATTCAGGGATCTAGATTCATTCAAGCAGATGAAGCTCGAAAATCTTATTCGATCACAACAGATATGCAATAAGTTAACAAATATTTGAGGAGATAACCGAAGAAAAAATACAAAAACAACTACTGCACTAAACAGAACACCATCAAAATAGCCACAATAAGACGACGCAAACAACTAGAAGGGCTCACAGTAAGCCAACCATACACGGTATACAATGAACCGAGTACACAATGCCACATACTTTTATACATTTTCCCACGCCAAACCTCCAAATAGAACAAAATAATAAATTGAAGATCAAAGACAAAATAGAGATTCGAATACATACAAACAGCCCAAACTTTCGAAGCCAATCTACACGTTGAAGTTGATCGATTCGTCGAAATTGATCTATTCGAATTCGATCGTTCATTGGCAATCGTCACTTCACATAACGTGCATTCTAGGCAAACTGAAATACAACAGTGATCTATTTATATTCTTCTTTTAACGAGCACATAATTATTTGCATCCGTTAACGTAACATGCAAATTGATCTACTAGGCCTACTCCTTACCAATGATAAAGGAATTTCACATCGAGGGTGAACTTCCCGCAAATTCATTAGCGTTCCTCATCTGAATGCCCTCCATCGTTAACGTAATCGATAACGTCAACAGTGCAGTCTAAACTTAACTGTGACCTACCATCGGAATAGGGTGTTTAGTGTTATCTTTAGAGATGATAGAGCGCATTCGATAGAGTTGAACCACCTCTTCAAGTATAACTGAGTTGCGGCTACTCATTTTCTGAGAATGACTATATACTTCTCGTGCAAGCCGACCACTTTTTGCACATATGAGGAAGGCTTCAGTGCCTATTAATGCATGGGAATATTCCCGTTTTCTGATTCGCGTGCATAACAAGAGGAATGAGGCGACAATAAACATAGGTTGCAGTGATAGTGGGTAAGCCCGGAATCAGTTAGAAGGGGAACGATGGAGAAAGGGTCAAAGGTATCTCTGTAAATCTCAAAATGTCCTGTGATGACGAATTGCCAAACTTTTGCAAAGCATTAAAAAACTCTATGCATCTCAATGCTGCATTCACAACGTTTCAACATTTAAATTTTCTAATAATTTCTTCACTTAAAAACGTCTACTAAGCTGAAATCATTCAAAAATATTCTTAATTATACAAAAAAAAAATTTCCTCAGATTCAATATGGCATCATAAAATATTGGAATGTCCACAGTTGTTCCTATATTCTTTGTATCGAATCGTCAAATTTCTACCACTTAAGACTATTACTTTATTGTGAACAAAATAAACGATGTAAATATAATCAAATAATAATAAATCAACGGCGGAATATAGACCACTATAGGATCACTGAAATGATTTTGGATTGAAAAAAACAAATGAATGAACTTCCGAAATCGAATCTTAATTCAAGCGATCACCTTGGGCACTTTTGTAAGAAAAAAAAACTTTGAAGATGACAAAAAAGTTTAGAGGTCTCAATTTTCTATAGTTATGAAACTGAACCAACCTAGAGAATCGAATTGCCAGGATAAAACTATTTCAACCAATAACTTTTGAGAACGACATTCGCCAATATTTAATCGACCTTGAATATTAGCATCACATATTTATCAACGTTGACGCAACTATGAAGCCCGTCTCTCATACCAATTACTCTTCATTAGATTTTTATTATTCCCATTTTTCAACAATTCTCATCATTTAATGAAATCGAAACCAAGCTATAATCATTTAATTTATTGCAAATATTTTCATTTTAAAAGACTGTATTATCAGTGGTTGAAATAAGTCAATAAAAATTAACTCTTTTTTTAGGGCGTATCGTTTATGAATGCGAAAAGAAAAAATTTTAATGAGACCACTTTCGATGAATTATTACTAAATATCGGATAGATTCACTGCTAAGATTACGCGTAAATATATGGACATATTCTGAGAAAAAATGATAATAAATAATTTCAACGAAATTCAACAATATTTCCCACATTCTAAATTAGTTGTTCAACACTAATTTCAGTCGAATTATCGAATTTATTCTCACAATGTCCGCAATAAGTGCTTTCGACTATCACCTTATTGGACAACAACCTAAACTTGTGAAGCAAATGAGTCTCGTACAGATGTATCATCGCAGAAATTAGCTTTGCATAAAAAAATTTCTACATGTTGAAAATATATTTGCATATTCACATTTTTTTTCCACCACTTGATTTATTATTATTCACATATTTGACAACGACTTGCATATTTACATGTAAATAATGCATATTTCCTATCGCCTAGTTTACCACCTCAAAAAAAAGAAAGAAAAATCCACAATGATTATTGAAAAATTTTTTAAAAAAATAAAAAAAAAGAGAAAAGATAAAAGAATCCATAACGAAATTATGGGAAATTTCAAAGATCAATAAGAAAAAAATTAAAATCGAAATGATTATTTCGCGCAAATATAATTTCTGCTGATAAGCATACAGAAGAAAAGTAATAATAATATTAGAATGAACAAAATAGAGAACAAATTTTATTTGTCAATCGATATTCCTTTTCAACAATAGCAAAAAGTAAAAAATAAGTAAACAAAATAATAATTGTATTTCATCAAAATCAGAATCGTCGTTCAATTAGAAGACGTAATTTGAGTGGAACCATCGAAATATAAGACGTTGCAAGATATAAGAAACTATCGAATTAGCTAACTGGTGGTCCACTTTGATGTTGCATATTTCGCAGCTTTGTTTCTGAAATGGAAATAAATTAAAGATGGAAACAAATAAACACCAAAATATCAGTGTTATCACTGAAATACAAAGCGAGAAAGGCAAAAATTCTTAAACGATTAGAAAGTCAATCTGAATGAAATGCATCGAGCACAATCAACGCGATAGAAAGCTGTTTGTTAATGTAAATAGAAGACGAAGTGCACGATAACTGAACAATGTAGATGAAGATTACCCATAGCAATAGCATCTTTCCCGCAACTTGCCTATTTCACCTGAATTTACCCACGGTAAATTTTTTCAACCGCTAATGTTCAAATAATTATTGAAAATTTATTACCATCAGTGAAATGGACAACTCGTGAACATCTGTAACCTTCCAGCGGTTATGACAGCCATTAATTTAGGTAACTAAGACAATCGTCGGCGGGGACAGTTCAAATAAGGAAGAAAAGACGATTTCTAGCATGCATGAAAGCATATTATAACAGAATAATCTCTTGCAGCGAAAAATCTCAATAAGCTTTATTTATGCATAAGGATTGATGCAAATTATCCTTAATAATGCCGCAATATTGCTACCTTAAAAATTACACGAAAGCAAGGGAAGGGAAGAAAAGAGGATGCATCACTGAGTAAACCTTAAACGATGAAATATGTAGGTTTCTCAAAATGCATTTGATGCACTTTTCGAAGACAAAACAATGTCTCTTCACTGATATTTCCAAAGACTGGAATACATACTGCACAAGTTGCTTCTCATCTACTTTTTATTTCGTCAATTTGCACTAAGCTGAGCGATAATAGATGAAAATTTCTGCAACAATATGGCAGTTAATCGAAATCTCATAAGTGAATAGTATCATAATCGCTTAAATAAAGCCCCATGCTCATAAAGTTCAGTCGAAGTAATTCACTTATCAAATAGCAATGTAAATTAATTATTCTTCATGCTTTTAATGCACAAATAAATGTGAAGGGGATTTTTTCCGTTCACGACTTTAACTTTTTTTGATCAATTCCAATATCATCAACAAATGTACTTCAATAAAAAATCTACTTAATTTGAATAATCTTCACACCAATTCCAAAACAAACGCTTTCAACTTTAAAATTTTCAAATTCAACGCGACAACTTTATGATAATATAAATGTGTTCGGAAGCTCAAACTTCTACCGGCTGGCAGAGTACTTCTACCGGCTGGCAGAGAGGGAAAACATGTCAAAGAAGCTCAAACTTCTACCGGCCGGCAGAGACGTAAAACGTGTCAAGGAAGCTAAAACTTCTACCGGCTGTTATGATAAAAAATATGTTACTCTGACAGCAACATTACGAACACAAAAGAATAAAATTATTCCTATGACAATTTTTTTAAAGTGTTGCATTCTTTTATGAATATAAACTAGTAATTTAACCAATGATATCGTTGAATTTGCAGAGGATGAAAAAAGATAAAAAAAGAAGAAATATTGCTTCAATAAACAACTATTGCTTAAAAAAGAATGGCAATAAAATTTTTTTCGAATCAACTATTAACAATTTTTTTCTGCGCAATCGTTCTCTACCTCTGAACAATTAAAAAAATGAACTATGATGCTTAGAAATCAACAATATTTACAACCTTTAAATGAGATGAGTTTACATGTTAGATAACGATACAACTTTTTTTAAAGCTTATGCTAGCAATAATCAGGTTTAAGAAGGTGCCGACAACGTATAATGCTACGTTTAGGCAAACATAAGATCGATACGAATATTTTTAGGTTCAGATTAGACAACACCCTCTGATCACCCTCCGATCAAAATACGCATCGATTTCTTCATCGTCCTTCAATAAATAAATAAATAAATTAAATTTCTTTTGATGAATTTTTTGCACAGCTATTGTTTCTACACCACTGTTTCTCTATATCCGATTTAATCCGTTCTATCGTTTTTTGCTGCCTTCATCCATGCCATAAGAAATGTCATAAAAATTAAACTATAAAAAATAGCCAGCTTAGCAAATGGAAGTAAAAAATAACAATAACCAACTAAATACTCACCTAAGGTTTTACAAGGAAAGTCTTCCTTCTATGATTTTTACAAAGAAATCAATGTTTTCTCAATAACTCATAGAAATATTTTTGATATAAGGGAAATCATTGAAAGATCAAAATCAAATCCAGCATTACCGTTACATCTCAGAGCGCATCATTTTAAGAATAAGAAAGAAAATATTTGCAAACTCCGAAGAAACAACCATTGAAGTGAAACTCCAATCCGGCATCACTCCCTCCCCCTTTCTAGATTGAACCGATGGACAATACATGCCTATTCGCACTTTCTACTTTCATCACTTCTTAACATCTTTCTCTTACTTTATAAAATGGAAAAAAAACAAGCATATGAATGAGAAGAAAAAATGATCCATGTAGAAATTTGGATAAAAACAATGCGCTGAACAAGACAACAAATATAAGCAAAACAAAGCGTTCAGAGGATAGACTAGTGGGCATGCAAAATGGACAATAAGATGACCTTCATTTATAGACAGCCGAGTGGACATGCAAAGTGGACAATAAGAATGACCCTCACTTATGAACGGCAGAGTGATAAAATACACTGACCCAATAGAATGAACGACGAACAAATATAAAGGTGACTGTTTCGAGTTATAGAGTGCTCAGCAGAATTTCTTCTCTGAAATTAATAAAAAGAATATTCGCAAAAATGAACGATAATTAATTATGCTTTTCTCTCTATTCTCTATATTATTTCGCAGAAAAATTCACTGAAAAAATCTGGAAAGAAGCCAAAAGAATGCAGAAATGAAAAAAATGAAAAATAAAAATCGACCGGATCAATAGGAAGATTAGATATCAATTAAAAAAATATATTGCGTACAATCGCTTAACAAATAATAAAATATTTCACGCATATCATCACTAAACATTCTATGCAAAAATTTCTTTCCATATGAGAGAAAAAAAAAGATAAAAATTTCTCTCGAGCACTCTATTTTGATCCCAAAATGCTTCAAGAGTGCCCCAAAATGTCCTAAAAATATCCCAAAAATGCCCCAAAATATCCCAAAAATGCACCGAAATATCCTAATAATAATCCCAAAAATACGCGACATTCCCTAATTATTGCTTTTTATTCTCTTACTGAATACAGCATTACAACTCCATTGATTCTCAATTCTCAAAACTACAAGTCCGTAAGAGCTGAAATTTTTGGCGAATATTTCCCTTACATGCATAACTTTAATTGAAAATCCATGTCCACGAAAAAGTTATAACTTGCTTCTTTTGATATACAGTAATGCAGCTTGAAAAAAAAAATAAACCAGCAATCTCGAAATTCACGTCAAATTTTTGAGTTGAATTTTTACATTCAGTATTTCATCTGAAATTATATCATCATCGAATGATTTCCGTAGCAGAAAAGAGTCGAAGAGCCTCAAAAAAAAAGATTAAAAATCATCGAAATTCTCCACGCAAACTCTAAACACAATTTTCCGCTCCTCTTCCCCTCCCTACCCCCCTCCCCCCCAAATTTCGTTTGTGATGGAATCCTACATGGGAAACGATTGAAAATTCTTTATTTAATTATGACGCTCTCGTTGTTATATTAATTTCTAGTCATATCTCCAAATATATCAATGTCTAATGATTAAACAAAATTTTCAACCAATTTTCTTATGCATCTAAATGGAAACAGAATCGTTCTTCGCAATAAACTATCATCAATTATGATGTAATTTATTAACAGCAACAAAATATTTGAAGTCAGAATAACTAAAGTGAACAATAAATTATAAACTAAAATAAAACAATATAAACTTCTGAAATTTTCAACTTTTTTGCAAATGTTATACATAGGAAATCACATAAATTTGCGTATAACGTTAATGAAATATAAAAGTTGATGCGTCAAAGTGCAGTAACGCATAGATAGCCACCCGATCGCTATACATTACAGCCAACAAATTCCATGAGCCTAGAGCCAACAAATCTCTTGAGTCTAGCTTCAGTGATTCTCCTACTGAAGCCTCGAAGATAGGTGAAGATATAGACTCTGCCCATCTCTCTGTCCATCTGCTTGTGACTGTCTTTACACGCCGCATCACGTTACCATAATGTGTTTTTGCAAAACACATTTGCAAAAACCTATAGGAATATTCGCAAGTATTGCCGTCGGTGCTCGTAAGTGGGATGTCTTCAAAATTACGCGAGGTCCTATCATTGGAAGCCCCCTGCCCCTC
>QEWY01000640.1:120853-144531 GCA_006503575.1 Baylisascaris schroederi | reverse complement strand
CCCCCCCCCCCCCCCCACCCCACCCTCCCTAGCTTCTATACCCAGTGGAACTACCCCAGGTGCAAAAAGCATAGGTAGGTCATTGGAACTGATTTTTCGTTGCAACGGGGAACTTTTTAGATGAATGCAAAATTGGCAAACTAATCTGAAATTTGGTAGTTCCATTGGTATATGATCGATTAATCATGTAATAAATCTATATAAATATGCATACACTCACGTGCATATGCAAATGCCTATCATATTCATAAACGCTTTGTATATGGGTACAAAAATTTAAATTCTGCACTTCGACTCTCTTTTAGTTTCACCTCATACAGCATAACATAACTGGAAGCACTCTTCTTCAATTACCTTCACCTCAGGTGACAATTGAAATAAAGACAATATTTCATAAAGAAGAATGCAGCGAACATAACCAAAACAGCTTTCAAAACAAAAACAGCAATATTTTTAAGGCGAAATGCGATAAATTCGGTCAATTCGTTCTGTTTAATTTCTGCACTCACATAAATAAAGAAATAAAAAATTAGACATGCCTTCTCAGCAAAAGAAACAGCAAAAGTATATAGGAGAATGGATATAGACTACATGAAAAAGCGCCAAATCGGCCTTAAATACCGTTGGCAATGTCGTTTTTTTCGTTGTATTCACTAAATAAACAGAAAAAACAAGCAAGTAGGATGTTATATAGGGGAAGCTCGGTGCCGCTAAATTCACTAAATCAAAAAATCAAGCAAATATATACGGGAAACAAGCAGTATGCTATAAAAACTCAGTGTCCTTTAATTAAACTCAGTGTCGCAAAATGAACTTGCTACCTTCCTCTCGATTGACAATATGCTTCATTCAATGATGACATTAGAGAAGGTCTCCCACTTCCCTCCCTTCCTGCCATTATCAAACCCTTCTTTCTTTTCATCCCTCCAATATCTACCAGCCAGGTGTATCAATCTTCGACAAACACTTCAATTCCTATTTGCATAATAATTTTTAATATATGCATTTAGCAATAAACGATGAATTTCAAAACAAACAATACGAATGGTAAAATTTCGAATGCGATAAAAACATACCAAGTGCAGTGACATATTGATCGAGTATAGTGGCCGCCTCTTCGAGTCTTCGTGAACTTTCGTCGATTTCATCGATTTGTTGCAAATATGGACGCAATGATTCATCTAGAATTATCGCTAAAATTTATTACAACTCTAATTGTGAAAAAAAAAGTCAAACAACAACTCATTGCAAACTATTACTTATTTAATTCCTCGGGAGCGATCTTATGTAATTTCCAGAGTGGGATCTTACATATTTTCCGGACAGGAATCTCGTATAACTTACGGAAAGGGATTTTAAATAATTTCCGGAAGGTAAAACCAGAAAATCGCTTGTATGAACGAGTACTCGAGCTACGAGTGTTCCATTATAATCAAATGAGTTTTAGTGACCCCTGTGATCGTTGTGACCTTCACTGTGTGCAGCAATGTTGAACTTGATGTGACCTCTCCTCTATGGAGGTTATGATCTCCTCATGTCTTCGATGCTTTCTCATGTATTCCTCATATAATTTCTATAATTTCCCTCTATTCTTCTGCTCAACTCAGTACTGCGTGTGGAGTTCGTTCAGCGCCTGCTTGAACCTTATCTTCAACTTGTTGAATTCCCCCTAATCACTTACTGAAGACGACTTCGGATCACTTCACCACCCACAAAGTTGAAGTAAAATGGAAGCAAACGTACATTTTTGATTGAGTTGGCTCAATTTTGTGGCCACTCCTGACGCAACTTGTTTCATATCGTCATAACGTTGACCGGTCACGTTGTTCATATCTTCAAGCAATTTGTATTCCGCTATTGTGCCTAAATAATATATTTATATTCACACAAATATTAGGAAATACAAATAAGCTTCTTCCCTCTCCCTTCCACAATTAAATGAAAGATGATAGCCTTAAGCATCAATCAGACTTCGAGTGGAAGTCGTAATCACGAAGACAAAGGTTGCACAAAAAAAGAACACGTAGGAAAAGGAGAAAAATCGACGAGGTATGAATTTTCTGTCCAATGATTTCTCCATACTTTTCCCCTATTGAGATAGCAAAAAACTTTGTGGAGGCAAGCTTCTCCGTAAATACTACCACTTCGTCGAATGAAAATTATTGTCTGGTATTGTCCACAGAGGAGATGGATAGGGAAGTAAGGGATTGGGGAGATAGTAAGGGAAGCGGATAGGGAGTGGGGGACAAGGAAGGAATGACTGGGAGAAGAGGGGGGATAAGGAGAAAGGGAGGGGAAATGCATCCGCGGCCTCCCACTTACCGGGGCGAATGCATTACCGTGAAGCTATTGCAAACGCTTTCAGTGGCTACTACTTTTTCCAGAAATATTGCCTAACTTGTCGGGTAAATATTCCACAAGTAAGGAATGCAGTCTTCTTTCGCTTTTTCCCATTGTGACAAAAAAATCGATTTACAACGGAAAAATCAGAAAAATCGACGAAGCATGAATTTTCTATCCAACGATTTCTCCATACTTTGTTCCCCTACTTTCAAAAAAAGAAAATCTTCGAATGAGCACATACCATCGATTTGTCCTTGAAGATAGTTGGCCACTTTTTCATACATTGTATCGGCAAGTTGTCGCATCTCCGACGTGACAACAGTTGGTGCTGGAGTTGGTGGACATTCAATACTTGTAGAGGCTCGTTCATTGATCATTTGTGCCATCATTCAATGAACACAACTGAAAACTACAAAAATCTAAATGTCATCATACTTTATGCTTCTCGTCTATTTGAAACGGAGACATTCTATTAAGATTAAGGTTAAGATTAACTATCCTATTTGAGAGCAAAGTATACGTTTCCCCACTTTAAGTACAGCATATTTATGAATTAGTCAACTGCATTTATAATTTTAAAATTTTTATAGCCATTGAATGGCACTCATCGATCGTAAATTTTTTATTCGTATCCTGAAAAGTAACAATCAATATTTATAGGATTTTGCTAAAAATGTATTCATATCTAAATCCCTTAACCACTAAAATGCACCAAATTAGATTCGATTCTAGATGACCACTAAAAGCAGCCTACTAAAATGATTCAAATTCATCTACACATCAACAATTCTGAAGAAATTCCCCCTACATATCTATTTAATCTTTACTCTTTAAAATGACAATATTTCTTATATAATAATTACTGCAAAAGGCATTTCTTTCGCATTGAAAGGAAAAAGCACGTGAAAGAGACTGAATGCGATATGGTAAAATGATAAGAGTTTTTGAAAAATGGATTATGTGCTTAAATGTGAAGTAATAAACAATAGATTGCTGGATGGTCGACAATTAGGTTACGTGCTGTGCGAAGTGGGTAAGTCGTGGTTTGAGTGGTTAAGTGTGAGATTATGAAGTCTAGGATGGGTGGGTAAATCGTAGTTTGCGTGGTTAGGCGTGAGGTTATGAAGCTTAGGATGGTTGCCTATTCTTTGCTTTCTTCGCTTTTATCCCCTCATTTCTTACCCACCCACTCTTCTTATTTTCAGTCTTTCCATAGGAAACGTAATACCCGTGGAGGTTGTGGGATGAGGAGGATAGGCTCCGGGTAATTTCTTTTCATTTACCCTTCACCTGCTTGGGTAATGTCAACATGTACTACCTCTTTAGTGGTGTCTTCTCAGATATGCTCTAAAATTGAACCACCCTTCCAAAATAGAACGAAGCGAAAGCATACTCTCTGCTATCGAGCGTCAATATTGCCAAAGTAAAACAATGCTACTGTCAAAGGCAGATCCGCAAATGCAGCAGGAATAATTCTACGATCCCAAAAGAATATTCCAGAGCTACGCTCACACATTGTTCCCCTAATGGATGTAAGCCGAAAGTAACACTCAGCCTAATCTTTTAACAGATATAGACCCATCTAAAGAACGCGATGGGATGGGATAGAACCCTCGTTTTCCGCTACAACCTAGGCTGCCATGGAATGATGGATTCGATGTTAAGCGTGGAAACATAAGTACTAGCGGAGATATGCTCAACAATATAGTTTTTTTAGGAATTTCTTTACGCAATAGATACCCGAAACAATGAAACTTCCTTATAGCATTTTCAGCAGCTCCTTTCTTATAATGCCATGATCAAGTGAACTTTACACAACATAACTGGACTTAACCTATGATCCATTATAATTTACATAACTAAACTTGACTATAGAAGAATATTGTGTCTCACATACTACCTCCCACTATGTACAGGTACGACTATAATGAAAATACACCTTTACTCCCGAATAAACGTATTTAACGCATGACTATGCCCTTGTCCGTTATCTGCTCAGAGGTATATTCATATTCGCATTGAATAACTCATTCTTTTTTTTTTCTTTTAGTTCATTCACTCATTTATCTGTTACTTCCCTTTTTATTTCTTCTTGTCTCCTAGGTGTAATCCTAACAGACAGCTAATCGACTTTTTCTGATGTGCAAAACTGAACGGCTGTTTCTACTTTACACTCTGATTTCTAACATTATAAACAAGCTAAGGATGCAGACAGCTGCAAGAGATTTATCAAAATAAACAACGACCTATACAATCGTCTATTTGACTTAGGATATTCGGATTTAGGAGATCGCAAAAGTCTTACTATTAAAATAGCGCTGAAATAATGAGCTATACCGATGATCGGAATTTAACAATATACCCATAAAACCTATTCCTAATTGAGCAATGTTATGCTCATTTGCAAGTACCACCTCACTGAACTCATATTTCAATGTATGTCGGGAACTAAAGATAAAGGCTTTCTTCATGAAGTTTAGAAAAGTCTTCCTGCATTTCGATGCATCAAATAGCATTTCATAAATACGACACCACTGATGACAACGATGATAATAAGTTCTATAGTTCCTATTTCCATTACATGCCAATAGAGACTTAATAAATAGGTTTTTTTTTGGATAAGGTACCATTTTATAGTTATTCAACAACAAAAATAAAATATGAAGCTTTATCACAGCAAAATATTTTACAAATATACAGACGATAAACAATACAAGAATGTCCAATATTGAGAAAATTATTCAGTGAAAAAAATCTCTAAATGTTTCAGTTTATTTGTTTCGTAGAGAAAACACATAAATAATATAACACAATAATAATAATTTACAAAAATATAATTATTTGGTACTTGAGCGGACCCGTCAAAAAACGTAGCGCGTTAACGGAAGACTAAGCTATATATTCAAGTCGATAATTCGGAATCCTAACTTCAAAGAATAAATAAATACGTCATTCAATGAAGGGAATATGAACGAATAAATAATTAATCTCTTACAGATTGCATTCCACAATAACCTTCGAAAGAATAGACCGCACAACTATTCTTTTCTTTTTTTTTTTTTTTGTACTGATTGTTTTATCGATCACTAATGGTGATGAATTTTGAGATAGAATGCGATCTAAATGTGCCAATTTGATCGAGTTCAATGGTATAGCAATTAAATAAACCACCTTGATCGAATGATTGCTACCTAGAAAATACCTGTATAATGCGAATAATTATCAAAAGAGTTAGTTTTTACGTTCGAGAACAACGTAAGGCTAAAAATGAAATAAATAAACATAAAAATATTATCCATAAGAGAATGGTTGATAAAAAAAAGGATTACTTTTATAATCAAATCATATAAAATTGAAACAATCTCAGAAAGTAATAAAGAAAAAATTCAGTATCTTAGAAATAAATCTTTATTTTTAGAATGGTTTTGCGTTTACTTAAAATTTTCACCTTTTGAGTTTATTTTTATCTCCACAACAAATGAGATTAGTTGCACTAATAGTTAATCGTATTCAGCGCCTAAGCCACAAATGTTCATTCGAACAGCTGTCACTTACCAGAGGGAAAACTTCATGCAGTTTAAAGCAACCCGACTATAATTAATCTAAGCTAAGCTTATAGCTATGGGGTTTTCCAATAATTTCTTCTTATCCCCGAAGCTATCTTGAATTTTTTCAGGAGATATTAACTTGAAAATTGCACGCTTCAATGATTATCTAATTGGAAGACATAGATACATAAATAAGAACATATATAAGGGCAAATATGACATCATCGTAACACATTTGCAAATACATAGGAAGGAATCTCTCATAATTTCGAAATAAAACGAAATACAACATCTACGATGCAACAAACAATAAAATATGCAAACTTTCCTACAATCTATTGCAATAAAAAAGATTACATTAATCTGATATACACATTAAATCATTTCATGCAGTTGATAAACTTGGCAGACGAAGTTTTATTTTTCTCGGAGTAACGCCACCAGAAAGTGCCAATGTATTCATTGGGGTCATCATCGCATATTTACTATCTAAAAAAAACATGAATAACTATGCATCTAACATTGAATGAAAAAATATACAACAGAAAAAGGCATCGATGCTTGTGATCTTATATTCGTACTATTGATATTCAATCCTATAAGCTATAATATTCGCCTCATATCTCTTTTTAAGTGCATCAGCTAATTATAACACAAACGTTGGCCATCAAACGCATTTCATGATCTATTTAAAAATTGAACTGTTTGGGAAACTGACCCCTTTTCCTTCCCACCACTTGGTCGATTTATGAAATACTTTAAATTTGTAAATAGACACCGAATGCTTAATGAAGTACCATTTGCAGGATTCTATGCCATTAATACCCTCTAATAATAGCCGTATTTATTACTGCCAGAAGAGAAAAGAATGAGTGCTAACGAATGACGGAGTGCGTCGTCTCCACTGTATTCAATGAAAATGAATAGCATAAAATTTCATGCAGAATACTGCACGAGGATATTCCTAGACAAATTGCGCATTCAATGAACAACTTAACAAGCCTCAGCTGCATAGATAACAACTATTCAACGAAACCGCTATCCCCACTAGTGCTTGAAAGGGGGCTCCTATCAACGAAGGCACTCGCCATGTCAGATAATGGATCATACCTCCGAGGAGACGGGGAAGCTTTTCGCCTCCCGAGGGGCCCGAGTGGGTTAGTTTTTAGATTCCTCCACAGTGGAGGGCGGAAGGTTAGAAAACGCCTTCTTCTGTTACAATAATACTTTTCACATCGTTCACGCTATTGTGTAGATTCGTTTTCATGGGAAGCTGCAAAATAAGTGGCATATCTTTGACAACTCATCTGATACGGAAATCAAGGCCGAAGCACAATATAATTATTTTTACTCAACGCAGTTGCATGCGCTGTCAAATGCAGGTGGGAACAAAACTTTAGGAACTGCTTACAGAGAAAACGGGTTTGAGCATCCGACCTGCCCCCCCCCCTCCCCTTCCTATGGCCTTCAGCCACGGCAACATCACGCAAGGTGGCTTTAAACGCGTAAAACTTCTATATCAACCCGCGATAACCGGAAATTATTGCGAACGGCAACTGATTTCGAAAGAAACGAGACTGCGGTCACCCTTACATTAGTATGCGCGATGGACAGGTAGACTTTTGCCAAAGACATAAACCCTAACAAAAACATACTGTTACACACAGGCTCATCCCTTAGTGAGCGGAAAGATTGGGTAGATCCTCAGACGCAAGAAAGCTTCCATAAAGGGATGGACGCCGGTCTATTTTGAGAGCATCCCTAGCGATATCTTAGAATGAAAAAAAGGGAGCAGGAGGGGGGGAAGTCACATGCATCTGCCTTCAAATACATGAAACATTTTACTAATGAAGAATGCAAAATTATTTCTCAGTCAGTGGGATCAACCTACTCGACACAGCACTACTTAGCGTAGAATCTAATAAGCGACGTTCTGAAATCATATTCATGCGGTACAAATATCTATCTCTAACCATTTGGATACATCGATATACTAGCCATTACTCTTTACTTGTGGGTATTTCGTCTACAATTGTACAGCTCGAATAAAACAACGAACCTTTTTGAGAGATATGTCCAATGATCGTTTTTTGCTTATCGTCATTCGATGAAACAGACGACGTCATATCGGCAATTGAAGAAGTTGCTTTAGTGGGATTCGTTATTGTCCATCTTCGTTTCTTAGCTTGAACGGATCTTTCATCGGCCATTTTTGAATGCTGAGCTATGCTTCGCGAATATTCTACAGCAGACGACGACGCATCCCGCATTTCTTCTTTCGATGGAGACTTTTTAGTGAAGAGGAGGTTAATCTTTGTAGCACTCGGAGCGGCTAATGCATTGCCAATTTCTGTTTTTTGTAAAGAAGCATAAGAAACATTACGGAAAGCATGTGAAACATTTCTAGCCTCATCGCCATGTCTCTCAACCGTTACAGACAAATGCGATTGCAATATCGGCCTTTTGTCGGCCTCTTTATGAAAGATAACAGCCCTTACTGCATTTTTGTGCTCCAGATCTTTCGTAGCAACAAGTGATGGTAATTTCTCGTGCGCTGTTGAGTCTGTAGAAGGCGTCGATGATACGAGTGGACTGTTTTTCGATGAAGGATGAAGAGCGCTCTCTTCTAGTTTTAAATGTCGCGCAGCATCATCATTGCGTTTCTGCGTCGGCGAAACCTTTATTGTATCATTTAGCTTCGGTTTTACTGTCGTTCGACAATCGCTTGAACGTTCCTTTCCAACATCTCCTACTTGCCTCCTCGATTGCTCAGAATGAACTAGAGGGCAGATTACTTGCGCCTCTGTTACATGTCGCCCAAATTTTGGTAAGCATCTCCCATTATGTTCCTTCCGTTCCGACACAACCAGCTCTTCTGGTTTTCCAGGCATGAGATGCTTTCTCGCAACTGCGGCATCTAAAGTATGTCTATAATCCTCGCGTCTTGAAGTTCCTGTCTGATTTTCTAGGAACATCACAGATCGCGATGTCATATTAGACGACCCAACAACATACGGTGGCATCTTTTGTATATGCGATGATGGGGGAGATATTGCTCGTCGATGTTCCAATGCTTCGGTTTTATTCCTTGCAGCTTTTGACGAGCTTAATGAGGACATCCTCGGCAATGGGCTAGCAGTTTTAGGGTATGGCGAATTCACTGCATGTTCAACTGCAGGTTTTTGCGAAGTCTTCTTCGCGGAGTCACCGCTTTCCCATTGTGTTTCTGCTCCTTTGTTATCGTGCGAGCTTCTGTGCGCTAATGGTCGATCCGCTACATGCAAAGGATATCGATGATGCTTCCTGATATTGGGTTCACACTTCTGATCCAAATGTGTTGATGACGGGGATGGAATTTGCTTGTGAAAATGTGGACGTATTTGGTGTTGTTCACGCCGATAAGGTGACTCGAATGGATGTCCTAAATCATCGTGATGCCGACGATGTTGATGAATGTAAGGGCTTGGTCGACGTCGTACCCTCCAAGATGATACACGTTCAGCTTTAGTTATTTGTTTTGCCTTCTCGTCTCGAATACCTAAAATTCAGTTAACGAATATTATTGAGGCATTACGATTCATTTCTGAAGGAATGTGATATAAGAATTGATAATACTCCTCAATCCTTATTCCTAGATAATCATTGCTAAAATAAACCGCCCTGATCCGAAAAAAAACGCAACAAAAATATACGAGTTCTAAATAGGTATTAGTGAGCAATTCAATATCCTTCTGCTTTATCTTTATAGCAATCAAAATATTGGGATGGGATTTGAAATGAGACACGCAAACTAATTAAAATATTTAAATGCTACATCGAATCCTCAGATTATGAATGCAATGGACAGCTTGCAAATCGATCACACATCCAACGGGAATTATAATACCTATCGAGCACGTGTATTAGTCGTAAATATGATTAGCATATTTGCATATTTGGCAATTATTACCATCTTCATTCGAATCAACACGAAATTTTTAGCAAAAAATATGCAAAATTTGACTTGCCATGCTAAATCATCCAACTGGAAACTAGAACAAAAAATAATATTCCAATGAATTATTTATGTCCCCATTCAACACGATGAAGTGATCGCCTCAAATTGAAGCAATTGCATTTACGTTCAATGGAAAATAAGTGCCACACATTTGAACAATACCATCACAACGTTGCGTTATTACACTAGGCATACCCAGTTGCCTTATTTGATATTAAGGTGATAAAGACGAAACGAGACAAACAAAAGAACTTCCTCAAAACCACTGCGATAGACTCGGCCCAAAGTGATGGTTCAAATGAAATGAGCCATGAACGGATTCGAAAATGCGTTTTCGACCGTTCCTCCCAAACATACACATACAGTCATCCATCTATACTATTCAACTGAAGCAAACAAGCAGACTTTCCAAACACTCGAACATTCGTTCAGAACATCAGAAGATTCATGCTGAAGATGGAAAAGCTGAGGTACCCAATTTCAACGAAGAAATTTCACTTAAAAAAAGAAAAAATGAGGCGAAAATAAACAATAAAAAATGTAGTTTTGCGCGATTTTCGCATATACCACTTCCATTCGAGCTCAACAAATTGATAAAAAAGTGGCAGAAAGTTCAACATTCGACATCCTTATAAAAACTTGTTCTAATATAGAATATATAATAATCATCTCCGGCATACATCCTCAATACTAAAATACCTTGTTCATTCGACTAAAAAATTTTGCGGCGAAGTAATTGTGCAATGACTGTCACTGACGTTCCCTCTAAATGTCACCTCAAACTTTCTGGAGCCTAGTAACTGCATAAACTGTTTCTTTTCCTTATATCAATGGAAACGATAGATAATTATAGTAGGTGAGCTTTCGTATTAAATTCAGTGCCATTAGTTGGTGGTAAACTCTTGAGGATAAGGTCAAACAGCACTAAATTTTTTGGTCAGAAATGCAATAACGCTACCTAACATAAATAATTTGAGTTAATAATAAATTAAAACACCTTAAATCCTTAAATCACTGAAAGTATTCAAAAACTATTATTGCAACATTATTAGATCTATGTTCATGAAACTATCAAATTTATATTTCGCGCTTTTCGATAATTCAGCCATTTGGACTATTCAGCAGAATAGTCGAAATGGATTTACTCAAATTTTAGCAATCGCCTATTAAAAACTCATTTTATTTAACTTTGGATCGATGCATCAAACAAATAAACTCATTCACGCAAGTAAGTTCGTTAGCCACTTTACTTTTATAATAACCTGTTGATGAAAAATATCTGATATAAATGCAGAAGGATAAAGAAAAGCTTCATCAACACCAAGCAATTGAACTCAGATATCGTTCGCAGTTAAGCCGTTTCAAGCAATCTCTACACCTAGCCTTCCGATGTGCCCATAAACATAATTAAGACTTGATCAATGCTTGTTAACCTCCTTTTTAGATAGGAAATCTACAATAATGTTTTTTTTTTTTGCATTCAACAACATATAAGCAAGCGCAACAACTGAAACGATAAGCGACTTCCAGGAAGAATTGAGAAAGTTTCCACCTATAATATTTCAATACACCCTTCCTATGTTTTCTATTTAAAAAAAAAAGCATTTCACACCCTCTATAGCTATGATCTTGCAGCATTACAACAGCATAAAAGGTTTCAGAAAGAAAAAAGAAAAAAAAACACACACAAAACAAAAAAACGAAAAAATAAAGACATCAATAATGAAAACTTAACACGGGTACGACAGTGTACTCACTTCTCCGAATAACGTCTTCGATCGATTTTCCCCATGGATATGCGACATCACTAGATTCTCTCTTATACTTCCAATATGCGTAGTTTGCCTCAATTATTACTAGGAATTCACATCTTCTTGTCGCTCCATAGATGACTTCCATGCACAATTCTTGCAAAATTTTTCTGAGGTCGATGGCAAATGTGGTATTGCCCAGCTGGGCTTTCGCTTCACCAACATTTTGCAGCTACTTCATCAACGATGTACATTATCATAAAGGATCTTCACGTGCCTTTTCGGGATAAGATCTACACAAGGATCATGCTGCCTTTATTAATCAAACTGTATAGTCCGTCCATCCCCGTTAGCCCTCACACTGAAACGCGCCAAAGGTCCTCTCGAAAGGTCATGCTGCAAAATGTCCTCTCGAAAGGTCATACTTCAAAAGCCCTTCTTAAAAGATCCTCTTTGGCTCGGAACAAATTCTTTAAACAGTCTAGTGGTTGCAGCTATGGCTCCTTAAATTGTCAGTTCTAACTAACTTGGCATTGTAACCGAGAAAACATAGGACCTGATACGACAAGTGGCGCTGAGGGCTTCATAAACTTTCTTTCCACTTGACCCGACAAACACGACAGATAGATCGAGCAGGATTACGTTCTCTATTTGGACACACGAGTTCTCCTCCTTGTGCTTCCGCGCGCGTGAAGTTACTTTCATGAGTTCCAAACCTTTTCTTTCCTCGAGCAATTTTTCAATCGTCCGTTGTCGTTCTTCTTCGTCTTTAGGTGCTTTTCAGTTTTTTCGAGGTGTTCACGATACCTTAGCACATCTCAGTCAATTTTCTAATTCCCGAAAGGCTTTTCCGGAGACCACATTCCACTCCGCGACAATAATTCATCTCAACATCATAAGCAAAATTCATCGATCCCTCCATACGTCACATCACACTGATTGATGATGCTATTCGCCTGCTCAGGAAAGCATTCATCATCCCCACCACTCCGCCACCACTTTCGGCTATTGCATATCGTTTAGATGGAGCAGCTGTACAACACATCCTCCACTCGGTCCTTCGACTCCATCCGTCATTACCTTGACCATATGAGGGCACAATTCCCCAACCCATTCGTTCGTCGCCGGAGAATGCCGCATTCTCACAGCTTTTAAATCGTATTTGTAACGAATACAACTGCCCGTTGTCGATAAACGACAAGACGATCATCCTCCTTTCGATAAAAACTTCTCCAGCAACCACTTGCCACCTTACGCCTATTCCATTATGACGAACGAGACCATCGCGAAACGTTCGGCATTAAACAGTTCCATAATGCCCATCGGCTCGTCAAGCCAGACTGCATGAAAACCTCATTCATGCAAATCACCCCACCATAAGCATCCAATCTATCAACCTCCTTTATGACGGTCATTGCTCCATCAGAAACCCGAATCAATGACACAGTTGAGCAAACTGCTGTAATACTTCAAATAAGTTCGGTGAGGTGATCGTTCTCTTCCATATATTTTTTTATGATTTGCCCTTTGTCTGTTGCGAAAGGTTGCAATTTACAATATAATCGCATTTTCCCGTGACGGATCCGAGGATGTTTAAATGCATCGCAATATTTTCACTCTAAAAAAACGCCTTTTTCTTAAGTTTACATATTTCATTCTCATATATTTAACACTTCTACGATGATGAAGGTCGCAGTCATTCCTTCCTATGATAATGTTTTCTTTGAAGCCGCTTTATACCGTTCTTATTCGTATCACCCGATCAATATTGTTCATCGATCCTCAAGATCGAATATTGACTGATAGTTGCCATCCCATTAATCGCGCTATGCACATGCTCCTCATCGATGAGATCGTCGAGAAAGGCAATTTAAAGAATTGAGAAATGAAAAGTGACGAAATGTTTTGCGATGCTCTACCACCTGAACGATCCTCATTCCGTTTCGATTCATTTCGCACATTTGCATCATTAGGTGTCCGAATTTCGACTCGATCCTCGCCTCGTGAACTTCTATCGGTATCGTGACGTTGAGTGTTGCTCGAGAGTTGTGGCACAATAAGCGCAACGTTGCTTTCAATGGCAATCGGCTGATTGGCAGCTCTCCTCACAGCCTCTTCATCTACTTCGCCTAATAAATCCGGCCAATCTTCATCGCATGCCCATAATGGATCATCGTACGTTTTCAAATCACCAATTCTTTCATGCTTGAAAGATTCACTGAAAATGTGAAAAATTAATCAATGAAGTATCATTATAAATCATTGCTCATTTCAATAGTCTCTAAAAACTTAGCAAAATTGTGATTTAATCCCCACTTATGTGCCCATTCACAGTACCGAAAACCAGATCTCATAAAAATGTATATAACAGTAAACATAATAATAAGTTAGGTAGAGAAAAATGTTTTCATTGGAACGAGCTTAAACGATGATATACAATCCATCTTTTCTTCTTGAGTGAATGTTTTCAAAACATAGAATAAAGCTTAATGAATTATATTCATATATCAGGAGGAAATCGATTATATTGTTCAATGAAAAACAAGCCTCAGAATACAATAGATCGATACCTTCCGAGCACACCACCATCATCCGACTTTGATTTATCTGCAGTAATCGTTTCTATTGTGTTCGGTTCATAAATGATATCATAGACACTTTCTTCGTCACTATCACCTGCAAATAATGATTATTCCCCATATTCACCATACTCCAATACTCCCAAGTCTTGAAGATTTAGCAAAACAACTCCAACCTCATTAGAGTTTATGAAGTCATGTAGTCGAAATCCACTGCAAAGTAAAAACGCTCTTGAAAAACTCTACGAGGTTTTCAAAATTATATCCGCTTCAAATTGTTCTTCTGTCCTACTCATAACTGAGTGAATTATAATGTAAACACTTTTGATAAGCTTGTTTTATTTATATCAAGCTAAAGCCCATCGCATGGGGCATGATGCCCTATTATAAACTTCATTAAACATTCCCATATTAGAATTATTGTATAGTTAGTATTGCAACTTTCAAAAAATCACAGCTCTTGCAACAAGTATATTTTCTAATTAAAATCTGATAATAAGAAACAGCATAGAGGTGATATTTCGGCCTAATATTTTATAGATCCCTCATAATCAAAAGTGTCAAGTCATCGAAATCGGCGCATTGCAGATAGAATTAGATCTTTCGGCGTACCTCATTAGCTTTACTTATTTTTGCGTACACTCATTAAGATTATTATTTCTCTGACTTTAGAGACCACTGCGTTAAAATGAAAACGAAAAAAAAAACCTCTTTGAGATTTGAGCTACTCTGGTTTAACATCGAATTTTCTGTGATGATGTATTTCTAATTCAACATTGAAAAAGTGCAAAACTATATCCGCGGATGTTCAAAAGTCAAACAAATAAAACAATAATAAGGAAACTCTAAAACATCCTCTTCGCAAAAAGCGATAAGTAGCTTGATCATTTGTCTTATCACAACAAATTCGAGAGGAATCCCAAATTACGGCAAAAAAATTCACTGAATCATAGTTTAGTTCGGTGAATGAGTTTCCTCAGAGCACAAATACTGCACCCATTTCCGCAATACAATATTATATCATCAAAAAATAAAGAACCATTTATATTTTCATGCAATATCACCAAACCAGACACAACTTTCGAGATATGATTCACGGTTATGATAAGCAAGCACGCCCACACCATCAGATCCACTTTATAACCTCTTCGGTATAAAATAGCAACACAATGATATCGGTATGTTATTGAGTATGCCCACTCACATCCATAGAGATATTAGTTGAATTAAAACAACTTACAGCAATCAACTTCTTCAAGCGTCACTTCCTCGTTGATACTTCCAGTACTTCCAATCTCTGTTCGCCAATCACGCTTCATTCCAACCGACTCGTTTGCTCGACTCTCTGGCCTCATTTCTTTTCGATTTGTTGTTTCTATACGCATCTCCTCAAGCTTACCGTTGCGTCTTTTCAAGAATGCCTCAAAATCAGGATGTCTACCCATTAACAATGGATCGCGGGATCGTTTCAATGAACGGAAGCAAGGTGAACCTCGTGAAAGCCATCGACCACGATATGGGCGGGATGTCGTTCGCCAACTCGTCGAATGATCAAACGCTTCAGATGGCCTATCATTTCGTTTATCTTTGTCGCTCTCAACATCTTTATTTCGATGAGATGATTCAGCTCCACTCTGAAAAAAAAAATCCACATTTCAATAATTTTTACTTTCTATTTATCCCCTCCGATCAGCTGTCTTTGATTTCATTTCTTCACAAATCCTATAAAAAGTTTTCTTAATTTCTAAGTCCCAACTTGAATGCCTTTCACGCAAAAAAAGCTTCAGGCCCAAAGGCATTTGTATTAATTTCGTTGAATCTATTGCAGCCGACATATGCATCGCCACAACGGTTGGCATCAACTACGGATCGGATTAACATATGAACGCATTGAAAAGTGAATAAAGCTCGTTTATTTATGTTGGGTTTCCATACATGCAGTAGCCATTAGATGGTCAACAACAGACCGTTTAAGTGAGGAAAATATAGGATCGAGGTGTTTAGAGCAGCGCTTGGATAACAAAATTTAATGGAAAGAGAAAATACGGACATCTGTCAACATATGAAACGACTTTGTCAGTTTTACTGACAATTTCTTCTCGATTAGTGAGTATCAGCGCCCCTCTCTAAATGTTATTAAGGTATTTCTTCACCACCCTGACAAGTATTGCTGACTCCAAAAATCAAAACAAAACAATGTCTGGTACCACAGGAACGTCATATGTGAATGTCTGCTATATGGCAGTCTTTATAATGGTTAACTGGGCAGGTTTTATATAAGCGTTTCAGCACTTCTTGTATATGACAGAGTCATTTACACCGTTAAATTTAAACACCACTCGCTTGAACCACTTCTTCCAAAAGGATGCAGACAAGATCCCCTCAAGACCGGCATGAAAACAACATATAAGTTCAGGAAACAAGAATTGAAAGGAGTTACTCATCGACTCTCCTAAACCTGCACTGAATGACCGCATCCAGATAAACATACTTGCCAGTAAACTCGCTTCCGGTTCCCCTATCGTATTTTATTTCACCACTCATTATGCTCTTCTACATTTAGTTTTAATCGTTCTGCTCCCAATTAGCACTGCTTCATCCTTCCAAGAGTATTTACCTTACAATGTTCTTCCATTTGCTGAAAAACTTCTTCACACACCAATGAATATGTAAAAATGGATTCAAAATTTTCTTTACATTTCTGTATATTTAAGTATTTCTTTAGATGGCTTTTTGAGTCAAAACATCAAAAAACCAATGGCTCGTGTGCAAAATTTGGTTTGCCTATAATTCACTTCATCTATCCACTTCCGAGCCTTTATTCTATGGTCAAACTAGGATCGCCGAGTCAATGGCTAGGTATTCACGCAGTAATCTTCATATTTAAAATAGCACACTTTCATAAATGCATAAAAGAACATTTCAGGACACAATTAAAGATGTTCGCAAGCCAGCTACCTTTTATAATCCATACAATCGGTCACTATTTACTCATTCTATCTATTAGAGTTGATAATCTAATAGTTTTATTGAAAAGTCTCGCATATGAAAATAAATCATCGCCGCACCATTCCACTTGCTGTGGAAAATTAAGCATTTTTTATAACGATAAGACGAAGGCATCTTTGATCTCGAATAATAAAGTTACTAGCCTGAATGAGCTTACACCCTCTTCTAAAATCGAATAATTCCCACTTTCATGAATAAATCAAAAAATAAAAAACAAATAAAAAATAAATAAATAAATAAAAATTAAAACTTCAGCTTCACATTAGCATAGCAACAACGAAGGTGCTATCTTTTGCAAGTGAAAAAATGAAAATAAAACACAGAACTCTCACTACGATAGTTCTAAGAGCATCGCACTTTCATTTAGAATACAGAAAAAAGTGCATGATCTTCCCCTCTCAAAATGGAAATCAGCTTAACAATTCCCGTAGCAGATATAACAATGTTCTGTCCTATTTTTATGCTTCGAAAGGAAATAGTGTCTTTCAACCACAATAATGCCTCATATTCAATTTTGCTTACTTAAATCAACTAGTTCATTTCTGGACAATATGGAATGTCCCATCCTTTGTAATCACCCGTAAGAGCGTAAAATATTCCTTAAACGGATGAAAAATGCATCCCATCTTCTATTTATTGTTCATAAACATATTAAGCATTTCCTATTTTTATCTACTGCTTATTTCTCTGTTATTCCTTCCAATTTATAAATATTACATATGGGGGATGAGAGCTGTGTAGCGATTTCTATATTTCTATGTTAGACGATAGAATAGTATGAGAATGTAATAGAGATAGATCGATGTGTGTACAACTGGAAAAGCCCATAGGATATTGGCTCGATAAGTGCTCGAGTACAATTGAACTTACTGAAATTTTCTTAAAATACGTTCCACCTAAATTCCTCTAGTTCCTATTATTCCATTATGCCTTCTCATACATCTATTTCTTTAACAGTAACAAAATCAATACTCTCATGAAAACAGTACTTAAATATACTCTCGCCATGAAAATTTTTAGCGTTGCAGCAGTTAAAGTGGCGATATTATTGTACATTATGCAAAAAAAAAAACAAAAAAACAATTATACAAATCCACAACAGTCTTCATTAGAGTATTAGAACTAGCTGGGAACACTCTAAACAATGAAGAAAAGTCTATAGGATCTTTCTCCTCCTCCTCCCCTTCTCCCCTCCCATCCCCAAGTTTCTCCTATCAGCGCGGAAACTCCATCCGGCTTTTCCCACAAACTCCTTCATCCTTAAGACCTTTCTGGATGGATCGTAAATATCATCACATAGAAAAATGAAATTGCTATCACTAAAGAAAACAATAAAGCAGAAAACTTTCATACAAAAACTCACCAAATCGGGATCCATTTCGACCAGAGGAAAACAATTACTCTTCACTTAGACGGCAATGTTGATGTGATACACCAAACGTTTCGATGATTAGCGCGTTCGTTTATGCTCTGAAATAAAATAAAACCTATTGAAGGGAACGGCATAAAATATATCGAAGATTAGATGAAGTTCTGATTATATTGAGGTTATACATTAAGCTCTAAGGGTTCAAACCTCAGTGACAATTCTTGATCAACTCCATATACTACTATGTTCTTTTTCCTTTCTTTAAACCACCGATGGGAATCGAACTCGGAATGGAGATTTTATATTTGGGTAAATAGATTTCGGAAGTAGCGAGCATGCACGATGGTCGGAAAGTTCTTGCATAAACTTAATAGACTCAAAAAATGACCGAAGGAGTTTTGGTGCATTCCATTTTAGACCGATCGTTGCGGTTAAGTTATAACCTCACCCAACCACTGATACAAGCCAGCAGCCGCGTTCACAATTTATCTGTGCATAACTTTTTTTGTGTTCAACTTGAAATCTGCCTAGAAGATTGTTTCAATGATCACAACAGTGCCACTAATGACTTACGTAACTTGCAACGGGATTTTATCGCCGAAATGTTTCAGTAAAAGCGGTCAAATGAACGAAGATCGGCCAAGTGTTGGAGCCATTTCAGGTCTCAAATGAAATTATGAGAATGACCTTGACACCACTGTTAGCCTTCCCTATTTTATGAACTAGTGCAGAATCAAAAAATAAAGTCCCGTATTGCTCCCTCAAATGTTTCTAGGTTCAGCATAGCAAGCTTCTCTCCAAAGTGTACTTATGATCTAATTAAACACTTCATTCTGGTAGTTAAATCAGACCATTCTAAAGCTTCTAGGGCTTCCCCTTCGGTCATTCTTCAAAAAAAAAAAGAGGATAAATCGATTCACGAACAATTCCAGAAGCGATGACTAGTACTATATATATAGAAGTCTTATGACAGATCATTAAAGATTTCTTCTGATTCTATCTTTTACTTTTATATTATTACTGGTAATCTTTGTAGTATGTGTAGTATGGCCATCAATTCTGATAGCTGTATTCGTTGCTTTTGGTCTTAGGGTATCTTTACTGGCAGAAGTAATGTTCCCAGAGACCTTCAATAAACTGCAAATCCCCAAAATTCAGATAAAAAATTTTGGGCATATCGTCTACATTATTTGAAAACACCGCTCAACGCCTTCAGTGGTAGTGCTCACCGATGATTCATTCACCGTATCCTAATGGCAATATACGCCCAGTTCACTAATTTCAGTGATGTCACTATTACAGCATAGTTCCTCCTGCCTCCCTCCCCTCCTTACTCTGTCCTTACTCTTCATAACAACTCGTCTATGAGTTTTTCTATTTTTCCACCTAACTGATGCGATCGTCTCAGCTAAATTCCCTCTCTGTGAAGAATTCTGCATACAATTTATGAAGCAGCAGCAATAGCATGAAGGAAAAAAAAAATTAAAATATATCAAGGTCAAACTCTCTGCAATCGATTATATCAACATTCTCGATCATCAGAAAGCAAATCGCTGTCTATTGAAAATAAAAATGACTCATTCGTTTACATATCTATTTCCACAGTAAGCATTGCTGGAAGCATATGTCGGCTATAGGTTAGAGATCAGTGTACGACCATGACTTGCATCCTTATTCTATCTAAATCTGTTTAATCTCCTTCCTGAAAAATGAATCCATAAAGAAATTTAGGAAAACTGTACCTTAAGAGTGCGTCAACGAATTCACTTAACAAGAATAAACGTTAATATAAGCTTCGAAATAAGCATTCATCACTGAACGAAGCCATTATTCTGCAAAAAAAATATTAACTTTATAGGGCATACCGATCGAAGTTAGCCGACAAATTCACATCAACGAAAAAATAAAACGCAAACTCATTGAGCGAGTGACATATATCTTTTGAAAATGATTCGCGAAGACGGTATTCCCGCTTTAGAACGACATACATATTGGCATGAGACAATAGACAAGGAAAACAGTTTAAACTGAACAGGAAATCAAGTGTTGTGAAATATTTTCTGATTATATGGAAATCAGAATTGTGTGGAAGTAAAACTAGAAAATAAGTATATAGTTGGGTTACAAACTTAGATAACATAAATATACGCTCAGAGATCATCACCTCACTAATGCAATTCTCAACACTTGAGAATAGAGACACTGCTCGATTGTTTCCTTATCACGCTCACCTACAAACATAACAAAAGCCACAACAACGAAACTAAAGAAATAGGAAAGCGCGTCTGGACGACTATCAACGATATGCGCTTTTTGTGATTCCATCATTCGAACTATTCAATCCGAGCAAAACCGTCTCAGGGAGGTTATTCCAAGTGGTGACACCTATCAAATATTATCACAATAGCTTTCTTTGATGTCGGATTCAAGCATCGGGTTGCTAGATACACACTATAGACGTAACATCAGTCAAATGCACTTTCAGTATTCAAAAAACCCACAAAATAATGCATGAAATGCACTGCTTAAAGTAGTCGACAAAACCAGCCGATAGAGGCGTCTCACAAGTATCACTGACCACTGAAAAAAATCGTGGTCATTTGAGTGACCACCGAGTTTTTTTCTCGAATTTCGAAAGCGATCATCATTTTCAATAATATTAAAATGCTCGCAAATACGTATTCTGCCTTATTTCTTCAAAAAATCATTGAATTCCTTGAAGATCATTGAGGGGAAAAAAAAGAGATCCTCTTAAATACTGGTAGAGTTGATGTGGGTTCTTGACCGCCTTTTCAACGGCAAAAATGGTGCCACTGATTTTCTTGATGTAAAATACACCTAAAATTAGCACTTATAGGTAATCGAGGTGCAAATGATGATCTATTCAAAAACGTTACCCTCGAATAAATATCGTCTATTAAATAAATAAAAAAAAACAATTCAATGGCTGCGAAAACTGACCATCCGATCATAAAAGAAAACCATTACTCTCTCACTAAAAAACATTCATGTAAAACATAAATTTATTCTAAACAAACTACAACGTTGTAGTACTTACATCTAATGAATTGTCAACTTTATGATAGAAATAAATCAAGAATTCTTTTTGATCCTTTAAACATTCCTGACAAAACATCACCATCAATAATTGAGAATTTTCAATGCGAAAACCATCCAAATACTTTTTTTAAACTTGTAAATTCGAAAACAATATGGAACGAAGCTTTCAAATCGTATTTTAAAGAAATTTAGCAAATAAACAAACAAGTAAATAAATAAATAAATAAATAAATAAATAAATAAACAAATGAATAAACAAATAAATAAATAAATAAAATGGAATATGTAAATAAATAAAACATTAATGAAGCTACCGCAAAAAACACACACACACACACAATCGCGACATATTTTTATGTTTCAAATTTTATAGCGATGTTAAAAGCTATCTTACCATCTCTATAAAATTACATAAACTATAGAAAAATAATAAAAAAATTATTTCCCAACTTAATTAAAGTTGGAAATTCAATTTTATAGAAGATGAGAGCAACATATCTGACAATATTTCTAAGCTATCGCCTTATAAGACGCAAAATTTTACGTCCCATTTTTAAAAACCGCTTCTTAAGCCACAATATTCACATGCAAAAAACAATGACCTCATTAAGAAATCAGGTAAATGGGACAACACCTGTCGCATTAAATTCGGTCATTGCACTTCAAGAAGCAAAAAAAAAAGAAAGAAAACTCCCTATGTTTAACGACCTATAGAAATACGATCGAGCGCGCGCCACAAATCGAAAGTGTAAATAATCAAGAAATAAACCATTGAGGTTAACGTGACCAAAGAAAATCACCTTACCGAAAAAATTTGCATATTACATAAATGATTTGCATATTTATTTAAATAATCTGCATATTTACATAAATAATCTGCATATTTACTTATATAATTTCCCTATTCTTATCGACTACCTAGCAAATATTAAAAATACGAAATAAACAAAAAGAAATTGTACCAAACAAGATGACGTAATATAGGCGTTTCTAGTTTCAATCATCTCATCAATCATCTTCACAATGTAATAATAAATGAAAAAAAAAGTATAAAATAAAATACCTCTAAACGACAAAGGAAACTTATTAAATGCCAATAAATGTAGGATGATGTTATTAAAAAGACCTTAAAATAATGAAAAACAATTTTTTTTTTGTTGCAACATCATTGATACAAAATTTATGCAAATTTCCACCCTTAAATTTAAATAATATTGTTGAAATTGATTGATCGTCGTAGCAATTGATAAATGTGATCTACATTACAGCAATATTTACATTACAAATGACAAATATTTTAACACCTAATTTCAGCTAATATAGAATATATAATTATGGTTTATATTATATCGACTAAATCATTCAACTACAGTTTTAACAACTTTTGAATCAGAAACAATTGTATCGATTGATAAAGAAGAGATTTATATGCAGATATTTCGATGAAAGGAGAATAGTAAATGCAAATTTATAATAATAAATAATAAATAAATAATAAATAGAAAATCGTTATGGAATGAAGGGGATGTCTTTTGTCGACTACGACTACTTTTGGGGGTGGGNGGGGGGGGGGGGGGGGGGGGGGGGGAGGGGAAGAAAGGGAGGGAATGCACTATGACCACAAAAGATACTTGTATCACTAAAATGCTCAAGTTTCTTCTTTGGTTTATTAGAAACTTGAAACCTTCGCAGTTCGCCTGTATTTCAAAACGAAAAAAAAATGCACAACGAAATGTAGTAAAATACCCAATCGGTAAGCCGACACCTTTCGCATCTAGATGCACTAGACATAACAAATCACTGCAAATATACACCACTCTCGATCTGCAATTCTTTAAAGCTTTTCTTTTTTCATCTGCCCGTGGATATTTCAAAATAAAGATAAAGAGAGAGACACACAGAGGGAGAGAGGGAGGGAGAGAGAGAGAAGAAGAAAGAGAGAAAAAGAGCATTCGAGCAGATGTGTACGTAGCGGATAAAATGAGCAATGCGAAAACCTCTCTAGAAAAAAAAAAAAACAGC
>QEWY01000640.1:88196-120602 GCA_006503575.1 Baylisascaris schroederi | reverse complement strand
TGATTGCCCAAATTAGTTGCCCGCGGGAACTGTGCAATACTTTCGAGGGGTTCTAAAAAAAATTATGAAGTATATATCCTTCCCGCTCCCATCTCATGCCACTTACATATTTCATTTCCTTTCTAAACTATAAAATAATTTATGCTTTTCCTCTTTTATATTTTGAAAATCAATCGTAAAAATTACCACGTAAACATATAACAGAAGAAAGAGATCGACGATCTATATTAATATCCTAAGGCATAATTCGAGGCAAATATTTTCGATAACATTGGTGATAATCGATGCGATAGATGAATCAATAATGAATCCAAATTGGTCCAAGTGGTGGTGCTTTCATCTTTTCGAAATCAAGTCTCTTGTCTAAATCTTCGTCCAATTCACCAACAACCGCTCTGCAAAAACAATTTCATCCTAGTATTAAGTGTCAACTAAATTCCTTTATTGCTAAAAAAAATTTTTCACTTTTATTAATGAATCTAAACCATAATTTATGATAGGTTAGCCTACCATTAATCCATCAAAAATAAGAAGAAAAAAATGCAATCTATGAAAATAAATGTATCGAAGAATTTTCCACCCATTTCGCTTGCTTGAAAAAAAAAATTCTCTCTTTGCTTATTTCGAACCTCTTTTAGATATTCAAAAATTCCCAAATTATAGATGCTTAAATATTTATTTCCAAAATATACAAATCATAGCTCAGCTATTTTATTCTCATTCACAACTCTCTCTTAGGTACAATCAGTTAGCTGATGAAATATATCAAAAATTACCATTCTACGTGAAAAAAAAAAAAAACTTTTTCATTTCTGTTCAACCCCTAACTTTGATGGTCACTCATAGTGACCACTAAAATGGTCATCCGTAATGACCACTAAACTCTAGTATACGTTTCTCCATTTCGTATTGCAAAATATAGCAAATGGAGATGACTAAATGAATCATTTCATGCTCACAACAAATTGGCATATGCAATAGAAATTCAGAAGATAGTGCTATCATCATAAATAATGCACATCGCATTTCCTTTATATAAGCAAAAAAAACGTGCCACAAGGAAGTGCCCTCAATTGCTTTTGATTGATTACTGCATGTGAGATTGCTTACTAACATTTAAAACCCCCCTCCATCTTCTCTTAAAATAGAGCCTTCCGCTCTTCTCCTCCTAAAATCGAGCTTTCCCCCCTTCTTCTCCTAAATTCGAGCTTTCCCTCCCCCTTCTTCTCTTGAAATCGAGCCTCCCGCTCTTCTCCTCCTAAATTCGATCTTTCCCCCTTCTTCTCCTAGGTTCGAGCTTTCCCTCCCCCTTCTTCTTCTAACATCGAGCTTTTCCCCTGCTCGCAAATTCGGGCTTCCCCCTCTTCTTCTCCTAAAATCCACTTTCCTCCCTTCTCCTAAATTCGAACTCTCCCTCCTCCCTCTTCTCCTGAAATCGAGCCTTCCCCCTTCTCCCAAATTCGAGCTTCCCCCTCTTCTCCTAAAATCGAGCTTTCCCCCCTTCTCTTGAAGTCGAGCTTCCCCCTTCTTCTTCTCCCAAATTCGAGCTCTCCCCCCTCTCTTCTCTTAAAATGGAGCCTTCCCTTTCTCCTAAATTCGAGCTTCCCCCTCTTCTTCTCCTAAAATCCAGCTTTCCCTTCCTTCTAAAATCGAGCTTCCCCCTTCTTCTCCTAAAACCGCGCTTCCCCTCCCGTTCTTCTCCTACATATACATATAAGTATATAATTCGTGTTAATTTTTGCTTATCGTTTTTTATACAATAAAAGAAAAACGATCTCAGTGATTGTTTCACAACAAAAAGAAGCGATAACCTCATCGTGTAACCAACAAAAATACAGCATGCACATCGTATCCCTCATTAAGATATGGAATTTAATCAAAACATATGAAACGTTGAGATATGGAATATAAGGGATGGAATTAAAATAATTAATTTTACTTGTTATGCGAAAAAATAAAAATAAATTCTGAAAGTGAAATAAAATATGAGGAAATATGCGTCCGTCAATGAAAATGAATAATCAGAATACGCAATCAGTTCACTGCAGCGTTAAGTAAAGGATATACAACAAAAATATAAACAGTTTTCCTATGTTGTAGAATAAAAAAACATCAACTTCCACCATTAAATAATATTTGAAAGAGGAAAGAAAAATAAGACCAACTGCAACTCTGAAACGAAACTTTTTCATTTTTATTCTGAAAAGTCGATCAATTTGCTGAAAATTTTGCAAATTTTTATAGAAATTTTACGGCAGCAAACAAATGAAAACAAATTCTACAAAGGAAAAGTGATCTACTTAAGTGATTCCGTAATGATCCTATAATATGTGAGGAGAGGAGGGGAAGAGAAGGGGGGAGGGGGAGGTAATATCCAATGTTCCAGTATTACGGCTGAGCGCAATCATTCAACAGTAATAACGACGCTAGCCGGTCCTATATGAGACACTTTTATATCCACGTGGATTCAATGTGGAACGGCATAGACAACGATAACGTCAACATTATATGCAATATAGCTGTATTTGCTGCTATTTATGTCGCATTTATAGCAGCCAATTTGCAAACAACATGCCAAATTATGCATTCCCTTCATTTAATCGCCTCCTTACGGCGATTATGGGATTTGGTCGTCCGGGCCAAGCACACCCAAAAACATTATGATAGTTTAATGTGAGTGAATAATGAATTTTTGAATGGGCTTATAATTTAGATTCTACGGTAACAGTTATGATAAAAATAAAAATAAAAATAAATATAGAAATATGAGTGAGCAGTTAAATTAGATTTCAAGCTAAAGTAGAGAATGAAATATTTCATCAATTTTTCTGCATCAATACTTGAAAACAACAAAATAAAGATAAAAAGACAAATAGAGAGGCTTAAAAAGAGAAAAACGGAGAGATGCGTAAGCAAAGGAGAATGTTGGTACTAATATTTAAGAAGATAGAAAACGCAAAAGTCTCTATCGCTCATCCGTTCAGCTTACACTAAAAGAGCTCTAGAAATATATTTAAATACTATCTGGAATTTATTTGAAGCGCAATAACGCCTCAACAACTGCTTTCTAGAAATGTGCACTTCCGAGATTCCTCTCTCTTTTTTGCCCTCTCTTCTCTCTCTCTCTTTTACACACATACAAACGACGAAAAATAAAGCTAATTTTTCTCGGATGGGACCGACGGAAAGATGCCTATGTTTTTATGCAATACGCATTTGCAAACTTAAAAGTGCAACCAACTCATATGAAATCTGATTATTTAGCCCCCTTCCCCCCACTCACTCACTGTCCACAATGAGCTCATTGTATCGTAATCCGTTGACGCAATGTATAAAAGCAGGCTTTTGGAATAGAAATCAACAGATAATATGGCTCAACGAAACAATTCTTGCTGCTCCCGTTGCAGCATAAAATCCTCTATGCTTTAAATATGCCGAAATTATTGACATACATAATAACGCAATAGAAATATTCCACTGTAAAAATTATTGTTACTTAAATCATTCAACATAAAGATAGCACATCGAAGATACTTTCGTTCTTGACTACAGAATAGAAAGC
Organism: Baylisascaris schroederi; assembly: GCA_006503575.1. Lineage (NCBI taxonomy): Eukaryota > Metazoa > Nematoda > Chromadorea > Rhabditida > Ascarididae > Baylisascaris > Baylisascaris schroederi. The sequence goes on along the minus strand of QEWY01000640.1, from coordinate 117,040 downwards.
TATGAAATCAGAAAGTTGAATCGTCGACCAATCGTTCACCTAGAAAAGCTGGTCATATATCCGGAAATATACCGACTCCATCTCCAGTTCCAGCTCCCAGGGGATGTTAAAAATCTAGAGATCGCTAAATCATATATGAACCTTTGCGTGTAAAAAAAAGCTCTCTGCTCGATGCGATAGGCAATCACCGTACCATTACAACAGGTGTGCTCAAGGGCATGTGTAAAATCCTTTCGTGCACCTTACGAAATGAGCTTTCCAACAAACATTCAATTCAATTCATCTGCGTGCAAAGAAAAAAAAAGAGAGAAAAAAATCTGTCACTTTGCCACGTTGGCAATTAAAATATTTTAAACGGATTTTTTCATCATCACTGATACGAAGGTTGCATCAATTAATAAAACCTGAGAAAAAGAAGGGTAAGCATCAGGTAAAGTACCTCCTTTTAAATCCTAAAAAATCATTAAGTAGTATAAAACAATGTCTTTAAACTATCTTCATTAAGATTATATGACAATTACTATTTAATTCACCAATTATTTCGCAATAAAAACAAAGGGAGGCAGAGATAAAAACGGTCCGCAGCAGACGACTCCCCTTAATAAAACTTCATATTGTCATTCATTTGGAGATGAAACTAAGGCGCTGACGAACGATTCAACAAGACGATGAAAGAATGAAAGGTGAATCTAGATTAACATCAAACACACCTACCCTATTACATAGAACTGGTTGTGCATATAGATACGGGAGGATCCTCTTACAAATTAAGGGAATAATGATGGCAAAAGAATACTAAACGCGCATAAAAACATTACTGCAACAATGAATAACATATGAGAACCCTTTAAAAAACACTATAAAAATATAATAAAAAATGTTCACCTTCATGCGGCCGACGTGCAAGAAGAAGAGACCGACCAAAAGATCATAGGATCCAAGTGGATCAGAGAGGCATTAAGTCAGAGTAGATGGAAGCGATATGAAGAGATATGTATTCGTAATGAATAAAAATTATTGGCAATATTTTCAAATTATAAAAATGCAAATAAAAGTTTTGAAACTTTCCAAAAGCAGCAAAATATCCCTACAAAACAAAACCCTACATTAAAAAAAAAAAACACCAAAAATCTAGAAAAGGGAACGCTTGCTACGAAGGATACAAGGACCGATGCATTAAGTTTTATATAGCTCATCACATAGTAATGTCAGACCAAATAAATCAACACATCTACAAAGGTGAAGCTCCAAATAAAGCTTCGAAATATAGCTGAAATATCGAACTGCATTAGGATATGTTAAAGAATGAAAAGCTTAATGAGGGATAGTGACTTAGATGCATGATTAATAAAGATTAATTGTTTCTGGTTTCTGCATGCGAAGATTAATTGCAACGGTTTCTGCATGATTAATAAAGAATTGGGCAACGATTGCACGCGATTTCGGATCATAAATAGGAAATGACTTAGATAAATCAAAATTAAATTTTTAGACAAATAACATAAGTTCATGCTCATTTTAATATGAAGAGAAAAGTTTGCAATGTAGCATTCTGCAATATTTTATCGCAATAGCTCAGAGGGCAAATGGGAAAGGATAGTTCCTTTTTTCGATCGATGGGTCGATCGAAATTTTATCGATTACTGATGTACTGATAAGAAGCAAAAATGTTCAAATAAGAAATTTCAATGCCCAAAAAATAACGCCGCATTGTGCTTGATGTAATCTCTCCATCATCGGCAAATAGTGCCTCTTTTACAATTACAACTTGAATTTAGGATATTTTCCATCCCTAAAAATTTATATAACCGAAAATGTTTCAATGATCAGACACGGCTATTAAAGCAGTGATAAGACAGACAGTTCACTGTGGCTATCAATTCAAGAAACTGCAACTGACCTTACCAACGCCTAAAGAATACAGCATACCTCTCCTCTTATGTAACAAAAAAAGGTAATAAAACTGCGAAAATCCAAGATGAAATTCGAAATCAACAACACAAATCGATTCATTCCTCCCCTCAACTATAAGCTATTTAAAGCCACAATTTCTCTCCTCTGTTAACTCTGTCACATTCTTTCATCTTATTCGTACTATTTGCAATTTGATAAACAAGGTAGAGGGAGCGTAATTCTCAAGGACAAGCAAGCAAATTTCTAATTGCAATGCGGTGCTTTTGTTAATCACAATTTTAGACATTCAATCCAAAGTTTCAAAGTAAATTTAAAGGTCAAGTTTTCTTCAAGAAGAGAGGAAAGGTTCAGCATGTCAAGTGTCAAAAAAGCTAAAGAAGAAATGAGAACCATAGAACGCGAAAAACGATGAGCATAATATTTGCTTTTATAGTAAGTGAAAAACAGAAAGAAATTAGGCATACATATTGCATAGGAATGCTCAGGGAAAAGTTTTAGAAAATCCCCCTCGGGGATCACAGAAATGGGGAAGAAATGAAAGCTTTCGAATCAACTAAAATCAACAGTCTAGAGATGGAGTCAAGTGACCAACACACACGAAGACGATAGCCCCTCCTCACCCAATCAGATGCACTGTTCCTTTCCTCGCCGAAAGATCAACCCCTTCTTCCCACTCCCATCTAAAACGCAAAAGCTATCCGATGCGATGCATTAGATCATAAATTTTGCCCGATGCATAATTACGACTAAACGGCTGAATATCTAGTTGCATTACTACGTCAGTATAGAATGCTAGCTATAATTACTTAAGCAATGAAAAACAAGAATGAAACTAAGTGGGAAAGATTGATTAATCGCTGCTAAACATAAATCTGTGACGCTAAACGTTTCGTTAAAATATTAACATTCGACTATAAAATTTATTTCAGTAAGCATTCAGTCGAAAAATCCAAAAATTAGATCAGATTCGACTCGCGAAAAAAAAATTATAGGCATCAGTGGATAATTCGGGAAACAGCAGAATTTCTTCCCNCGGGCACTTTAGAAGTAGCAAGTCAGTGTTCACAAAGGAAAATATAAAAACAATTTTAAGTTTCTTAGCATAAGCTGCATTTCCTGAATTCAAACTTACGCGGAACAACAAAAGGGTTTTTTCTTAGTAAATTTTTACGCTTGCGTACAAAACTTGAAAGCTAGTGGTAATGTTGCTATCGGTGAAAAATTTTCAGTCTTTTTTTTTCGCACAACCTGAATAGACTTTCAAATGCGAAAATATTTCATGCAAAAAAATCGGCAAAGAAAGGTGAAAGTTTGGCTCTTTAGGTGAATATCCTCTCCTCAAATAAGCCAAATGATCTAGTCAAAACTCTAGAAGACCAGAAAAGTCTTCGGTTGAGAACGATTACTCAGAAGAAAAACAAAAGCAGAGATGTTCAGCCAATGATAACCTAATATTAGGTCATCGCCTCCACAGATAACTGGTTTAGGCAACTTCGACCTCACAGAAAATATCCACGACAATAATCCAGATAAGACAAATGCAGTGAGCGCTGATTCTGCACTCTCTATCTTTCAGGCACTCTTCCGTATCTCTCTGTAATTCTCCCACTTGAAGACTCAATCGTGAGCAGAATGAAGCAACTCTTTAAAAAAAAGCAGTACCACTCGTTCACTCTCATGTCATACACTTCAACAAAACAGAGAAACATTCCCGTTGAGAAAATAATGAAGTTAAAGTCCCATAAAATTTTTCCCAATCCATACGCAGAGGATTTTCTCAATATCAGTGCATGATGCTTTACTCCGCCGATTTGATGTATCGCTTCATAGATATATATCACGCTCGTTGCTAATAAAGTCATATTATAAAACATTTGTTACGCAATGCAAACAATCTGCGAGAAAAACCAACTAATTAAACTGCTGAATCTTAATTATTTCTAAATTTTCGCATTCTCGATCATTCAGCCGGTTAATATTCCCCAAATTTTTATCATTTTTATTACTTAAGTATCACTCATCATTTGCCTTCATGTTCCTCCTTATATCCCTTAAAAAGTAACTTTCTAATCGCCTAAACAATCTCTCTTTAGAATTGCATCTATTTATTAAAGTTATAAACTTTCTGGAATTTTCAAAATATTCCCTCAAAATTTTCCAATTTGATGAGGATCATTCGACTATGTTTACATTCGTACCTATAAATCTCTTTCCGATACGCACTGTTCATCGAGAATCATTCTCGTCCATCAGTATAAACGACTTGCCCTTCAACTGCTCAAGGCTATTATTTCAAGAAATACGGTAGTGTCAGCTGGTTAGAATCGATTCCCTCATTTACAATTAGTCCATTTCGTAATTTAAAGTTAGTATATTGAGAAATTATCTCATACAGCATTGGGTAATTTCTTCATTGCAAATTTCATTTAAATCGAATGAAAGCATTACTCGACGAACAAAAAGGTTATTTTCGCTCAACATCAAAACACCAAAGGTGATTGCAGTTGTCCAAGGCGCAAATGTCCAAAGAATAACCACTAAAGGCGCAAATGTCAGAGGTGCAATCGCTGTAGAATCTCAATCCAACATTTGTATATCGTAAAAACATAATAGTTTCATTACATTGAGATCTTAAAAACTCTACATTTTAAAAAAAATATTAAAAGAAATAAAAAGAAAAAAAAGCTCACACATTATCGCCCCTTACAATATAGAGACCAAGAGGGATCTGCTCAACACCAGCATCCTCACTGAATACACGTTCATGTGAATCTTCGAGCACTAGATTGATTGTCTGATCGAAACCTTTCATAAGACCGACAATATTACGTCCATCACCCGTTATCACTGAGATCACCTTATTCATGAACGATTCCAACGATTGAGTCATCTGCAAAAAATTCCATTTATTTCAATCATCAACATAACCGGACAGGCCATATTTTTCGCACTGCGAGTATTCCATAGGATATCGTGTGATATTGTAATATTCCGGAATTCTTTCCGGTTAAATAAACTGCTAACGATCAGGCCCTTGTAGCTCAACAAGTAAGCAAGTTTACAAGTCCTAGTAAGTTTGCAGGTCCCAATAAGTTTACAGGTTCTAACAAGTTTACAGGTCCTAACAAGTTTACAGGTTCTACTAACAGTTGATGATGTCTTGTAGTAATATCACTTTATGTTTTGGCAACACCTTATTGCTTAACTACGTAAATACTACTTAGAGTACATAATAACAAAAAATGAAGTATACGAAACACAACTGCCAATATCGATTCGACATAACTACCCCTCAAGCCAAATTATTATTTCAACCGATCGAAATCGATGCTCACAGCAATGACGCAAAACAAACCGCGTACACTTCACCAACTGCCATTATTGCCAAAAAACGGTACGGTAGGCAGCGAATCGTTTGAAGACCATTTCGCGATAAATATAACAACTCTATGTTCAAATAAAACGAGAGCAATGCAACAATGTTCCCCGTACCAACTTGGAGGAGGAGGAAGGAATAGAAGATAAAGATGAGAGAAGAAAAGAAGGGACAGCACGGTGTGAGGGGTGAGGAATGCGAGGCGAGGGGGGGGGGGAGGGAAGTGGGGAAACGTTTCCAACGTTGTGCAGAAGGATATAAGTACCAGATGGGATGACGCCAATCACTTGGCCTGATCCGGGATCGGGTTTAATCCACTTCAAGTAGGCATCGACAATTTTTGATAAGTAAATGTGGCTGGTTCCTTTGGTAGTGTATGGCGACGACCGTACGCTATACTGTATGACGATGACCGTATTGTTAAATCTAATTTGCAGCAAGCTTACTGCTTGTATAGCTTACGATCACCGTACTGTATGGCGATGACCGTATTGTTAGATCTAATTTGCAGCAAGCTTACTGTTTGTATAATAATAATCTAAAACAAGCATCATCTTATTGAGTGGAAGTAAATTCTTGGCATATTGGAAAGTGTAATCATCGATTAACATTCACAAACAATCATAGATAACATCGATAAATCGTTCATAAAATATTTAAAATTCTCAAATTATTTTCTCACTGAAATGTTTCTTTCTCAGTTTTTCATTCCACAAATGAATTCTTTTTAAGAAATATTTGTATTTGATTGAATCGTATAAAAATACGAATAAACTCTATGAAATCATTCATTTGTTCGTTCGTTTACTGGCAACGAATGAACGCACTATTTTCTCCGTCCAAAAGGAAACTTGCTGGTGGATGCATGGAGACGTGATAGATCGATGGGAACGCGCTATCACCTCCCTCATCTTTCAACGATAAGTCACCACTATCCCTTCATTGAATACTCTCTCTTCTGAACTCGAACTGTATTTAACCAAAGGCTAAGAAGTGGTCGGGAACTCGGTTCTAGAACGTTACGCTATCTGGATCGGCTTCTACGATGCTAGGCAATACAGGACTCGACTCCACAACGTTTCGCTCTAAACGGCTGGATCCTACAATGCTCCGCTGTAGACAACTTGCTCTACAGGCTTCGCTCCAATACAATGACACGCATCCTAGTGGGTCAGGGGAGGGAGGGGTGTAGCTGAAGGGATGGGGAAGAGACTTAGAATATTTTCTAGAATCTTAAGCAACAATGATTCACTTAGAATTTGATCAATCATCACAAAATTAGCCTGGGGTGCAAATAATAATCATAAAATTTTTATGAATGATGCCATGGAAGTTGCATGCAGACACACATTCATAAAATCACAAACGCACTCCAATTTTGCATCACTTATTCCAACTATATGCATCGATGTAAACAACGTCTGAGAGGATATTCAAAGGATTAGACGAAATCAGTGAAAAAATTGTATTATACATCTTTTATATGCTTTGGTTTTTAGCGTTTTCCATCGGATTGTAGAGGACTTCACTTGACTGGCACTACTTTACACCCAAGAAACCAAAATCATATTTTTCTCTTATCAACCGGATAGATCGGCGTTTCCTTTCGCAGATAAGCCAACAGCTATAGCCAAAGAAATGTATCCAAGCAGTTCCGCTTAGCCCTCACCCGAAAGATTCCGTTCCTTAGAAATCAGTGTTCATTTGTAAACCCATCGTTACCAATTTTATCAGTCGATACTCCAAAACGTATGGTCTAGAATCATAGAATCCTACCTAAGAAACCGTTCTTCCTAAGACAACATCAGAAACCATCTCACTTAGTCGTCACTAGTTTTACGAATCGATATGTCAAAGCCGATGGATTGAAGGCATGGAATTCCGCATATGTAATCGTTCAACCCAAAACAACTCATCTTAGGTGAAAATCCATCCCAAATGCGTTGATCAATAGATACAACATTTCACTATAGTGATTAAGATTACATCTGCGAACCTCCATATTCGTAAAATACGAAACTACGCTTAGTACAGAAGTGTTTCTAAGGCTCTCCTCTACTACTATTTCATTCACATATCGGAATACGTTTACTTATGTTATCACCATTTCTAGGCGAATAACATCTGCATACAGATAATCAACGTAGGTATTTGTAACCTATGCGGCTCACTTTCCACAAATCGTAATTCGCAACTCGAATTTCCATTCTAATCAATTTTTTTTTTAAATGAATAAAGACAGCAAAAGGGCCCATTTATTTCAACAACAATCGTTTGTTCATAAAATCTTCCGAATACAATTACGTAAATCAATGGCGCAACTAAACAGCAAATAGCAGCATACCTCATTCAAAATCGAAACACCACACTACCACCATGAAATCAAATATTGCGTCAATGTTGATCGATTCGTAATTTAGCGCTTTTCATAGCACCAAACTCTTCAAATCTCCAACATATTTAAGACGCAATCCTAGACTTATTCATTATCGAAGAGATGCCCTTAAGCAAAATGGATTATATGGATATTTCACTTGTAGATTAGCGAATAAACGAAATAGCACAAGCTAAGGAAGAAAACGAAAACAAGAGCACAGACGGTAATAACGGCGATTCCTTCAATGAGACCCTCTGCAACGACTATTTCCGATCGCATCAAAAAGGAAAACCTCTTACTTATAACGGAATTAACTATGCGACAGATAGAATAACTTCAGTATGAATGTGGGAGAAAATCCAACTGTGAGGAAAGGAGAGACAATGGGCGTATTTAAGAGGACGATGAGAGATTATATAAGCCAAATGATAGCAGCACAAAGATATACGTGTTAATCGTCGAAGCAGAGTTCCCGAAGAATGGAAACTGAAGAGTTCGCAATGCGCTATCTCTTCAATAAGCAATGAGAAAACAACAAGAATACGAAGGCGATAAACAATATTACTCGACCATTGCCCTCCTCAAAGGATAACTCATCTTATCGGCTATATTAACTGCATATTGGTGAATAGGACGGATTTACAACAATAAAAACCCTTTGGGGCAAACAAACACGAATGCTGCAGCAATAAAACAACACAGCTTATGTGGCGTAACATTCAACTAACAACGGTCGATACAACACAACTAATAGCCAACAAAATGAAATGAATGACCATTCTCAGACACAACATCGACCGACAATCAACACCAACACCCAATGAGAAGTTAGATAATATCGCCACATAATTGATATGAAATATAATAATGATACAGCATTCGTGTGATTCGTTAAAAACGATGACAATACTAAAGAGTTGAATGGGCACAAATGATTGAGATTGTGCTCCATTTTGAACGCGGTAAACGAGCAAATTTAGCCACACAAGGCGCATTCATGAAAGCAAACATAAAATACGATACGCCAAGCACCTCAATATTACTAGCGTAGACTGGTTACAACGATGTGATGCTACGTTGTCCGCCACAAAGGAACAGATCACATTCAACACCATCCATATAAAGGCTTATTTAGAGCAGCAAGAAGCCGGCACTCGAAACCCGGATAGAAACAACCACAAACACCCAAACAAAACAATTCACACCCCCCTTCCCGGACCATTATAATACTTGCTGTTGAGCTATATGAAATCAGTTGTAATATTTCTAATACAATGTCAAAGTGGCAGCGATTAATGTTTTCGATCTATCAAAACAATATGGTACATTCATTTTAAGTTTTCACCCTGGTTAATCTTCATCTAAAAAGCACCACACAATTCCTTAAACAAATCATACAGTCAATCCCTCCCCAAAATTCCAGGCTTCTAGACAAAGAATAGAGGTAATTTCAAAGCACATCCATTCAGGAAAAGCAATTCGGTGCAAAAGCAAACCCATTGATTAAATGGAAATTTGCGACGAAGAGATGATTAAAAGCTTTGAAAAAGAGCAAAGCACTCGATTTGCCTAGACAGATAAGTTGTGAACGTTATAATGCCTAACGGCTAGCCTAAACAATTTAAAAAAAAAACTCATCAAAGATGACGATGGTTAGTCATTTTACTTTGAACAACAGTAATTGTCAATAACGATGCATTCTTTCATTTAATTCTTAGCCATATCCCAATGAATGATTTTTCCTCCAATAAAAAATAAGTGCTAATTAATAACTGCAGTGGAAACCAATTTCCCAACTGCAGCATATATATATATATATATATAAACCTCATCAAAAACTTTTCAATCAAAAAAACTTTCGAATGCGAAAACTATCCAACTCTTTTTGATGTATAAGATAAAAAATGGAAGACCAACAAAACGTTTTTGTGCAAAGGCTTCATAAGAGAGTATGGACCAACAAAAAGAGAAAACGATCAACGAAATCAACATAAACACAAATAGTCAAATCAATACACATACTAAATGATTAAACTATTCTCTAAATGAATGAGGAGTTATTTGATAGGGGTTGATAACCAAAATTTAGAAGCAAAACAACAAAAGGCAGAAAGCAAAACGATGAAGCGGCTAATGCCAAAGAAAAACAAACAAACAAAAAAGAGAGAATATAAAAAGACGAAGAGCAACGCAGATGACATTTAAAAAAAAAAGGAAAATAAAAACCGTACATAAGATTAAGTGCCATACAAACAACTTATATATATACGGTCAGATACTTATCTGCTACAATAAAACACTGCGTTTCAATGAAAGATGGTACCGTTATGAGGGATATTTTAGAGATAGTTCAAACTAAACGATTTCATAACAGTATTTCCATTATAGGCAATATGCAACTATAAGGAAGCTAACTAAGACATCATTACTATATAGAAAAGAAAATCAGGTTAGATGATGCCCACAGGAAACGGAAGATGAAAGATGAACAATCGAGCATACAGGTTAAGCCGCTTAATGCTGTCGATTTCAGATGACACTCAATACTGCTGTGGTTGCTGCTGTGGATAACGTTGCTGATTTCCGCCACGTTGGCTACTCTGTCCATAAGCGTCGTACCCTCCGGCACCTGTATCCATCAAACATTATTACACTTACAGCCCCGATAAATCAACACTTCCAAAACTCTTTCCATTTCATGTCAACGTTTCAACATTCTATAGAACGATACGAATATTCGTTGAAATTTTGGTAGTGCTCTTCCAATTACATAACGATGCAACGATGAACGTAAAACAAAATGCGGTGATTTAGAACCTAATGTTGGCTGCTAATATAACTTCGACGTGAAGCAACAGTGCTGTACTCCTCTTCTGCCCTTTCAACATCACCCAGACGTTTGGAGTGCTCTTCGATACTAAACAGTTATGTTTCCTTAGTGCGATAGGAAATAAGGAATGGGTTAGACTTCTGTACAACTGAAGCAAAAAAAATGCACCACAAATGCTTCCTTGCACCTAAACAACATTAATGCTCGCTAACTGACTGATGTCAGTAATCCATCAAGCAACATCCTAAATAGGTCCCATGGTCACCGGTAAATTACAACAAAATTTATGCGATTTTGAATTCCCGGCAAAAGCTCTGAAATAAGGTTTTAACTAAGTCCTTGAACAATGCTAACACGAATCCTATCTTATGATTAATGCACTCAACAAGCCCCCTTTCTGCATTACCTCCCACGCATAAAGGAGCTAATCCTCCATATTCCTACTCTGTGAAGATTAGGGAGAGAAGAAGGATCAGATTTTAAACAGCCCCTTCCCATCGATGAAGCATCAAACAGCGAATTTAAACCCACTTTTCGACTCTTTCGCTTAAAGCAAACAAAGTTACACCTAAATTTCCCTACCCCCCNCCCCCCCCCCCCCCCCCCCCAAAAAAAAAAACTTATTCTCGTTAATCCACGCCATTGAAAGCATACCTACAACGGACAAGAGCAATAAATATGTTTTTCCTATTTCATCGTTTTCTTCACGCTACTACTGACAAAACGCATGTCGCACCTGAAATGTACTTTTTCTACTTTACGTGATTCAACACGTCCCCAATAATTTGAAAGTTTTCGAAAAGCCTAAGAAAATGGAATCCTATCTGAAATCATAAAAAACTGCATAATAACAAAGATTAAGAGGTCCTAAAATCTGCAGCACCGTCCTCGAAATGATAGTAGTGCCCAGTATGAAAACACACACTTTTATCACAGACTTAAACGTTATAATGCCGAGAGAACATGGCATCTTCTCAAGTCAGGAAGCTCTATTATTCGTCATATGCAACGTACTTCAAGAATCGTTTACCTAGACAAAGCTCAAAACTGATTCACTGGAATCAAAACCGAAAATGGTCTGAACATTTATTGTGTATGTTCGTACTGGTATAGGTAAACCCGAGAGTGGGATATGCGGATGGACGTAAGCACAACGCTCTCAGAAAAATTTTTATAGAGAAAACGGTGTGAAAAAAATCGAACGAATAAATGAAAGGAATCCTGACCGTAAGCGCCATAGGCAGCCGCACCCGCTCCTTGATAGTAGCTAGCAGCTGTTGGATTTCCATACCAATCACCCCATGTACCAGCTCCAGCACCACCACCGTAAGCACCTAGCGCACCCATCTGTCCCCATCCAGCTTGTCCGAACCAGCCATTCGGCATACCAGCGCCTCGCCCCACTCCAAAGCCACCTCGAATTGCACCACCGCCACGACCTCCCGCAAATCGCTTCCCTTGAGGAACCGCCTTCTTTACATCGCACTAAAAATATTCTCCATTACACATATATTGCAAATGCAAATACTCCTCAACAGAAGACGCGCCGAATCAGCGTTCTAATTCGATGGGCTCGAACGAGCTATCCTATACCGGAAGCAAACATACCTCGCGCGATCCGAATGTTTGTTTCGGGGTCGACGATGCGCGATCGGCAGCTTCCTCCTCTTCGAAGACAATGAACGCGAAATTACGCCGTGCTTTGGTTTGCTTATCGAATGGCCACTCTATATCCTCCACTTTGCCGTATTGTGCAAAATGAGCGCGCAGATCCTCCTCTTAAAGCAAAACATCAATAAGCTTTACTGTCAATAAGAAACAATAGTTGAAGAATGAACAAAATTGAATGACGCCTCGTTAGCATATGCAATAGAAATGAATTCAAACAGATTTTCATACGAAAAAACTCAATTGTCTCGAAAATTTTGAAAGGAAAATGCAATGAATTTCCAGCTGCGATAACAACTGTCGATTGCTGTTTGTACATTTGAGTAGAAATGGCTATTTTTATTGGGAGTATCCTGCCTTCAAAAAATGAATTCTTCTCTGCTTTTCGCCTAATTAGTGTTTGTTGTTGCCACATAGAAATTCTACCTCCGACTTGATTCGATAGAACAGTGAGGTAGAACGGAGGTGCAGGTGCAGGAGAGCGGGGGGTGGGGGAAGGAGGGAGGGGAGGATAGGGGCGGTAGGGCAGTGCCTAATATAAATCAAAATACCAAAAGAGAAGCAACCCAAAGATAAATGTGCTATGACTAACATGGAACTCCAAAAACCACTTCTTTTTTAACCTGTCTGATGGTAAAATGAAGAAAAGCTACTCTTCGAAGAACCCAGCTCCAGCAACTTTCAGATATTGACTCCTGCATATATTAGATCAGAATTAGCTTGAAACCTGACACAATTGTTTGATGGAGGACAATATACCTGGGAAATCAGCGGGTAATCCGCCGACAAAAACTTTTTTGTTCTCTCGTGATTTAGCCGGTTTCACCTCGATCTGCTTGTTCTTAAGTGTTTGCTCACGGGTGCCCAGAGCTGCTTTACACGCTTCCCCGGTAGCGAACTCGACAAAGGCAAATCCTCGCGAACGGCCTGTATTACGATCGAATTTCACCTGCGCCTGGGCTACCTCACCAAATTGCGAGAAGTAATTGCAAAGATCTTCATTGGTTACATCATATGCGATTCCTCCCACAAATATCTTCCTGAAATTCGACATTTAACTGAATATTCAAAATTTCAATCATTACCTCCGTTCTCCTTTAAACTGCATAAGATGGTGCACAAGAAGATATTTTCTTTACAAAACTTTAGTAATAGGGTTCTATACAAATATTCTCCCTATGAGAAGATCCCACTCTCATACGAATAACCGTATCGGCAGATTAGACGCCCATCAACGTGATCTAAGTAGCAATTGCCTATTCTCTTTCGGAACGATATGATTTTATATGCATAACAAGACGGTTGTCCTCTCTAAGCCTTTTGTTTTCTTCGAAGAGAGGCTACATAGAGCGATAGTGGGCAATCTGTGGGTAATGAGTTTAATAAATGAGCAAATAGCACTCATTGTTTCCAATATCAATAATCAAAACAACGCATAGACGATGGAACCGAAACTTCAACAGTACGCCTATGGAAACAAGCGCTTTGCATGAAAATAGCTCTTGCTAAAGCTTTTAATTCCAATGCTTCATCCGCACCTTCAGCTTCAGTGATCCGTTCCCCCTTTCCAATTTCAGTGTTTCACATCCTCTCCCCCCCCCCTCCCCCCACCCCTTCAGCTATAATCGTTATCTCTTCTCTCTAGCTTCGATATTCTGCTTCACCCTTCTTACGTCAATGCCCCGCCTCTTCCATTGCTGTAAAATGCTTAATGCATAGGAAATGGCTCAGAAAGACAGATAAATTATTTAGAAAAGTGATCGAAATATGCAAAAATATTTAATGTCGCGATCATCTTTCATAACCGATAAAGGGTAATCCACAAAACAGAACAAGTTTTTCACGAAAACAAAAATAATAACACATCACGAAACATACTTGTCTTCATTCCCTTTACCGCTATCCTTAGTAACATCACCACCCGACGCTCCATTCACCGTACCGTTCTCTTTCTTATTTTCTTGATGAACCTGATTCTCTTGAGTATCCATTTATTTCTGCAATTTCCGTTTTTAATTAATATGATGAGACAAATTTCACAAAATTTGAAAAAAAAAATTTTTTTTTCGCAATCAAACCGTTTACATATTTTTCGAAACCATTTAAGTAATTGCATTAGTCTCCCAAACAAAGTATCGTTTTATATGAGAGAGGGAGAGAGGGATGGAGAGAGGGAGTGGGAAGGAGAGAGAGACAGAGAAGAATGTGAATGAAACATAACTATTGTCTATATGGTCCAAAAGAGATGGAAAAAATTCAGAAGTTTAAAAGAAAAGCGAAAAATATTTCATCAGCAATGGCTAATCAAACGCAAACGTTTTCTTCTTATCTCTCATTAACCCAATAAAAATTTACTAAAAAATTGGAAAAGAGAGGAATTACGAAGATATAAAAATTAAAAGAGGTAAGAAAAGTGTTGGTAACACAAGATGGGTGCTGATATCATCGTCTCCAAATGCTGCGTTATGGATTTCGTATATTGAGGATTTGCGATCTATTCCCAAATACCTATTCGTTGACGTAGAGTGCACCTCTTTTACCTTACCAACACTTCCCGAATACCTTGACATACAAAAAACCATTTCATTTAATTTTACTATGAATCTTGAACAGTAATGAGTAATGAATTTTCGCTGCTAAGACAACATCGTTAGCAAACTTTTATCGTCTTTCAAACCACAACCCGCAAATCCAATGCATCATTCTTTTGTGTTTTCTTCCTATACAAAAGAAAATATCATAAATAATCCCAATCCCCCTTACTACCAAATGTAATAATATAGTCGAGTAAAAACTGCATCATGCAATAAGCTATACATTTCCCATCAAGTATCTCTGAGTTTCGCTGTGCAATTTCTATTCCCATACAAAAGAAACCAAACAACGATGAACAGCGGCATAAATATATGATCTGCGAAAATAAATAAATAAATAAATAAATAAATAAATGAATTAAAATAAATTTTTTTTTGATAGCTCAAAAGTGGAGCGGATGGGCTCTTAATCAAAAGTTCTATCTTTACAACCATAAGTTGGTTATCATTGGATAATTAGTTTCCTTCTCATTGAACATCAATGAGAGACTAATCAAATATTACAACAATGCTTTATTTAATTTAAATATAAAGAACTTTCTTAGCTGTCACTAATAACACAAAATTTGTTCCAATGCTTTGATTACATTATATAACAACTACTAGAAGAAGGATTTATTATAAAAATTGATGTATTTTCATTTTCTCGCAAAAAAAGAAAAAAAAAGGAAAAAAGGAAAGAAGAGAAGAGAAAAAAAACGTTATTCCAATTAAAAAATTGTCAAACGATATCCTCGATTACCGCGATGAACAGTGAATTTAGATAGTTTTTTTTTCCGCGTAGTTTATTCATTTCAATTCTAAAACACTTTTTTTAAACTATGGAAATGACTACTCCTATATTTACTTGAAATGGGAAAAATAATAATAACAACAGACGAATAAAAAAATAAAGCAAAAAAAAAAAAACAAACCTTTTATAAACTTTGTGGAGTTATCAAGAAGTTGAATAGAGAATAAGGAAGAATTACAGAGAGAGGAAAGGTGTTTACAAAACCGGTGATTTACGAAAGCTTAGTCGTTAAGACTATCTAAAAAATACCCTGAAAATAACATAACATCTTACATTAGTGCTCGATTATATTAAATTTTTGCATATACGGTGCATAAACAATTGTGAGAATATTACAATAAAGAAACTGTAGAAAATTTTGCTAATAATATAAAAAATTATATCATAGAATATCAACATGACAGTAAAGAATCACCTAACATTTAGAAGAAAAAAAAACTTGGTGAAAACTTAAACTTTCAAAACTTAAAACTTGAACTGGGCAAATGTTTTATTGTTTAAAGAGGAAATAATCGAATGTTTCATGAAAAATGCTTACAAAAAGAAATATTAAGCAATATAATATAAGCTCCGATTTACTACGATTTTTATGGAGCAATTTATAAATTTTTTCTTGAAAAATTCGAAAAATTATCTCAATAATTATCTCAAATTTTTCTAAGTTGTTATGAATCTTTCAAGTTTTAATTTCCATAATCACATCAATAAGTGACTATCATTTAATCATCAAGTGGATCTCGATTATTACTAAAAATAAGCAGTAAAATTTATCATTAAGAAATAATTTTTTTATGGGCAAAACATTTCAGAGTTTTTTGCTTTTGGAAAAACGAAAACATTAATAAAATCTGCTTCTGCTCCCTCTCTTTTCTATAGGAATATTAAAAATGGAGCAATTTTCAATTTCATACATATAATTCACTCTTAGTTACGCGAAAAGTGACCTCTATTCGGTCGATCACTAATTTCGGGGCGAAAATTAGGAGTAAATCGGAGCTGATTTGCACTGATAGACACATATATATAAACAGATATAATTTTCCTACATTAAATTTTTATCGACTGCCATAAATTGGGATGACTTTCGAGAATTAAATAATACTCAATTTTTAGACACAAATACGATGCACTTATCAATGCTACAGGACAAGGAATACCTGCATGAGATGCACCACTTAAGGTTACGTTTACCGTTGGAGTGATTTGGTATGGTTACTTGTCTCATTCGATGCTCACAATTCAAATATAGGTTAATTAGTTTAAAGAAAAACAAAACGGCCATTTAGTTCGATGACAATAAAAATTTTAACGATAAAGGCGAAATATGTTTCATCGATCGAGCAATAAACTATATTCGCAATATGCCAATAAGTAAATATTACGTCATTTTTTTATTCGATTTCAATGAAACAAAAACTTAAAAATTACACTTTTCAACGATCGACGCTACATTTAGATCCCTTTATAAAGCGCTTGAAAATTTACCTTACTAAGGTGAAATACAAATAATAACACCTTTCGAGGTAACCACTATGAAGAGGGAATAAAGTGCCGTAGTTGAATATCTTCTGTGGTTTGAACCATACCTATCCTTAACTGACCTGTCCTATCATTGTACCACACCTGTCCTATCACTCCAAACAACCGTCCTATTCAGTATTGCCATATCCAGACACGAGAAAAAAAAGATTCAAAGGTATCCAAAATTCGTGCCTTATATGTACAACAAAAAAAAAGAAAAACCAATTCAACTCTTTGCAATATAGTGCAATAAAACCTCGATGCATCGATTCGAGGGTACGCAGTTTGCGATGCACAATCGGCCATCAAATTGCAACCGTACGCGTGTGCAGAAGCGTGCGTCGTTTGGTGTTATGCACTATCTCTTGCATTAAAATGTTACAACAACGCCCTACATCAACACTAATATCAGCAGAATAAATATGAAAAAAAAAACTCGACAAATTTTGCGAAAATAAAGAGATATTCGAGTGATATCCGCAGATATAGACGCAACGAATGAACCACCGATAACATAAATGGGGTTGATAGACCGATCGATAATAGCGCACACACACACACCCGATCCAACCGTAAACAGCAAAAAATGACGCGAAAATGGGGATTACGTGCCGTACAAAGGGCATCTTTAAATTGAGTGCTTTTATATACCGTATCATATTAGGCGTTGATGCGAATTGTTTCCATGCAAGAATTGAATCTATGAAAAGAGTGAACTATTGCAGCACAAAACCATTACCGATACTAAACCTCAACGTGTTTTCTACATTTATACTAATTAGGGCTCGTTCATCGACGTATTTGCTGTAGTTCAAGTAAATGGTTCCAAGCTCCGAAATTTAGGACTCCTCAAGTTTTGAAAAAGAAGACTGCTTAAGTTTAGGATACGAATCTAGGGAAAGAGATAGTATTCACATCCTCGAATCGCACAATACTATTTTGGGAATTATTGTGAAGCATACTTCGATGGAAAATGTGCTGTTATACGATTGAAGAAGATTTTCTGCTATTGTAAAATTAATGTGGCAATGTGTTTCAGCAGCTTTTTCAAAAAAAAAATGAAACAAAATAAAATAAAAAATAAATAAATAAAAATAGATGGTACCTTATTTCGAGTGGTCATTAGCATAAATTGAAACGTTCAAATATTTAAAACTATATTCAAATACTAATTAAAATATTTGCATCAATAAAAAATCACTTTAGAATAAAATGAAAGATAATCTTGCAAGCATTGGCATTCAGCAAAGACTTCGATTTACCTACAACCTTAATTAGATCAAAGCTGATTAATTGTTGCGAAAATATTTTCAGGTCGCAATTTTCGAATAAACGAATCGACTAACGAAACTGATCACAAAAAAGTATCCATCGAAGATCGATCTAGAGGCATCTATCTAAGAAATACCATCAAAAGCTATGCTATCTAACGATAGTCTATCCATCTCGAGTTTTAGTCACTTCCTACGTTTATCAAACATTAACCGACGTTACGGACACACAGAAAAATACAACAAATCGACAAGTAATCGATGAATGCTTCCAATATCAAAATATACCACTCAACATTTTAGGCTATCATCCTAATTGTTTATAGTTTTACGATTTTTTCATCGCAAATATTTTGTGCTGTAAATTCACAAAGACTTTCTAAGCGTAAATCCCATCTCTTGGCAATCTTCCAATACGAATGGGCTTGGCAATCCTCCAATACAATTCGGCTTTCTATCAGCTTAAAGGATATTATAAAACACTTTTGCAACACGATTATATCGTAATCAAACATTCATATATACCATCAAATGCGTAAGGAATAGAAAACGTTATCGGTAAGGAAACCGATAGAGAAATATATAAACCCCTCTTAGCTATCAACTTGGTCGTAATATAAGAAAATATTATTAAACGCATCTTTATTATTTATTATTTCATCTGCAAAATCGACTGCTTCAGATGAGCGAAATGCAAATAAATACACATATTACTGCAGCTCATTTCGTGTATATCAGAACTTTTTGTTTGCTATTTAAACGGCGCAAATGGCGGTTAGTCAAAAATAGAGTGGGGCATAATATGTTTTTTTACTACCAGATCAAGAATCATAGAAAGACCAAAGATCAGCGATAAAAACTACAAATAACATACCCACTACAAAACCAACCGGTTTCATAAATGCCTGAGAAAAAAAATTTTTTTTTTTTANACGCAGACCGACAGACCGACACACATCAACGGGCACGCAGACCGACAGACCGACACACAGACAGACAGATACTAATAAAGCCACAGGTGTTACATTAAGGCACACACAAATCGACTATGAACATATACAAAAGAAAAAAAAATCCATAATACAAAAGAAAAAAAAATCCATACCGTTAGATAACATTTACTTCGTTGGTTTAATCTAAAATAATCATTAGAACGATAATCGTTACACTATGGGTGAATTTGCATAATATTTATTGCTGTGACAGGTAGCTGCACCAACAAAAAAACAAAAAAACTTTTCACAATTTGAATAGATTAAAACATTTTTCTATGCAAAACGGCTATATTAATTATTGAATCTGAAAAAAAAAAGCAACAGCAGTTTGGTAAAATTCTCGAACTTAAACGTTTCGTTCATCAAGAACAAACGAGTAAATAAATCAGTAAACAAATAAACAAACAACTGAGTAAACAAATAAACAGACAGATGAACGGACAAACAAATAAACAAATAAACAAACAAGTAAACAACTAATTAAATAGCATTCAATTCATCATCCCACGAATGTTTGTAATATGGAATAGGATTCGTGAACATTCTCGCATCATAGACAACATTTTCGAGAAATAATCCCTGTGGTGGTGCTATTAGCAATCGACGTGTAAAGAAATTCGTTGGATGTGGATTATTCAATAACCATTCGATGAGTTCTCGAGAGACTCTTCCATATGCATGAGAAACAATCACGCCCATCATTCTACGAACCTAAAAAAAAATTTTTTTAAAAATTCAAACAAATATTTAATATTTGGTATTCAATGTGTAAATAGTCTCTAATAATATTTGAATCGTAATTAAGAAAAAAGAAAAAAACAGACAAAAATAAATATATAGAAAAAATATAGAAAAAATAGAAAAAAAGAAAAAAAATTCCATACTTTAGGTTTAAAAAACCGGAAGTTGCTATATGTAACTACTGATTATATTAAAAAAAAACTTCATTATACAGCAAATAATTTCGATAACTTGCAAACGTTTAACCCAATTCACGTAATCCGCCATACTACAAGTAATATTAATAAAACTGCGAATTGCTCTTTAAAATCATTCAGATTCCTTTGTTTAGTTCTATTTAACGGTAAACGAAATATGCAGCAATATGATGATTCCGCGATCGGTAATAAAGGATTCCATTGTTACAATAATCTAAGAGGTATTGCAAGCAATGAAATGAATATCAAAAATGGAACATAATTTGATGTAAAATGGGCTATGGTGAAAACTTCAATCATTTAAACATTTAATGATGTCCTCACAACTTGCTCAAGGAAGAGTTCTACAGTTTTTGAGGAATTTCTTCCATCTGGGCGATAGGTAGATAGCAAAAGGTACCCTCAAAAGCACCAAAAACCCCTCACAATTCTCAAACAATTTAGCGCATATCCATCTCGCGTTCAAATACTACATATTTAACAATTAGGCTAATTTCAATGTAATTTGTCATTATGACAGTCGACTGGCACTAAATATTACACTGCATAATAGTTCAAGTAAAAGCAATAACGTTGAATTATTTACTTGCTCACGAAGGAAGGAAGTTGAAATTATTGAGAAATCATAAAATATATAATCGGCATCGTCAATACATCGAGGTTCACCTTTAATCACATATTTTGGAATTTATAAATAGAGATTTTGACATCAATGAACAAGTATTAAATTACATCAATAACGTTGAATTATTTACTTGCTCACGAAGGAAGGAAGTTGAAATTATTGAGAAATCATAAAATATATAATCGGCATCGTCAATACATCGAGGTTCACCTTTAATCACATATTTTGGAATTTATAAATAGAGATTTTGACATCAATGAACAAGTATTAAATTACACTCAAAAGATATGCAAATTACCTATAGAGAATTGTTGAAAACCTGAAATATCATCTAAGCAATGTCAGGTGAAGCTACATCTAAATCCTATCCATCTCTATTCTTTAATCCATCCAAATAAACCGTCTTGCTTCGTTACTCAAGTTAACTATTGGAAATGATAAATTTTTCTATTGTTCTAAAGTCATTTATAGTAGGCGATATAATAAAAACAAACGGAATATAAGATCGCTATCGTTAATCGTTAAACACTATAAAACGATATACTTCATAAAATGCAGTTTATTAAGTGAATCTGAATTTAAAAAGTATTATATATAAAGGAAAGCTTATTTATGATTATATATGCATAACTATCTAGCTAGTATTTTCATCTTGCGATCTACTTGCTGAATACTAAATGAAATATTAATGAATGATAAATTAATTTGCAATAGAAAAAATACGCTAACCGCCTGTTACAGCAACATGGCGCATATGTCGTATCGCTGAGGGATATTCATACTCTTTACGTCGATCCCTTTCACGATGCTTGAAGAACGATGCCATATTATGCGTTCCCTAAAACACTAACAACACAAATGCGATAGGTGCAATTATAAACGAAGGAAGCGTTCCAATTTAGCCATCCAAATATGCCATCTATAATACCACTTAATGGATCGGCCAGTTTCATCGAATACCCATAAATAATAAAATTTGCACAATGGTTGACTCATAGTTTAACTAATTCAACTGGTAGCATACCTATCAATCTTTTTCGTACAAACACATAACTTTTCAACCTTTTTTTATATCACTTTTAATTCATTTGAATATTAATAAAGCAATCTGAAGTTTTGATAGAGAACAGCCGTCTTTCTGCTACACGATATCAATCATATTTTTAAGATTTAGTTGCATTAGTTCTCGAATTAAAATCATCGAATAGATGATATAAACGTTTATATTTTGATTCAATTGCCTTAATGAACCTCACTTTTTATCCCTTCACTAACTTAAGAAAAAAATTTTTTATTTCTTTTCCATTTTTATTTTTTCTCCCTATCGTTGAGTACTCGTTGAAGATTTCAATATTGGCAATTCCATTACATAAAATATTGACAGAACTAGCCTTAAATTGTGGTGATTCTATTTGTTGTTCTCTTGTTTGTAGATGATTGACAAAAGATTAAAAAATGTTTCATTAAAAAATTCACTATTTAAGGAATGAATTTTTTTCTTTCGGGAACCAAATCGGGTTATTCTATTGCCAACATTACCAAAGAAAACAATAAAAACATAAATGGAAAGAAATTTTAAAGAAAGGCAGCAGAAGCAATATAGGTAAGAAGACAGGAATGACGAATTTCAACCTTAAATATGGAACAAGCTTGTTGAGCTTTATAAAGATCGAATCCAGGTGGTAAAATCCAAGCGTAGTCACGTTCAGCGAAATGCATCAACGAAGGTTTTTCCTGGAATCGTAGCCAAGCATCCCAGCTAAGTGCCACACATATTCGATATTTGTAGCACCTTCAAAAACGATGAATTATATTTGCAGAATGAAAAGAATAAAACGGCAATGAAACGACATTGGAAGGAATTTTAAGAGTTTATTTTTTGCAATATTCTATATAACGTAAATAAATAAATAATTAAAGTTTTATTTCGGATTTTTGAATTCCAATTGGATGTTCACTATGCAAATATAAGCAACTATCTTCTTTCAGTTATGACACAGGAAAATTGCTAAGATAAAGTTACAACTCCTTGCCGTCTTCTTTGATCTATGAACTAAGTGTGCAAAACTTTCCTTAAATTGTCATAGATCATAGTTTCGTTTGGTTAGTCATTTGTTTAATAGTATTCAAGTATAATTATATTTTTTTTACATAAAATACAATTTATATCTATTATTGTAAAATCTTAGCAACGATATCCNGACGAGTGAGTATTGCAGTTGCACAAATTGATGAAGTACAAAACATTCTCAAAAGAAACACTCAGCACCAATGACGATAACTTTTTAATAGGGAAAATGTGGATGTGTATATAGGTAGACAACGGTCCTTTCAATGAGTAAACTAATGAATGGCATAAATTAACCATCAAAAAGGATTTTTTTCTATCACAACGATACGAAGACTATCAATGACAACAAATCAACCACATCACAATAAGCAAAACGAAGAATTTTTGGGGCAAAGAAAAAAAAAACACAATCTCGCGAAGATGACTGTACATTTTCGGTAATAAATATACATCCTGAAATCGATATATCATCTAATCGAAAATTTCAAAAACTTTCAACTTCAAAGTTTTTATAATTTTATAATCATTTCATAACAATATTTTATTCTGTTTAAAAAAAAAAAAATTTTTTTTTCAAAGATTTTCATCTGCAGCCAATAAAAAATTGTTCGTATTTCTTTCAACATTTTGATTAAAAAAACTATTAAATCTAATTACAATTCAAATGGCAATAATATTTCTCAACTATTTATTCCTCTTTATATTCGTATTCTAATTTCCCCTATTAAAAAAAAATCAACATAACTGTAGGACGTTCTTACTGTTTTCATTCACCAAACGATCCCCTTTTGCTTTATGCTAATTTGAATCATTAGATATGCAACGTTGTCAGTTCAGCTATCACAGCAAACCGACAATAAAAATTAGAGTGCAATGATTCCAATATAACTTTTTTTTAAAAGATTCTTTCTCAAAGAAACATTGCCTGGTGTATACTAGATGATCGTATAGAATATCGATCTAAAGCATTCATTCTTTAATCACTTCTAACATTTAGATTCACAACTTCAAAAATAATACAACGGAGCAATCATTAAATCCCCTATCTGCTACACCACTAAATGATATAAATCAATTATATTAAATGACTAGATGTCGAGAACAACATGCAAACCAGGCAATATTCATAAATTGCGAGGATATATGCATAAATACATTACTAATAGAGGAGAACAATGATGGGAGTGCAAGCGATGACACAACTTTACAACCTAAAGCAGCATATCACCTTACTCTTTAAAATTGATGACAATCTGCTTTTGTTTGGGATCATCGAATCGATCCATCGTTTGCACCGATTGTAACATCAAATAGCCGAACATGAGTATAGAGGCGAGCACTAACGAACAGATAATACCCATCCATGAGCCCACACTGAACGTACCCACACAGTCGTATACGTCTCGATTGAATGCCAAAAATCTGCCTCTCGAGTCGTAATACGCCTTCAAGTCCACCTTAAAAATGCTCTTCAAGTATGCATATCTACAAGTAAAAGGTTGCAGCACAACACCTAATAAAACAGAAACGGCACAGAGCGCACAACCGGGTCAGATGGATATAGGACCTTACCTTTTAAACAAAAAGCCGCGATTTGGTTTCCTATTGTTAAAGCAGTCTTTAAAATCTACTATGCGAGCATGAATACAAATTTTTTGTCGATATTTGCTGAATTTCTTGATTAGCTGAACCCAAAGGCCGGAAGCGGGATGAAAAGAAGGTTACTCTCTTGGCAATTCCGCTAACATTTCCACTCTTTTATCAGTCTTTTAACTATTTTCGGCTACCATCTCATCATTACTCTATAATATTGCTCAGCGCTCTAGAAATGTCACAGAATTGAACCAACGATTCTTCACGTATTGGAGATATCGTCGTTAGAACAGATTCTTTTGGAACTAAAAAATTTTGCTATTCTAAATTCAAAGAATTTTCTATCAAACGTCGGATTCAAAGGAAAATTCAGTTGATGCAAAATATTTGCGCATGAATTCTTTTCTTGTGGATTGGAAGTGGACGGTTTCATAAAGAAAAGCTAATTTCTGCATGTTTGGAAAATGGGAGGAAATGAAAAAAAGAGGAAAAAGGCTACTCAAATATATACTTCGATGTTATTTAGTGCGATGCCGACCATAAAATTTTCGTTGACATTCATAAATGCCGCCTGTGTCCCTGAGCATGCATAAGCGTATTGGAAGAAACTTTCAACACCCATGTAACGCGTCGCTGAAGTATTCGCATTAGCCGGCAAGACGATATCCTGCAAAATGATCTCGCTGATTCTCGAAATGAATTTGCCGACGTGAGAAGCACTCAAAATTGTCTGACACAACACATCAACAACCAAAACATTGAGCAGAATTTTCGAGTGCAACGGACAGAAATGAAGAGGTCAAACCACTACAAAAGCCGAAACTCAAATTATACTTCGTTCCTATTTTTTAGCACCTCGTTCCAGCTTTGTAGCGATTTTTCTTGAATAAAAATGGCTTCCCTCGAGGCCTGAATGAAATAAAAAACCCAAGGACGAACCCACTCAGCATGATGGAACCGTTTTTTGTCCCGAAACTCGAGAAAAATACCACAATTGGCTCTCGAATAAAATAAATGCTGCAAATCTTTTCTTCGATTTTTTCTTTCGATGAATTCTGAAGGTGCAATCGAATTTTCTTGATGTAAATGACAGATCCCATTTGTGCAAACATCACAAGAAAGCAAAGATACTACAACTGTTTCAACCATCAGTGCTTCTTGCAGCTTCCCCACAGCTCAAGCTGGGCTGTACTGATACTGCGAAAAGAATAATACGATACCCTCATCACACAGCTTACAACAAAAACGCCAGATTTTGCAAAACAACTATCAACAATTCGTTTCCTCGCGGGTAGCCAACAACGCAGCAAAAATTTGCATAATCGGCAACCTTCATAGCCTCTCCAAATGTTAAAATAGTTCAGGTACAAAATGATGAGCTCGTGAACTAATCCTTGTACGATAATTTTTACATTCAATAAAGAAAGACAAAGGGCAAAATAAACATACTCCATTTAAGAAAACACCATCCGCCACATTGGAAATTGTTAGCGGTTCCAGCATCGTTAAGTGAACCAAATTCCAATATCCCGTATACGAACCGTTGAAGGTCAATCTTAAACTCAGACAGAAATTTTTAAAGGAACTTACATAATCTCTCCCCCACTCCACCTTCCACCAATAAAACAGTTACAATACCTGAAGTAATAACCATGCTTTACCAACTACAACTAAGGGGCAATACTCACGACACAGTATGACGCTGATTCACAGTAAACTAGTAAGAGCACTGTTGGCACGATAACGGTTATGCTATAACCGGATCAATAGGTGCGAGCTGCTCGAACGGTAATCTGCAATGCTTAACACAACGGGCACTACCATTCACTAGAATATTCGGCAGTTGTAGAAGCCGAAATGTCGACTGCGTCGAGCATTTGCAATCATTTTCCTCACTGCTCTTATACCTGAGTTGTTTGTTCGATGCATAGTTTGATATACTCCCATCTATCTGTCTCCTCTCCTATATAGTATGCAATAATCTTGCATGAATGATTAATGCCCCAAGTTAAGCCCGAATTAGTTCTCAAAAAAGGTCACTCAATTATTCGCAAAAACGAAATGCTAAAGCAGCAAGCAATTTGCATTACTATAGCTGAAGTAATGTCTAACAGTTTATCCTATTCTGACACTCAATTTCGACCCTCTCTCTGCATATGATCTATTTACACTTTGTATTTATTAGTTTCCCTTATAGTGAATATGCTCAACATCGCTCTCTCGTTTCTTCTATAGGCGTCTAATCATCAACGCATCACTCTGCCAACGTTTATAAACTTGCTTCTAACAGATAAATTATCAAGGTAAAAAAATTTTCATGAATTTCCCGATTAGACATAGCATTATCGACTAATTTCTTTGTCGAAATATTCCTATCGCAAGAACGATAACGGATATGCTAATCAATGGGGACTGTCTTAAAAAATCATGAGCAATAATAAATAGAATGGCAACGGTTGCAATCTGGACTCTTATTTTACGGAAGGGAGTCTTATAGATACATATGTTTTATATTTATTTATTCGAAAAACATCTTTACACAAATTGTGATAATTTACAGTCAAGATCTTAGGGAAAAGATTTTAAAAAAAAGATGAAGAACTTGGTAAGAAATTATTTACAAATATATAACAAAAAAAAACCTACTCGAAAGCAATTTCCTGTCCAGCTTTGATGACGAAAACAGCAGTCTGTTCATAATAAGCGATCATATCCGTTTTAACGTTTACACTTACTTGGAACCTATAAAACATCTCACCTTCCACTCAAGTTTCAGCAGAATATGCTTCAAATTTCAGTAAGAAGCCGTAAAATGTGCTTCAAAAATATGACCTATCAGAATCATAGAGAAACTCGTCTCTGATAAAAATTTACCATTTTCTATGACGACTTCAAATGCAGGACTCATATTTCCAACCAGCTTTACAGTTAAACTTATACAACTTCTTGTACTGCTCTTTTTCTTGTCAATGATCTATAACCAGGCTCGATATAAGACAGTATCGTTGGAGTATCTTCACGTCGTCGTGCTCGTTTTAACGAAACCCTCAACGCATCTTCCCCAGCAAAGATGATGATTTCGACATTCAATAGTACATTCTCAATACGCGCCTGACCTATTGGGGAGAAAATCAAACCGCTGTGGAATCTGTTTGATTTCTAGCCCGAAGGCTTTTTTCAGAAACCAAAGCCCATCATAAAAATGCACAAGAACAAGCAACGACAATATTTTTCAGAAGGCCGTCAGCGGTGCTTTACAATGACTGCAATAGTACTGTCACCATCAAATAGCTGAAACTAAACTGCTAAACAAGCTAAAGTTCGTTCTGAGGCACATTGGGTGATATCACTCTTTCCACTGTATGTCTATAGGATGTTCACATCCGTGTTCGTCATAATCATCGCCACGAACTATAGTGGGTGCATTATCTACACAGCCGATGTTCAAGAAGGCAGCAAATGGGGATGTAGAGCAGCCATAGGAAACGCTCTGATTCAGTATGTTAGAGATTTCGGCATCGATGGAAAAAGGCTTAAAATCCACATAGACTGAAATAATGATACAATCAGGATCAATGGCAGATATGCCCCAAACGAGTATGCTCTATCAAAGAGATGATTTTTATGGATGCATCAATGTTTAGAAGAAAAAACTAAACAGTAGATAACTGTCGTGGCACCGCACAATTTGGAACAACAAAAGAACCTAAGAAGAGGTTTCATGATTTAGAACTAGACAAAGTGCGTGTTGATTCGGGAGAAATGGGTCCTATTAGCCAGCGATACGCCGATATTGGCGTGTAGGATTTCTTTCCAACGATAAATTAAAGTCCGTAACGATTAAGCTGCGATTTCTCCATGGAATTAGAATATTTCCCTAAACTGGAGAATGAAAAGCTAAATTTAGAACCTACTGCACCAAATCTTCCGAACGGAGATCATTCATCTCCTTGACACGAAACAAACATCAAACTGTGACACATTAGCGAAGGTTATCTGTTACGTTGTAAAGGAAAGTACCCCACCAAACCATATGCTCGACAAAGCTTTCCTTAGTCATGGAAGCGGACTTAACATCAAAGAGACCGATGGAACCGGAAGGAGGAAAAGCGCTGGTGCAAAATACGCCTACAATGCTTAAGAACACGCCTGGTATGCCTGCGGACACCTAAATAGATATATAAATATGAGCCTTGAGTAATCCCCCCTCGCCCTCCCACGACCAACAATAACAATTACGAAACAATCGCAATAAAATGCGCATATATATATATATAT
>QEWY01000640.1:0-80341 GCA_006503575.1 Baylisascaris schroederi | reverse complement strand
TAATTTTTTTGTTTTTTTTGAGAGGGGTGGCATAGAAGAGGGAGGGGGGAGGGGGGGGTGGATTTATGACGATCGGCAGAATACAACTCATTTCCCATATTAGGCTTTTGACGTCGTACTATCCTTCAATGGAATGCGGAGTTGGGTATTGGATATTACGAAGCGAATGTGGGTGGGCTAATAGACGAATTTGCTGATGTGTGCAAAACGGGTGGACGTATATACACACAGGTGGGCAAAAGTATCCACGATGTGATGCCTCACACGTAAACCGGTTATGCACTCAGGAGTCGTTTCGTCAACGTTCATATGCATGCGTTTGTTTCTTGTTGCGTTCCGAAGATTGGTGCTTCACCAATTATCGATTGATCAACTCATTCGGATTGTCAACTCTCTTTCAACATCTACTATATACATCGATGTTTTCGTAGATTTTCATCTATATGAATGAGTTCAATAACCATATTCGTTTATAAACAACGATCGGTATGTCCACTCTGCATTCTTTCCTCAATTGTCTTCTCTTAATCGCTTAATTACTTAACTTCTAATATCTCGATTTGTCAATACTTTACAATCATAATACAATTACAGTATGTTAATTGATCAATAGTATATTAACGAATATTCAATTGTGCATCTTTCTATTTCTTTATTTCTATTGCCAATTTATAATAAAAAACCCTAAGATAGGGAAAGATATATTTTTTAGGAGATGATATTTCCCTTTATTATTTCTTCTTTGCTAGTTTATATTTGCCAAAAAATAAGAATGATATGATGAAAACTTGAATCATCTATATGTTCCTTATCGTTTGTGATTATTCACTAACAATGGCGCCGCTGTCACTACTTTGTTTGCCTTTCCGAATTACTTTTTTTTTTCTGAAGCTTTCATGGAAATCCGAATGAGTTGGTCAATCGAAATGAGCAGGTTTTATTGAAGTTGTCCTCTTTATAGTGATCAATACCTACTTCTCGTTCTATAGTGAATATTGTTGCTTCTGGAGAAAAAAAGTGACTTTTCTTTAACACTTTAAAGTGTTAAGAAAAAAGTAACGAGTAAATATTTGTAAAATCTTCGCAAATGAATCAAAATTTAAGCTTATAGCTCTCTTATTTCGCAAAGAAAAAGCCAAAAACTTTCCCTTTGTCTTTTGGCTATGTATTGGTCATTCTTTGATTTCTAGAGCAATAATCTTTGAAATTGAACTTCAATTATTTAAACTTTGTAGTTAGTAGATTGGTCAACAAACGATTATGTCTTTCTTCAAATCTCCTGATTATATGTAAGTAGGCGGCACTCAATTCCATAGTTTTTTTCGGATCGAATCCATAATCTTTTTCTGGTCGGATTGTTTCTTTTCCAATTGGACTTGCGCCTTTTTCGTGTTTTATATGAATTTCAATATTTGGCAACAAAAAGAAAAAAAAATCGTTTCCACTATTCGCCATTCCAGTGTTTATTTCGTTTTATTTTCTCGCTATGAATTTTTTTCTTCAGCATTAATCGTTTTTCTAAAACTATTCAAGTGGCGACCATTAACTGAGTACATATCAACAGCTGATGAATTAGCATCCTTGATGTATCATTCATAAATACTTACCGTTTTCTGCTCAATAAAACCCCACTTATCCATTACTATTGTGTAAAAAATTCAATGCTTAATATTAAAAAAAAGTGCTACGCATGTGTTATAGAACTGCCTTCTATAAAGCCAATTGCACGGGTTATTTTGAAACATCGTAATTATAGAAACCGCTTTTAAGAATTTCTCATATCTTCCATAAACTGCCACATTTTATTAATAGTAGTGTGCAAAACGAGTTCTCTTTACGGTTTTTTTACTTAATGTGGAAGGAAGATGTTCTGTTTTGTACATCTTTCTTCGTCACATCTTCCTGCATAGATGAGATTGCGATCCTTAGTAGTATCGTATCACTGTATTATTACTGTATTATTGACTTTTATATTTCTCAATATAGTATTGTGAGTGAAATTTAATTGGTTGAAAATTTGGAAAATTTCTTCCACTTCAACAATCTCGAAGAATCTCGATGAAAAATTAACGAAAATTCTTGAAAACACAATTTATGCGCGAAAGCGATGTGTTTTATTAGTTTATTTTGTTTTTTTTAAGAAATATTGCTCGCTAAACGAAATAGATTATTCAGACCATCAATTGTGCCACAAGAGGTTTTCAGAATGGAAATTAAATTTGAATACATATTGCACGTTTACTAGATTATAAATTGGGATATAACTTTATCATATACTTAACGCTATAAATAGCTTCTATATGAACGTCTAGAATTTCCGTTTTATTGCAAGTTTTCCCATCTACAACCGATACCAAATCGTGAATAGTGTCGAAAACGAAAGGAAATACTAATAAACATATGTCACTGAACTTGTGGTCATCCTACATTTATAACGATGAAAGGTGTGCTGATATGATTTTATCTATCGCTATCACTAACGAACGCTTCAATGCTCTAGTTCTTAACGACAGCCGTCTTCCTCAAAAAAGCATTGGAAATGATTCAGACCACTATTCTTAGCACAGTGGAACATGCGTTACGTAAGTGCGTTGTGCTTTAGATACGCCAGTCAGAGGTTTTGTCGATTGGAGGGAGTTTTTACCTTTAGAAGGCCATCTTAAAACGATGGCCTTCTCTTTCGAACTTGCTTAACAATGATTACATTCTTAGATAATTACTTTGCAATTCAGTCTAATTTGCATCGAATGTTTTGCACCTATATTTGTCATCTCTACATCCGGTTTACCCAAAATCTACCTATATTATTGCCTATCATCTCTTGCAAGTCGAGTTTCGTTCCGTCACCTTATAGTGTTGAAAATCAATCAGTGCGATGTTTAATCTACTTTTTCGACATATTTCAACAATCCACTTTGCATATATATACATATCTATAATTGGTTTACGTTATTCATATTGCTGTCGCTGATTATCGACGAAAAAAAAGTTCCAACAATATTGAGCTATTTTGACGTAAAAAATCAAAAAAAAAAGAACGCAGAAAATCTTCTCCGATTATAAGATATTTTAAATTGCATATTTCATTTAGTGGATTTTAGTGTCTACTTTTTTTTCTATCGTCACTATTTTTTCAATATTTTAACATATTTGATATTTTAATATATTATAAAATTTTTAAAAAAATATGGGCGTAGATCTAATCGTATCCATCTTGGTTGTTATTTTTACCGTTGAAATTATTTCGAATATATTAGAAAATTGAATTCCTAAGGAATTTTTTCGAAGTTAATTGCAATTAAGCATCTCTGTTCGCACAAATTCTTCAATAAACGAGCAAATATTACCGTCGTGCCAAAATCTTTTCATCCTTTTTTTTTGACTCATTAAAGGTTTTTCTAACGATTAATCGACGATTAAGTTTAAGAATAAGTTGCTATCAGCGCAAAAATTGACAATTATTTGCTTGCTGGATCGGCTAAACAGATAGGAGGAAATTATTGGAATAGAGAGTTGGAAATTTTCCCCAATTACTATTCGAGGTATAGCTGGTCTCAATCTTCCAAGTCATCTTCACATGTAAACTAGTCCAGATCATAGAACTAACTACCTATATTCGACCTTTTTATGATCTATTTTAAAAGCTTTATGAAAGTAGTTTCGGACTGCCACAGATAGTGGGTAATATATTTAAGTAATTCAATTATCAATTTTTTCATAGCTTTTCCACTTAAATGATAATATAAACGTTCTGTTGGAGTGTTGCCAATTTATGCAAAAAAAAAAAAAATTGCATAAAAGGAATGATTCATCAAAGTGTAGTGAGTTTGCTATTTATAATGCACAATATTTGCATCTATGAGTTTGCTATTTATAATGCACAATATTTGCATCTTATAAAAACTCATTCTCAAAGAGAACAATTCTATGAATATTTTTAGCTATGCACATAGATTTTTTTTTTTTACTGTACACTTTTCGTTCTCCACTCATAGAAATGTCATATATACATTCTCTCTTTTGTTATTTCTCTTTTGGAGTGAACGTATTCTAAATTGATTTAGGTGGGATATATTTACATATTGAAATCTATTGTGCCTACTCAAATTTAGCATTATGCATAACGGTTTAATGGTTCCCGTAACTGATCTTAATTTCAGTGTTATTAATTTCTAAAATTAGTGAGTTCAACCCCCTATCTTTCCCCTCTTGCCCTTTACACTTCCCTGCTGACTTCATAAACAGAATCTCAACGAAAATCTCGAGTAAAGCACTCATACCTTCTGGTTTTGAGGTAAATTTTTATAAGTCACGAATGATGAACAACAATTTTTAGATTAATAATAATGAGAACATTTGCATCGGCCTTCGATTAAGACTATGCAAGAAATAAGCGGTTTTTTAAACACTTTTCGAGGAAAAACAGTTTTTTTTTATGTCAAACGAAAAGACCAAGAAGATGAAAATGCTGGTTCTCGATGATCTCTCGATTCTATCAAACCTCTATGGGAGATAGAGATGATTCCTAATGGAATCTCGATTTCAGCAAATATTTTCACATTGTCAACACTACTGTCTCTTTATCGTCATGCGTGCGAATGTTCGTTGACATTGGCCATAAAATGCCACTCAGTGAATTACCCACAATGGCGCACTGACCAAATGTTTTTACCAAGAACCGGTCTCAACACAAGATTTCCTCATGCACGCTGCCAATCGGTGTTTTTTTAGTTGCAGGTATTATTGGGCCATAAAGCAAGCGGATCGCCAAAACGTGATCGGATATGATGTAACAAAGCGGCTCGTATTAATGCCCATACAATATTTATAATTACTTTATACATCTGAACGTATTTTTTATTATTGTCTCATGTGATGATTAACACCGATATGGCAATAGGTGTTAACATCATTGTCTATGAGCGCTTATATACGCTTTAAATGACTTGATAGATGGGCATCACTGCAGGATATCCATGGAAAGTGGCATATCCATAGGTGTCCATGGAGTAAAGGATAACAGTATAGGATATCCATAGATCCATCCGTTTAAGGAACATCACTACAGGATATAGCTGTATGTATCTATGGTAAGCGTGGGAGTATACTTATAGTATTGCTAAGCTTCATCATTGATGAGGGTGTTTGTAGTTTTTCATTTGTTATTCTACGCTGTGATGAGTCGCAATTAAGAATATTTACATATGTTTTTATTTATTGACGCATACAAAGTGTTTTGGAGAGTTGAACATATATGGAAACCACGATAAATATCGGGAAAATATTGGAAGTTGTGGGCAATCTTTTGGCTCATTTCGTTGGTGACATAAGTCGAGAAATGCCTCTCGTTGTTCAACTATGCTTAGAATGTTGAATGAGTAAATCTCGCTGTAGAAATTCTCTCTTTTTGTTGATTGCATCCCGGACAACCAGTAATACTACTGCATTTTTCTTCTATGAAGCTGCCAGAAGTTGCCCAAGTCTCAAGCTATCACATTGTTTCACAGATGCCCCAGATGCCCTCAGCGAGAAGCAAGTGGATGTATGCGTTATGATCTTGTCTTTCCATGCAGCAAGTCTCTGACTTGTCTACCGTAGCTGGGATAAAGATCAGCTTTATTCCAAGAACTAGAATAACAGTCATGTCTAAGTCAATCTATGACCCTGAGCAAAGAGAGGTCAATATGGTAATGAGAGTAATATTTGGTTTTGGTTTTGCTACTATCATCGCATTTAACTATGGATGAGGACATCATTATAGGAAACGATGCTGCTGCAATTACTCAATTGACGTATGCCAATTACAACTTCCCAAAAATCTATCTAGGAATTCCCAAGAAAGTCATCTACCCCTACCCCTCCCTCCCTCTCTTTTGATAGCGAATGTTCTTTCTTCTTTGTTGTGAGCGAATTCGACCAGTGCTCATCTTGTTGGTTTCACATATTTACCCTCTTTCAAATGCTTTTTTTTTGCGTCTCGAATTTCGCACCTCACTTCTCAACCTTTTTTGCGATTATAGTCGTTGCCATAATTGCACTGAAGTTTATCAATATGAATATAGCCAGTTCTAATAGGTTTTTCAATGGGACATTTGTTTATCCGAATTCAAAATTTTTCCGCTTATTATTTGCCTTGTTCCCAAAAGCCTTTAGATTAGTGGGTGAATTAAGTCATAGAGGAGCAATTAAGTCATAAAGGGGCAATCGCTATCAAAAACAGTCTCATACTTAGCATAATTCGATGCCTTTCAATAGCAATATGATGCGAGAATAAATTTGTGACGATAATGAGTAATAAGTATAAGTTGATTATTCTATTTTTTCCACTGCTTTTTTTCCATTTTTTTCCATTTTTTTAATCTCCATTTCCGTTGTTGCTTTATTCTGAAATGCGTAACATTAACCAAACTTGATGGTTGTGTGAACCTTCCATTCGTCGCATTGTTGGTCAACTTAGCAGTTCCGTTCTTGCAAAAAAAGGTGATCCAGCGTAATTTTTTAAACCTTGTTATACGCGATATTTTTGACTATGTGTTGGATTTTCGTTAGGGAAAAAGGGAAACAATTTTTATTCAAATAATTTGCTGCAGTTAACCAATATCAACAGAACAGTAATGGGTTGAGTATACTTTATTTCGGGCGACTATTCTCGAATATGTTTTAGGATATTTGAAACATCTCAAAGATTTGCAAGCTATCTTATCCACTCTCATGAGTCTTCTACACCTGAAATCATAAGCGCTAAAATCGGCGGTAATAATTTTTTTTTTACTCTCTCAGAGGATTTTCGGGTTGACTAAGCGATTGATGAGCATAAAACATTTGGAGTGATGCCGTTAGGTTTCCACTAAACGCCGAGATGCATAGATAAAACGTCTGATGTGGACCATTTAAAAAAAAAAAAATCCAAGGATTAATAGCTATTATAGCTTCTAGGTTTGAAATGATACACTATATTCGGTTATGAATTTTCCACCACCAAAATTTGCGCTGAAAAAAAAAAGAAAAGAAATAAACCCAGAAATCCTAATTGTACAACATAAATGATAATCTTATTCTCTACTTTGAAGAAA
The DNA here is from genome assembly GCA_006503575.1 of Baylisascaris schroederi. Taxonomy (NCBI): domain Eukaryota; kingdom Metazoa; phylum Nematoda; class Chromadorea; order Rhabditida; family Ascarididae; genus Baylisascaris; species Baylisascaris schroederi. Next base: position 73,268 of record QEWY01000640.1, on the reverse strand, counting down.
TGATTGCAATTATGGCATAGTGAAAGCGATATCGTAGTATTGGGCAAACATCAAGTGAACCCAAATCCATATACCAAGTAGAATATTTGATGCGGGTTTTTATCGGTATTGATATTGTGCAATTCTCATTCCATTTCGTGATTTCAGTGTTTGAATTGCTAATACATTCATGCCCCTCAGAATTCTTTGGTTAATTTTTATTCAAGAAACGATCCCCTTACTTAGTGGAAATATTTCTGCGATAAGCACTGGAATTGTGCCCTATCCAAATTGCCAATATCTACCATTCAAATAATTTTCGTATAAAGGTATTTCCTCCTATCACTTAATAGTGCCTCACCTTCATGTGGCGTTCAATGCATGTGGTATACTTGTTGCACCATCGTACACAAATGGTTTTGTGTTAGAGATATTTTAAAACCAGTTTCGCACAAGTACGTCGATTTATCGATAAGAGTTTCGCATTTTCTCTGATCGGCTAGTATTTCCACAATTTCTTAATAGACCATTTTTCACCTTCGAAAAAAAAAATTGCACCCAACTGCTGCATCAAGAGCAAGTTTTTATTCATGAATTTCAATGAGGATGGTTTTTCCTTTTGCACCATATCTTAGCTGATAGTTCATTCTTTAGCTGATTTTGCAGAAAATTTTTGAATGTCTATCTTTTTCGCATTTTACACGTATACCTAGACGATATGTTGCAAATATCTTAATTGCAATTTGCGATTGCAATTTGCAATTGCAATTTTGCAAGCGAATTATATGACTACTTGAAATGTATGGGATAGAATTGATGCCTTATTAGTTATTGCGAATCGGTTAAGTATTATTTCTAATTATCTTAAGGATTGATTCATGATGCGAGTTTTGTTTAATGACACTTCTATGCTTCTACTTTGTACGTCCTCTCAAGGTATCCTCCAATTCCGAATGTTACATATTGCAAAAATAAAAGTAAGGCATATGAGAAGGAGACCAGATAGGAACGCAATAAAGAAAACTCTTTCGTTTGAGAATTTGCAATTTTCGGTGCTATTATTGTGACGCAAAGCTTACTTTATAAACAAAAATAGGATTGTTTTGTTCATTTGTTGATTTGTTCAGTGTTGTTAATGCCTGTTGCGGTTAATACTGATACTTTATATATTTATAGATTATGATTAGGCAAATTGCAGGCAGTTATTCCACAGTGAGATAGAAAGCATGAGATCGTAGCTCATGCTAGATGGACACTGATATTAGCTACGAGCAACATCTGCGGCAGAATAACGAACGACTTATCTCAATCACAAAGGTTACTCATTTGAATATTTAAACGTTGCTTACACGGCAAAAGTTTACTTTAATTTTAACGCGTTTTGAAAAGCAACAAATCTTTTATGTGTATAGTTCCAATATTCTGAATCCTTAGCAATAAGATATTCGAGTTGAAAAGTTTGTCTCTCCAGCCTAACCTTATTGGGAGATAAGGCTTGGTTTAACAGTAACGGACCTTTGTCGCTGTGCATAACCATCTAAGGAATAATATTAGCTTTCTTCGATTAAATGATGTGAAGTTATATAATCACATATGTGGAAATCTTACCCAGATTTTCATATCGACCTCACCTGCAGTCTTTGTCAAGTATCTGAAGATTTGATTAGGGTCAAATAGATCTTAGTTTTCCCACTCCTCTGAAGGGATGTCTGTAAAAGAGAGTGGATTGTTCTTTGTCATCTATGAAGGCATAGAATCACATATTTCCTGCCGAGTATAGTTTTTTGCAGTTTATGTTGATCAGTGTAATATAAGCACCGTATATGGTTGAATATGAATTACCTCGCTTCCTTCAGCAGAAATACTTGCTTCAGAAGGATGACTGTTGTTGGAGCATCAAGACAAATATAAGCTTTGCCTTGAATATGTGCTTATAGGAACACCTGTATGCAAAAACACCGAAACCATTCACCGTAACGTGTTACGTGCAACAGTACACTCTAGGATGCGAGAAAGAAGAATGCAAAATGGCGCATAGGACTGTATAGAATATTGATGGCATTCGGCTGAAACATTTTTCAATTGGTAACCGACTGAAGGTGTTGACTAGAAACTGAGAGCCGATTGAAATCGAATATACTATGAAATATCGGTCGGTTGCCGATCGAAGGCATTCGGTAAAAACATATCATGGTTGCAATAGAAAAGCAGAAAGAAACTGAAAACCAAATTTTAATAAGTAAAATCGACTGAAATTTCGATTTCTTCCCGAAATACGGTTGGACGGCTACCACCACTGGTGCACATTTATAGTGCATTATTCCATCAAGACTTGTCCACTTTGAGGATGAAACGTTCGTCTGCTGTCTACAAATAACTAGCTTTGGAGTTTCAGCAGTTGAATGACGTTCGCGGATACGATCATGGATGTCGTGAGTTGATTGCATGGTGTGCGGATCCGCGTGCATTCAATGCGGCTTTCGAAGATAATCTTCTTAATGCACTTCAGGTTTGCTTTTCCAAACCAACCTTTCTCGATTCTATGGAATCATTCCTCAACATCAACAAGTACCACTAATTTTTGACATATACTAGGATGAAAGTCCTCACGCGTTCACGAGATTCGATTTCGGGTAACTAAAATAAGCAATGCTCATTGCTACCCGCTAGCAGAGCAATAAGAAAAATACCACTTGCATGCAATAGGGAAGTTGGCCAATGGAGGTAGTAAGAAGTGTACTATTGTAGCCTCACGCACACATCAGCTTATATCTCAGGTTGTCAAAAAATAAAAAGACAGGTAAAGATTCGGGGGTTAATATAAATCTGTGAAAGATTCACCTTTTATCCGAATTTACTTGAGCAATCTTAAAACGCAAATTGGCCGGTCATAAATTACCTGCAAATTTGTAGGTGCGTTTAATGGCCTATTATTTTTCGATATTGATGAATCAGGTCGCCTATTTGCTATAGCCGCAAAACTTCATAACTGTAATTTGAGTGTTCTCAACTAAGAGTAACAAACTAAAACTCTTTGATCCACACAAATATGTAAATGCGCGTAGGGTAATTATCGTCGTAGTGCGCTTTAAACTGAAGAACCACATATTAACTTTATAAGAGAAACTGAAACCAGAACTTATGAGTGTATATCTCGGTCTGTGTTTATGTGTGTATGTGCTTGTTTATGTTTGTGTGCATCTGTCTTATAAAACACACTTTTTCACTAACTTACGTCTTTTTGGATTTGAAAAAGCAATAACGTGCTGCTGAATTTTTGAAAGTAAAAAAAATAACTTCAATATAAGTTACGTCTCATTATTTTCTATCAGAAGTTATACACTCATAGAACTATAGTTGAAATCAAAAATGGTTCGAATGAATGGTCATTTTTGCACCTATCAAGCGTCTTCAGTCGCACCTTCAATGTTTTAGACAAAAAGCATCTTTCATAATGCTTACTGATATGCAAATTATTTAGGAAGTGGTAAGGCTATCGTCGAAGAATGGCTTCGATAGGCAACTTGCTATTGCTCTCATCAATGCCTGTCATTCTCATCGAAAGCTTCTCTCGAAAAGAAGTGCTGGTGAGGCAGTTATCAGTTACTTCAAAATACCACTGAACTCGATTTACAAATCCATGACATTCTGATCTTTGGGGCGAATGATTGAACATTAGATAGCTATAACTTTGGTTTTCTTAAATAATTATTCTACAATTATTCCATTAAATGTTAAATTTTAAGTCCTATAATTTTAAGTCATATTTCCAGCAACTGATCACCCGGTAGAGGTGGAATCAAACTTTTCTCATCCGAATTTAGTATGCCTCCTCTTCCTGGGATGCGAATGTTTTCTAAATATTGCATAGTATAGGAATTATTGATTTTATTTCTATTAGATTTTTTTCCACCTCTCATTTGTGTAAACTCATAATATTTATTTATTTATTTATTTATTTATTTTTTGGTTGCTTATTTCTAAGTATTTGTTGGCAGTTGTTGAATGCTGTCAACAATTCTTTAATTGCGGAAGTTGTTGCGTAATAATTCATTAGTGAATTCATTTATTATAGGTTTTGATTGCATTTCGCGCTTATCTTTGCAAAACTTACTATAGAAGTTAAAAATAGTGTTTTTATTTCGGAGAAAAATGCAAAATGATGAAAATTTCAACAAATTCCCATCTTTCGACTTTTTTTCTATCTTTTTAATAACGTCGTTCTTTTTTTCTTTTTTCTTTTCTCTCTTTTTTTTTCTTTTTTTTTGCATATCTCAGCTTGGTTAATATCCATAATCAATGCTAACGAAGGCATGAGTATTGTCAGATGATAGCCAAGTTCCACCGATCCCCTCCGATAGCGTGGTCACCCTACGCAAAAGCGCATTAGTGGTCGGCGGCTGTGTATACGAATCAACTGAGTGGATAAGTGTGCGAAGAGAAGGAGAGGCAATGTGGCGTTCTCGGCTAACGAATTATTGTTGCAAGGGAAAAGATAGAGCAGTGGAAAGAGGGTCAATGCTCCTTTTCTGGCAATGGGCATCCAAGAAACGGGTGTTGAGAGTGAGGTGTGTGGGTGAGTGTGTGTGTGTATGGGACAGCGACCAACAGGGTCGTTGTGAAGAGCTGCGACGCCGGATGGAGCCGATCAGCGATCGGATACAAACATGCGATGCCGCGGCTGCATAAGCGTGCTTATGAGTCTGCTTGCATGTCTATCAGTTGACGAGAGGGGAAAACGCCACTAAAAGAAGGAGGTGGCAATGCGCGTCATACGGTGTGCAGAGATTTTGTTTCTCAGATAGCCAAAATTTGGCATCCGCTTCGTGGCGACAGCAATCCTCACGATATATGCAGCGCTGAGCAAATCGACTTCAGAATGTCTTCCTAAATGGGGACTGCATTATACACTACGTTTTTTAGTTGCTGCTGCATCATCGTAAACGGCACGTCCGCCATATTAAACTGCCATCTCACTGAAGAAATTTCTTTCTAGCAGTGAGCATCGCCGAAATGTTGTGCAATCAATGTGTATAGAAAGCTTATTAGCAGCATATGAGGTGGTAAAGAATAACATACCCACATACTTCCCAAGTACCCTGTAAAATTCCATCTCTTTACGTACTCATCCTTCCCAATCTACTTTCAAATGCCCTGCAAAAACTGTCTCGTTGAGTGGCGCTTAGTTCACAGAATAGAATGTTGTTGCTGTTTGTAAAAGAACGAATTCTTACTTCCTTTTACTTCTTTATGCTTGCAAAAAGTCATGCTTGTTGCAGTAGAGAGCTTCTTCCTATACCACTTCTCAACATACTTTTCCCATCTTTTGGAGACTGTCTCATTTTATTAGCAAGAAATTCTCTCATCTTGCACTCACTTGAAAATATGCAAGTTTATCTCTATTGAGAAAAACCGACTCAATTTGCATTGGCATTCATTTCGCAGCTACTTGTTTTAAAGAGTTTGCATGAAAAACTGTGTCAATTTTATTATATACTTTATTTCTTAAAAATTATCTCATTTAGAGTCTTATAAGGTTGTAGAAGTAATGCTGAGATTTAGCGAATTTATTTGATGGCATAAACGATTTGCTTGGAAAATTTGCATAAAAGTTCACATAAAATGTCATAACTTATAGAGAATACTTTGAATACATACAATAGCTCTATCATTGTGCATAAATGAGATTGTGGTTGAGACAGTACAGATGGAAATTGCATTTGTATGAAATTGTACGTAAATGGGTGTTGCATCATTCAAAAAATAGCTACTAAAGGTCCTACTTTAATAGTAATTAAAATGCCTATTACTTGAGATGTTTATTGCACAAATACCTTTTTTCGTTATAAGCGCGGCATCTACTAATACTCTCCCGCTGTCGACTCCGATGATGTTTGATCAATCTCGTTGATTCTCAACATTTTGATTTTTGTTCCTCATATTCCTTATGGGAGCAGAACAACGAATTAAGGACTCATATTCGATATATTCTATTCTATGTATTTTATTCCATATATTATTTTCTATACTTTTGACGTCCTAATGTCATTGAGACATATCCTACCCGCGCGAGTAACGTCGAAAATGCTCGTTCAGAGACGAAATGCTTTTTGTACGCACTTTTCTTAGCCTAGATTTAGTGTCTTCTTTTGCATTGCTGTAAAATAAATTTCTTACTCGATCTCCTCGATCAACTACACCAGTGGGCATTGTTAAATGGCAATAAGCGGATCTTTACTTAATATTTCATTGCCAAGTTTTAGCTCAGATATTAGTGAGGCATTCCTGACTCTTTACTTTAGACATTTCGCTAAGTATGGCCAGTAGGTGATTCGTGTAACATAGCCAAAACCACCTTCATGAAGGCTGTTATTATCGAACCATATTTTTGATGCTCATATCGAGTATAGTATAACACACTTGTGCTTGTATACGTATAGGTAAATTGAAGTACCAATTTTCGAAGGGGAAAACATTATGCTTTATACTGCTATATGTGTGCTATCTCGACTTAAGTGTGAATCACGTGCAAGCGACATTGGTGGATGTTAGCGGACTAGAAAATTGTACTCCTCTTCATTTGATGGTCATCTTTATGATATTATGATCTTGTCTATATTATTCGTATTCAAATTCATAGGGCATTTATTAGGATTCCATGAAAAAGGGGATGAATGTTGATGGCAAGAGAGGGTTTGTTTGTGATCTATGCTCATCAGTTGTTTAATTCCGTAAGTGTTGTTTGCTATTCTACCGCACAAGGCATCAATGAGCATAAAATGAGTTTTGAGGATTCTCTAACGCTTTTCGATCTCGAATCTTTTCGTTATTACCATAGCAAATATCAATGATCGTATGCATGATGTATGCATAAGGTTGCAATTCTCTACTAACAAATTATCCAAAAGAAGAACTCGTCCGTAAAGAGACGCTTTTTTGTCCTTTGAATGCGAGTAGTGGTTGATGCAATTTATACATCTTTATATCGAAGTAGAAATGCTCACTCAAATGATGCTTTCCAGGTTATTTGATTTGCAATGAGGTATTTGTTAATTATGTTGATGCGAAGACATCGTAGAGATCTCCTCCATAGTGGACAGAGAGGAGACCTCTGCATGATGTTCCGACCTTCTGAAAAGGAGAGCGCAAGATATTTGTGTGTCCTACTGGACATTCAATGAGGAAGTGATATGGCCGTCCTTCCTAACCCAACTCATAAGTGCCTATCTGCCACTGTTATTTCGTCATGATTTTGCAGGATTCCTAGACTTAGTTTGAATAGAGCAATTGGCTGTTTCCTTAAAAGAAACTCATCTTTCACCTATCTTATTGGCAACAATTCTTAACGTTTGCATTAGAATGATTTTATGATACATCAATTTCCATATGTCGAATATTTTCAATACATATTTCATGTAATAAAAAAATTAGTTATGGCAGAGTATTATACCGGCCAGTATTTAGTAGAGGATTATTTCCATATATAAAAGAATGCTTAATCGAACGTTTAGGGTACCTTATTCGCTTATACTTTAGTCATTTTCGGTGTTCTAGCACCACCCATAAAATAAGTGAAGCTTTCTTTTATCATATGCTTTTTTTAAAGTTAAATCCATCTTGGATCCTATATCGTCGAATGTTTCATAAAGCGCTGGATCAAAAAATAAAAACTAGAAAATAAACGCAATAATATAAGTTCCCCCAACGCATGCATTGCCTCACTTTAAACTAGAATTAATTAGAATGGCTGAAGCTTTCAAGCGTTACTCGATTTTTCACACATTGGATCACTTCCACGAACTCGTTTCGATGGTTGCAGGTTACAATAAATTAGCATAAGGAAGAACCACCTCATAATCATATTCAGTAATTCGACTTCCTGTTCAGTGTTTTCGTTTGTATGTGTAAAAGTTTAAGAGCGTTGTTGAAAGTCCCTAACGATGATCGATGATGGATGATGTAGCATCCTTGGAAGCATTTTATGGCGTGCTGTTGTTACCAACTGGACTGGTCATTAGAGATGTCGAAGAGGGAAATGCGTCGAATGCACAACACGCAGCTACTTATTGGCCTTATTGGCGGTCGGCCAGCGGTGCGATGCTGACTGATGTGGGGCATAGCAGATGTTACGTGCGGGTGAGAAGCTGTGAACATATCAATCCACTACGCAAGTTTGCCCACTTTGACTGCACGGAGAGTGATTTGAGACAGGAAGAGAGAGAGGGGGAGGGAGAGGGAGCGAGAGGGAGAGGTGCGATTGATGGAAGACAAGGAAAACTGGACAATTTGAAATAAAGAGGGTTGTTTAAAACGGAAACTTCTTTTGAGAACTGATTTCAAGTACCGCAGTTGCTGACTGCGGGTTTTATTCGAAAGATTTAGTGAAGCGAGTTTTCATTTGCAAATTGCTTTAAGATCAAGTCGTCTGCCTGTCTGTCTGATTGTCCGAGGGTTTCATCTCGAAGAACCACTGAAGTTATCGCTCCAAGATTTGATGACTATAACCCATTTCGGTGAATGACATGTATGTCAACTTTCGAATTTTTGGAACTATCATCTCAGCGCGCTGTGATATTTGAATATGCGCCGTGTTTTTGAGCATATATATTATCAGGAATCGGGGATCCATTTGAAATCGTTCATTTCGGAGAAGCGAATCTTTTATTGATGAGTTGCACTTGCGCTCAAATCCTTTCAGATATCGGCGCATGTTTATTGCTTTATTTGCATTATATGAGAGGGATTGACTTTACGAGTATATGTGATAGCAGCTATCTGAAATATTCCATTGATTACAATTTCATATTATAGGTTTTTAAGCGTTAATCACGCATCACGACTCTTAAACTATAGAAATGCAGTATAGAGCACGTATTTTTGATTTCATGCCCAAATGGGATGTGTACACAAAGTCAAAGTACTTTAGCAAACGCGAATCGTCAACAACTTCAACGGTTGAAGAAGCAAAGTGCTTGGGAGCACATACTCGATCTTTTGTGTTTTCAGTTATTCTGCAACCAGAATCACACTTCGCTCATCACTATGTGTGTGTGTGACTTCTAAAGTACCCCTCTTAATGTGGTTATTAATTAAGTATTGCAATAAACCCGCCGCAGTCAGTAGTGTTGCATAATTAGTACCACTCAAGGTGAAAGTGTGAAGAACGAATAGAAATAGTTGATTCTAGTGAGAAATCATAAAAACAAAAACAGATAGTAGTGACATAAACAGTATTTTATTTTCTGAGACGTTCTGCTATAAGCTAAAGTATTTTATAATGGTTGTTAAGGTATTAAAAGTAGGTACACCTCTATCAGCAATGAAATTGCACTGAAACATAAGCAGAAAACTTAGCAACTGCATTATGCCTATTAAGGTACATATTTTAATGCTTTATTTGAAAGTAAGGTGCCAAAAATACATCTAAATTTTCTTTTTGAGATATACACAATGTTTTTTCTTCGTTCCTCGCTGCTGAGAAGAAAAGATGTACATCTTTCTCTTTGCGTATCCCACTGATCAATAGCTGTGAATAAGCCAGGCAAAAGCTATTAGCGTAGTAAACTCTTTGAAAATTTTACTTGTCCCTATTACCACTGATGTTGTCAGTCAAATTTCACTAGGCAACCACAAGGTTTCCAAAAAAACTCGATAGCTTAGGGTATTCGATGCTCACTAATTAATGCTGATATTGATTAGCTATCAGTAGCCGTATGATTGAAGTAGTTTTTGCTTGGATAGCGATCGCCATTGCCCGTTGAACTTCCTTGGCCAAAATTTTTAAAAGCAGTCGATTAGCACAACTTGTTGTTATTGTTGTCCATGAAAGTGGACATCACGAAAGTATTGAATGCAAACTTCAAAGTGCCCGTACGCTGTATGTCTTAGAGAGTTGGATTTTTTTGCACTTATTGCATACTTTCGCTACACACTCTCTATGAACAATTTTCTTCACTGCTGTTGATCAGCGATACTTATGAGTACATAAATATAGTTTCATATAGCCCATTTTATTAGGTAATGAGCTAAAATTATGGAAACTTTCAACAAATTAATAAAGTTCAATGTAACAGCTATTATATTATATAACCATTTATAAGTTTATTATTTCTCATTGTTATGAGTATTGAGAAATCATATATGAAATAGTACTTCAATATGTGAAACCATTGGCAATTAAGCTGGATTGGTGAATGCATTGCCATTTGATGTTTTAATGCCTCGAACTATTTGATGAAACAGTATAAGGCGCAGAGTTGTAGTTCCATTTTATACTCAAAAAAATGAATTTTTTTATGGTGGGCAACTTTTAAAAACTCTTAGCGATTGGACTTGAAATCGAGGAAAATTGAACTCTATGGCTCGAATAGATTCAATTATTGAAGAAATTTTCCTCGCTTATGCTATAGAAATTATCGTCTACAACATAGCGATAGTTGTAGACGATAATTGCGGAGGGGACGCAATGCATCATGAAGTTGCATGATACAGTGCACAGGATTGCCACTAAACTCGGGACTAAGTTTAAGGCGGTGGGCAGTACTATGAAGAGAGCTTTGGGTTGCTTAGTGGGTAATGCGGTTAACTGTGAAGTGGTAAAGTATAGGTTGCTGAGATAAGTATGCGTACATGAGTAGTGGAGTGCTAAGATTGGGTGTGAGGCAGAGGTGCTAATCGATTGTGAGATGAAGTAGGAAGTATTTGACGGTACGTGGAGCAGTGGAGAGTTGAGAGGTAAAGAATTCGTTATGGGGATAAATATAAGACGGTGAACAGTACGCTATAAGGGTGAATGACCACAGCAGTTGGAATTATCTCTAATGAAAATGCCCCATTTTATATAAATCCTCGTTTTTCCCCCTTGTTATTCTTTGCTTTCCCAGCTTTGCATTATTGCTCACTATATCCTTGTGATGAGGTATGGAGATTTGGTTAATATTCTATAAGTTCACGGATTGTTCCAGGGAGATATCTTGCAACGGAAGCTGTTGTAGACCATGGATATATATTTGCTATGTGCTGTGGGCGTTTCTGAATTCCGCCACAAAAGGCCTTCTAGACCACTTGCGAGGGGTGTATGAGAACCGAACGAACAATGTACTGCATAGGGAGCAGAGAGAAAGGGCATTAGGTTGCAGGATTAAAGATAGAATTAAGCCAGTATCATTGCTAATGCAAACAGATTGATATTGCTTAGGAGAGTTTGTGTTTTTGGGGGCGACCTTAACATATTTGCATCGTTGTGCAGATATGTCATTCGATGAATCCGTCGACACGCGTTCCTTTAATCGGAAATGTCGTTTCGAATTGCCAAGAATCAGTAGAATTTGCACTGTTTTATTGAAATGGTCATTCGAAAACTATACACAGTAAATATTTCCCTGTTGCGATTTTGATCCGTTGCTCTTTGAGAAAGAAAGGACACGAAATGCTTCTCTTGTCTATGAAATTAGGATGAGTCGAGCAGTTAGAATCGAGTTAGAAACAAGATAAACATTGAGAATATTTTCGTGTTATAAAATTAATGAACTTGTTTTCTTTATTCATCAATGATAGTTAAAGAATCGCGAATGTATACGAAGTAATATTTTTGTTTTGCCGTTTTATAATAACACATCTCTGACTAATAATTGAATACTTCCTGCTCCGAAAATATTTTTTGCGATATCGGCATTGCTATCTTATATATCCCATATAAATTCCTTTATAATTTGCATACTTTCTAAGATTCATAGGTAATTATAATTTGCATATTCTAAGGTAATTTTCTAAGATTTTTTAAATACATTCATAGGTAATGCTATATATTCTTTTACATTTTAACATTTTATAAACAAATTACCATGGATTCACTAACGCCTAAAACTTTGCATGAATTTAGCAGTTATACTCATTCATTGACTGCATCATTTTCGAGACTGCTTCATAGACAATATATATATGCTGTGAGGAATAAGCTGCAATCTTGATTCTGTTTGCAAGTTGCGCAGAAATCATTCACATTGCTTTATTTCGTTTATTTCAGTATTTCTTTGAATTGGTTTTATCGTTTGTCTTTCTAACAATTTCGCATCAATCCTCAGCTACATGACGCCGCTAAGTGCTTTCTTTGAATCCCCTTTTGGTGAAAAAAAAAGATTCAATTGTTATTGTTTGAAATGATCAAGAATTTTACCGAAATTCCCTCTAAGATTTTTATTAACGATTATCAAAATTTTTCACTGATTTTGAGATAAACAACTTTATTTTTTTATAATTTTTTTTAATACGTACACCGAAATACCGACCTCATATTCCCGTCGTTCTATGAATTTGGTAATGAATTTGATATCTCCCTTCCGCCTCTCATATTCAATTTTAAATTTTCGAAATTTCTTGGTACTAAATTTCCATACAATATTTGCCGAATATGGTACCGTTGGGTTATCACAAATAGCCACTTTTATCAACTGTAATAAATCTCATGCTATCACTTAATATAGTATTTTTATAAAAATTTTTGCATCTCATAATTTTTGAATGTTTCCTTATAGCTTTGTAGTGAAGTTGAAAGACAAACGAACGAAAATCTTTGTTTCCCTTTTTTCATTTGGAAATCACCAGCAATTAAATCGAATAAAAGTTACAATCATGTAATTTTGGTCGTTCTAATTTTATTGATTACGATGAATAATACGATCATAGGTGCTAAAACTATATCACAGGAGGAAAACTCAACACGGATAACAACGTTAATATAGTAATGGTACCACTAGTAGTAATTAAAACTGCTGTTGGTAGGGCTATTACTGATGGTGTAATTGTGGTACTACTTGTATTAGAAGCTTATGCTGTGGGTAGGTAGTATTAAAAAAATCTTCCCGATAGGATCGAAGTTAGGAATTTTCCCAGTTTACCCTTTCCAGGCTTTCCGTTGGAGTCGTTGCTCTGGCAGGTCATCGTGAACCGATTCCATCACGGTCAAAAACTCCCTGGGTCACACCAAATCGTAAGATAGACCCAGATGTGAGCAAACAATGATTATTATAAACTAACCTCGGAGCGGATCTGTATTTGTGGTGGGATACGATCGGTGATATATGTGGAGGAAAGGGGGCAAGAGGCACGTAAGAGTGCGTCGGTTTATGGCTGTGCCCTATTGGGTGCCTATGTGTTTGTCTTAGCGAAGTGAGAGAGCGTAGCGTTAGAGCATCATTGATCTGTGCGTTATTTTCAGCACGCATAAGTCGATGGTTTGAGCAGTTGAGACGATCGACGAAAGGGTCGTCGGAATCGAGGTGCACACCACGCTCTGGCAATGTGCCCAAACAACGCTCAATTCATGGTGCCGCCATTGGAATTACGCCAATAACCACCACCAACTCCACTACATCCGCCCACCGTGAAGAGTGCAGCACACAACGTGCAACGACGGCAAACGGTGACCTTCATCAATTGCAACCCGATGGCGGAATGCAACTTTGTGCACCGCCCACTCACATTTACGAACTACGGTAAGCGCTTATTGCGTGATACACTATACTAACACGATCGCACCGGACTGTAGACATCGAAGATGATGCATAGTAGCACATTTTCGAGGAAGCACTCATAGTAGGCAACTGTATTTTAGAATCCTTTGATCAGATGTTTCATTGCCCGGTGTGAATTTCTTGGCCGGGGGAAGGGGGTGAAAATGTGGAGGGAAGGGAAGGAGGTAAAACGCGAAGGTTGTTCTATAATGCGCGTTCCATGAATACGTTTCAGAGCACTATTTACGTATGCAAATAGTGCTTACAACTTGCCACCAAGACCAGTAAAATGCCATTGAAATTTTCCAACTTGAAATGGTATCTAATGGGTTGAAATGGCGACGAAAAAATCAATTCAAATAGATGCCTTAAAAATTAGAAGTACCGCATGAATTACAATCAGTTATCGTGTAAACAAATTTATGTGGTAATGCTCATTGAGCAGCAATCAACAGACAGATGAAACTCTAAGCATGTATAGGATTTGTTAAAACTGAAATATCTGCTATCTTTTCGAGTGAAAAAATTGGCTACAAAACGTTGCAACATTTTATACAAAAATATACTTAGATAAAGAAACGAGCAATTTATATTAATATTTATATATTTAGAGTGTTCAGGAAATATTTCGTTAAAAAAGCGTCGTTTGTTAGGGTTTTTACAGTCCATCGCATGATGCCTGTGTTCATTCTTCTTTTCCAACTGAAATACTAAAGCTTTAAGAACTTAAAGCATATGTTAGACCTAACAAGGAAATGGGTTATTTTAACACATTTCTTTGTTATTATAATACGTATTATTTGCCCTATGAAATATAAGGAAAGTTACATCGATTTAGTGAAATCAAAGATAATTGAAGGCGTTATTCACAATGTGAAAGATGACTGCGTTAAACATTGATGGGATGATAATACGTAGCCATAGTGATCACTAGCAGAGAGGCTTTTTTATTAGGAAGCACTGGAGGGAATTTTGTTGAGATTTTGTTCTTGTTTATGAATATATATAGAAATTAATTTTTATCGAATGTCATTGAAGTAATGCTGTTAATGATGGACTTTTGTTGTTTATCGTCGTCAACCAACGCAAAGAGAAGACAGGGGGAAGGGGAAGGGAGGAGAGGTAGCTTGAATAAGCTTTCTAAATGCTAGCATGACCTGTGCTTTTCCACGTCAATCCATCGGCGAAACCGATTGCTAGATTAGTTCAAAACGTCGACAAAACCTATTATAAAACGTTTTTCTGCGATAGTGACCGAATAGACAAATCTAATATATAGAGAAATCTCTAAATAGGAAATTTTTTTCTTTATTTCGCACTTGAATGGTATTACTGATTTTTTTTTTTGGTCACTTGAAGAGTCAATATCTTCGAATGCAGAACCAGTGAGACAATAATAAGCCAAAAATATCTCACAGATGTAGGCAGTAAATTTGATCTGGGAATTACTTGAAGTTTCCTAGTCGTAAGCGCTTGCTGATGAGGTAGACATTGGAGACATGCGCACACATGAAAAACTTGTAAAAGTGTGTAAAAACAGCGCATTATGCCGGAAAAATGCAAAATTTCCATTAGATTTGTAAGTGCAGCGATGAAAATAGAAGCGGGGATATAAGATATGACAGTGTGTGCTAGATCTCTCGACCCCGCAGCGAAAGAAGGCCAAAATTGGGTACTCAAAAATCATCGTTCTTCAAACGCTGATGCTTCATTTGAAATTTTTATTTGTTATCGAAAAGTTCAAATCGCACATAAATCTTAAAATCGTTCTGTAGCATCTCTTAACTAACCAGTAATTTCTTTTAATCTCTTTTTGCTTCTTTCTTTGTTTATCGTTGTATTCATAAAACGCGTGATGCTAGCGTTATATCCATCCGCTTTTATGTTTATATATCTCTTTGTCTCCCTGCTTGGAAGTTCCAACCTTTCAACGTTTCGATCGGGATCGAGATCCATTATCTAGGCCACTACGTGTGCATGTTTAAGGATGAGTCCAGCAACCCCTCTATCAATTAGACACTAAAGTGTAGACACTAAAACGTGTCCACAATATGCAGATAATAGTGCTTTTTACAACTATATGGGAAAATATTTTATAGAGTGTTTCTCTCTAAGAATCTAGTTGTTGTGATTAACAGAATTAGAAACGCGCATTTTGTGTTATCTAGTCTGATGCGTTTTTCCACTTCTCGTTAATTGATTTCGTTTGAATTCAGTATTAGCTTGTAGTTGTCGTTTTATTAATTCCACGCAAAAGTATATATTTATCTATTAAGTCGAATGACTTTACTGCAGCTTTCCTTAACTTTTTGTTCTTTTTTAAAGATAAAAACTCCTCTTAATCAAGAATACTTTCGGCAGAAATTCAACAAAATGAAAAATTGCTGAGAAATAAACTGTTTTCATAAGCCAAAACGTTATAATATGTGATTTATTTGCGTAAACTATATGATTAGCTATCGTTGCGCAGCTATATTTGAGTAAACATTTAAGCGATTTGCCTCAATATTTTAAGCATGTTCTTTTGCCTCTTTTATATGCTGAATTAAATTAAAGTATTTGTCATACTCAAATCAACTATAGTCGCATCTTCTTTCGTTCAGTTTTTGAGAAAATTTGAGAAAATCAATATTTATGAATAATTAACTCTTGGAAGGTTGTTGAGAGCGTCTCTTAATGCATTGAAATAGTCGTATTTGAAAAAATATGAAAATCGTAAGCTTCGATTTCACTGGAAAAACCGACTAAAGATGTTTTTTTTTCTGGCTGACTCCTTTATCCCCCACTCCTTTATGCCTTCGCATGGCTCCCTGATCTGATAAACGATCGATGTATGATACGACTCAGCGATTTGAGGAGGGTATGCAAATTTTTAAGCGCAAATATTTGGATAAGTTCTCAAGAAGTTGATGCATCAGCGTGATAGTTCGGTTAGGATTGGTAGTGTTGTCGTGCAGGTTATGTCAGTAGATTTCACAACTCAAGCTTGAGTAATTTCTAGGTTTGAACGAGACAAACAAACAAATTTACAGAAGCATATAAATGCGAAGGCATAATCTTATCTTTGTGCATTTTTTTAAACTGCAAAATTGCATAAGCATATGGAAAATGATTGAGTTGCGCATATTTTATCATATCATATGATTTTTAATGGAAAGTAATTCCTTCATTTATCACATTAAAGATCTTTTTCATTTATTGAAATAATTAGCCACCATTACATGCCCAATATTCCGTTTTGCTTAATATTTTCTAATCGAAATTATTTTTCGTTGCTATAAAATGTCACCTCTCGAACGTAAGCAAAAGAGTCTAAAATTCTCTTGATAACGATTAAATAAGATGAATATACCTATAGATTCTAATGCCACAATATTGGGCGTAATTTCTACACGGATATAAGAAAGAACATAAAACACTTTATTTATCCGGAGGAATAAATGCTCATTGAGCCATTTATTTTCAAACATTTATGATAAAACTTTGCTAGGAATCGAATAGACACTTCAATTTGCTGAAGGGGAGAGAGTAAAAGGAAACGAGACCACTACATAATATTTATAAATGTTGCTGATTTTGAGTGTTTACTACTCACTGTTTGCACCACTATCGATGATGACACTATGCGTGGAGTGCATTAAGTGCTGAATTGCTAGATATTGAATTGCTATATTAGATGATTCGAGTCAAGGTTATTGACATCGATGTTAACTGCAAACCATCTCACATATTCATTGCTACCATATATGTCGTTCCACATTATCCGACAAATATCGGCGAGTTCATTTCTTAGACGATAGGAACTATTGCGTGACGAATTGCGGGCGAGTGACCTCGCTGTCCTCAGCAGTCTTCAACTGTCATTTCCTTTAACGAAACTTATTTTTCCAACAGCAAGTAACGGATCATTCTGTTGCTAAATTCATATGTAAATGAGTTAATTTTGCGAAAGTAATTCATTTAAACGAATATAAGGTGCAATTTTAATATAGGGAAATGTTGACTTTAATCACTGAGTATATATTTTACTAAGAGTTCTAATATTATTTTTCTTGTAATGATTATTAAGAGATACAGGTAATTTAGAGTATATCTACTATTATGAGCATAATTTAACACTAAAGAGGAAATAGTTTTTATGATCTTCCTTAATATTTTAGTTAGTCTCATTAGTGCGTGAATATTCCTTCGTTATGCGAATGCGGCGAAATTTTTCTATGAAACGAGCGATTAAATCACCGAAAATGTCATTCCTCATCGAATACAAAGCAATCGCATTGTTCATTGCCCGATCCCTCACTTTTTCATTCGTTTTTCATTTAGTTTTTCGATTTTTAATAAATAAGGCGCCGAAATCATGGGTATGCTAATTTCAATAATATTTGATGATTGGTATGCTCATTGGATTTTTAATTTATTCAGGTTTTTTCTTGGATTTTTTAAGTGATGGAATGAGGGGAGAGGGAGGGAAGAGCATTTAGAAATTATATTAACAAGGAGGATAAATTATTGTAATATTTATTTACACCCGTCTGCCCATAAGATTGCATTCCCTAATCAGAGATAATGAAATTACATATTCATGGATGCAATAGGTCCAATAAAAATTAGTTTTTACTTAATATTTGGATCAAATTTCGGTATATAAATTTCAGAAGTATTTATATGAAGTTTTATATCCTTCCGAATCTTTCAAAAAACTATAGATGAGCAATTGAGCGTATCCTCTCGAAAATTTAGTTTATATTCATATCGATGTCGAATGTTTGAATAAGTTACAGATCTTAGGATTAATGATGTGCTTCTCTGTGTCAGCAGTTGAAAATATTGCTTTAAAAGATAACAAATTTTTCAGTTTGAAATCACCGATAATTGGTTAGCATGAGGTTATTTTGCAAAATCATAAGGTTTCTTTGATAGTTTCTTTATAGATCGTAATTACTAAGTAAGTGAAGTGAATATTGAGCAGAACGCCGTGTTTTGTTCTCTATGATAGCACAGATTTTAAGCTATTATTTGCTCTATAACACTACCGTATGAGGGGCAAACTCAATATCTATGACGTGAGGTGAATCTAATCGAACGCTGCTTCAGTGGGCGGCACTTCTTGGCACTGCATTCGAGAAATGCGATAGATTTGTGCTGATATGTAAAGTGGATACTTCCTAGAACATTTGCACTTGTTGTGGGCGGCTAAATTTGAGAATTAAGGGCAGAAACGAAATTTCTTTATCAGTATGACTCTTGCAAATATTTTGATTTTGAAATATTCTTTAGTGGAAACATTTACTTAAACGCTGAAATTGTGGATTACTAAAAGATGCAAAATATTATTGCTAATTCTCGAAGTTTATTCTTAACATTAAAATAATTGCATCTATTCCAACATTGTAATATCATTTCGATGGCTATTTAGCTCATTTTAGATGTATTTTGATAGAGGCAAAGCGCAGATTATATGAGCGTCATATTTCACTTCTTTTATAATTTCGATTATTATCAACCGTTGATGTTTCAATTTTGCAACTATTGTATCCCAGCGATCGCTTTAAAAATGCTTGATGAAGAAATCTTTGCAATTGAATTATAGCTGCGATATGTTAGACGAATTTAGAAGAGGGAAAACGAAATATGCGAACCGGTTGATAGCTCACGGGGGGGTGTACGTTGGCGAGTTTTGCTCATCGTAGAGAATTTTCCTGCAAATCAACGGCCATCCAATAAACATATAATCTGTTCTTCATTCTCTCAAACATCTACAAAGATAAAACAATGAAGTGAAAATTGTTTCGTGGTGGATATAGCAAGGAAAATAGACTTATGCATATAGTACGGCAGTAAAATTATTCACTCCCAAATTGCGATTAATTAAAATGATAGCGAATGATTCCATTGTTCCCGTCAATCCATTCAAGGAAACACTTTGACTAACGAAGGTTGAGGTGAGCTCGCGATCCCCTTAGAGATAAGATTGCAATTGCTTGGCTGAGCGAATGCTTGGAAGTTTTGTATATCACAGAGGTCGATAAAAATTATTTTACAGGTAGAATTTAAGTTGACATTGTTTTGCTGATGAAGCGTAACGCAAGAGACTAATTTAGTGGCTGTCGAGCTCGGAAACGGCCATCATACGTCGTGGTCGTGTCCTTGCTTCGGTGCAATATTTCATTGTGCACGTGCAGCGCCAGTATTGTTCACTCGATCGTGCACCAACTTCTTCGCATACTCCCACTTCCATTTTTTTCTATCTCCTTGCATCTCTCTCTCCCTCTCTCTCTCTATATATATATATATATATATATATATATATATATACATATAATTGAAAGTGTTATACGCTGTGACAAATTTTGTAGTTTCTGGTATATGTACGCTTTTATTCCGTATTGAACGTATAGATTTTGGGTGTGATGAATTTAGATTATTAGCATGTGATGCAATACTACCTCCTCAGTCGTAAGTGCACGTAATATACCTCTGCTTTCTGCTTTCGAGATAAAGGAAATCATCAAAAGCAGAATAAATCACCAGTCTACTGAATTTATTAACGGTAACAATGTTTCTGTCTAGAAATTTACCTACCATATAACCTAATAAATGAGCCCAGAGGTGAAGTTCTTAACTTTCCAGCGTCGATCTATGTCCTCGAATGAGCATGAAGGTATATGGACCTTGGAACTGACTTATCGCATTCAAAATTTGAACACATCTCGGAAAGGAGTTTACTTGAGAAGTTATGAACATTGAGGCACGTTATGCCTCTTTTAGGATGAATAAATAGGAGGATTGCATGATGCACGATTTGTAGTTTGTAGGCGCGATCATAACGAGCATCGTCGCATCATTCCCGTACATACGAATGCGACGGCGTCAAGTGAGCACTGGCAAACAATAGTGATTTTGGGGGAAGATCGATGTGCTGAGGTCTATTTGGCCCGCACGGCCATCACCACACACCGATACCTCATTGGTGCTATTGCCTTCCTCTCATCACAACACATACTCTCTCATCAATTTCTAACCATCACATCACAACCCCTCTCCTCTCTTATATATCCAAACATTGAGCCCAACGCGTGCCATTTAGCTCCGCCTTTCAACCCCGCTATTCTCACTTTGCTTCTCATTGTTGTTCTGATTACACTTTTATTCTCTAGACCACCATCATAGTTGTACTATCTCGTGAGGCGGCATACGTTCAACGTTTGTTCCATTCCCCCTTGCGCATTTACGCGCCTGTTCGACGCATGTTATTACCTTCTTTATTCATGCGTCCGTTCTTTATCCAGCTCATCTGAATGCATCCCCTCTCTAAACAATCCCACAATTTGACCGCCTTGTTTTGCCAACTTTATTTGATCGCATAGTCATGCTCTTATTGTTAAAAATGATCTTCTTTCAAGGTGTTCTTATTCCACTGCATTCATGTCTAAGTCGTTTATCTTTTTCGTTCTTTTTATGCATTTGTTTTGGAAAAGTTGCAAATATAGGTAGGAATTAGTCGATTTTATAGAAAACTAATTCAACTATTATTGGCAAAAAGGTTGTGGTGAAGGCGAAGCGGGTTTGGATTATATTCACTTGCTATCGAGACTGTACTGATCGCCCTAGGCAATCAAAAAGGGATAACCGGTGCATACTATCATTTCCGGTCTATAGTTTAGTTTGTTTATCAATTTTCACTAAAGTTCCCAATAATCTATAAATGCGATCGAAATTGCTGTCTGTAAAGTTGAGAATAATCCTAAAGCGGAAATAGCAAACAACAGTGAATGATTGGTCAAGATGGAATTGTTTGCCCATCATTTCCACCCACAACACTTCATTAATTCTGTCCGTTTTTCAACTTCACTAATTTTATTTATAACGCTTCATTACTTTTAATGTTGCGGTACTTCTCATACTTCTTTGAATTCTATCGAATTATACGTTTAGTGAGATTATTTTTTAACCATCCTCATTAGTTAACCATTGCCGATGATTTAAAATACACTAATTACGAGATGATTGAATAAATATTATCGCGCAAATATATCCTTTAACAAAATAGCTACTTTGAATAAGCGCGAAATGGATATAAAATGCATATTTTATTGCTATAAATGCGAATAAAGAATTTGAAAGAGTATTTATGACATTTCGTCGAACTACTTGACATATTTCGCGATTTAGAATTGGCGAATATTATTGATGAACATAGGTAGTGCCAGTGAGAAATTGATTTCTTCACTCATCGATAACAAGCAAAACGCAAATTAGGATCATTTAAAGAGGCGTTGCGCTCGCACATCCTATGACGTTATTGCCTCAGGTGATGACTGAAAGTGACAAATTTTTTTTTTTTTTGGTTAAACGTTCATTTCATCGACTAAACGTTTGTTATTCATGCGTGCTTATGTGGTCTAGAAGTTGCTATCGTTTGATAGGTAGTATATTGTAAGATCATCCTTACGTAAGTATTGACTCTATTGAAGTTAACATATTTCTTATCTATTGGTCGAGTGGATTGAATGTTCGCACATCAGACGTCTGATTATCTAGTTTAAATTGGGAAATGCTTCTTCTCAAGGTTATTATTTGCCTGATAGTCGAAAAGAATGGATAGATATGTCTCTGTATTTGTAAAATGGTTGCAGTGTTGTGCCTAGCACTCCTCATAATGTGCACTCATTATCGAGTAAGCATCCAACCATCGGCTATCGCTCGATTCTCTCACAAAATTCGCATAGCTTTTCACGTTTTTCCACCCTCGGACACATCACGCTTTCGTATCCGATTGCCTTATATCTTTTTCTCTTTTCCATAGCAGAGAGGCTCTTCGATCGACTAACTGCCTATTCGTCTCTTCTTTAATCGGGGAAACACATCATCGATAGCATAGAGGCGTGGTATGGGTCATCTAGAATTGATTTGTTGCGATCAGTCGTATTGGTGCATTCATTGAGTGTTTCCGATTCACTAACATTTATTCATTTCACGCTTTTCAATGCAATAGTCTTTATGCTTTTCTTCAATAACAATAAAAAACATCCTATGCAGTCATTTAGTTTGTACTTTGTATTTTGTTTATGCTGCGCTATGGTTTTTCTTCAAAATATCGAACGTGCGTTTCGTTGCTGAGATTATCGAAGATTACTACTGACATTTGAATTGATCAATGTCGTCAATAGTCAATACGAATTGATATCACGCTGATTAGGTTCATGCTGTGTATTTCCGGTTAACAACGAGTAATTCCTTGCCAGCTATGAAAAAAAACCTGCTGTTATAACCTGAAACGAAAGATTACATTGAGTTGGGCAAATCGGCGAACACTATTTTTGCAGTTTGATCGTATTTGTTGAAAGCGATTGAGGAATCCTAGGCACCTTCATTACCTTTACAAGGTGTACTCTTTATTGCGGATAACGAAGACTGCTATTTGCTCGAAGAATATATAAAAGTTGAAGAAAAGTTGATATGATATAAATTGTTTAGCCCTTATCAGTCGAATTACTTAATCGAAGCTTTTGCATCAAGCGGTCGAAATTTCTTAATGAATGTCATCTATAAGATCCTAATCTCATTGAAATGCGTCTATCATCAAGAATACTGGGATGAATGCATCGAGTTATTTGTCATATTCAAAGGATTCCTGCAATCGGCATCAAATTTTTTTAAATGCTACTCTCAGAGAAAATTTGCTGTGTTTAGTCTTATTTATTGGCAACGTTAAATCTATATGCGCTTTTTTTTAATTTGTTCTTTTTTGATTTTTCTTCAACTCTTTTAAAGGACTAAATTAATTTTGACGTTATTAAAATTGAATTTTTGCTTAGAGTATTCTATTGAAGTCGTTGATCACCCTCTATTTGGTGACTGATCAAATCTAATTGGAAACAAAAGTGGAAAATCTGAAAAGTTTTGAATTTTTAATAATTTTCCGCGAAGGATTTTCCGGAATTTTTTTTTCATATTGATTTTCATATCCAATTTTCGTATTCTTTAGTGCTCTCGGTTAGCCATTTTACTTTTGATGGGTAGATCTTACTTTCGATGGGGACTTTCTTGCTGCATGGAGCTGACTGTAAAGAAAATCAACAAATTAACAGTTGTTACGACGTTTATACCCGAAAGGTTGAAATGTATATATTTTTGCGCCTTGTATTCCCAATAAAATGCTTTAGAAATTGCGGCGAGATAGGCGAAATATTTTTGGTCTGCTTAAAAGTATAGTATTAGTCCAGTAGGTGAGATATCAGGTGAATAAAAGCGGCTTATTAATTTAGAACTTGCCTAGTCACCTGTGCTTGCTTCCACCTTCTCGTTGTTGCATTTGTGGTAATAAACGCATATACTCAGCATTGATTTGATTTTTTAAATTCCTTTTTCCATTCTTATAGAGGTGTTATTCATCGAAAAAGCTGTATTTAGTAATGTCTGTTTCTCATACATATTTAAGATTAGAAATTCTTCGATTGAAGATTGGATCTTCGAGCATATCAAGTAATATTTACTGCTTCTTAGTTGTTCTTATGTTATTTTCATCATCGAAATTGATATGAGTGTAACTAATTGTTGCGTGTCAACATAAACATCGAAATGTTTCAACGAGAAAACAAATCAGTCTGCGTATGGTTTGACTCATACATGAAGCTTATTTGAGTAGAAAAAAGCGTGTTGTAAATATGTTCGCTTTGTTCCTATCACTAGGGAATAGAGATACTATGATGCGGTCGTAAATAATAATCTCTTTTTTATGCCTTTTTTCCTATAATTTCTGAATGGACGTGGAAATAATTCTAATGTTTTTTAATGGGGTGATAAAGTTTGATAAGTTTAATTGATAATCAGGAGGCGTAGAATATATTTGAGTTATTTGAGTGATCTGGTTCTATGATGGAATATCAGGTGAATCCCTTGATTTTCAACTGAATGAAAACTTGACACAAATCAAATCGACCTGAGCGTTGACCTTTGTCTTCGAGCAATTTAACCTGAACTCAAATGTTGCATTCTTGTCGTTGGAAAATTTTTGCAATTTCAGAACCGCCAAATAGAGCATAATTCCATCATTGACAATAATATAGTAATAAGTGCATCTTGCAACGTTCGAGCGATCCGGTTCGTTGAGAATTTTTTGCAGTTGAAAAAAAAATACAAAAACTGCAATTCTTTATTTTCTTTGTTCGTCTTATGCCCAAAGATCACTTTTGCGACATGGCAGCAGCATTCATCCATCTGCGCCACCTGTATGAAGTATTGCACGCTTGTACCCCTCTTTAACCCTATCATCTGTCAAACCACAACCTTCTCATGTGCAGGTTAATGCTTTCTGACAGATTTTTCTATCGACTAAGAGAGGGAGGGAGGAGAATTATTTAATTTATTTATTTGTTTATTTATTTGTTTACTTGTTTATTCATTTATTTGTCTATTTATTTATTTATTTATTTATTCTTAAACTTCTCCGATGTCGAGTGATATAATCGTCGTTCACAATGAAACAAAAGGAATTGTCATCTATTTTAATGTATAAACACTATAGCATGGAAAAGTTTTAATCACAATCTTACAGTCGAGAATTTAAGGGAGGGGATGGCTGAGAATATCAGTGAAAATCTTAGCAATTCATACAAACCATAGGAGGTTTTAAAGTAATATTTTTTCATTTTTCCATATTATTGTAATTATTTCTTCGATTACTCTTTACTTTATTGTTTTATCATTAGATAAAGGTGACTAAATATACGCAAGGTTTTATATGAGTAGCATTTTCCATTGAGAGCATAGTGGAACTAGAAATGGTCTTTTTTGCCTGATTTTTTTTTTCTTTGGATGTATTGATGCATCATTTTTGCACTCGTTAAATAGTGTACGAATCAAAGAGATGAAGACAACAAAACATGAGGTCACACATCGAGAGATGGTTTTTCGCTTCGTTGTGTGGCCCCTTTCGTTGTATGCCCGTTTGTATTGCCACATCGACGCGTATCAACGGATTCGTATGCACACACTCTTTCGTTCTTATAGTTTCTCGTTTTGTGTGTTGTGTGGTTGGTTTGAATCGTTTACGCTTCGTTTTCCTATTTTCTTTAAATAGACACTTTTCTTTGTGAGATCCGTTCTGTTCTCGTTTGGAACAAACTCGTCTAGTTCGTCAATCTGCTCGCTAGCAATTGGAGTATGTGAAAAAAAAAAGATTTTGAAAAGGTAGGAGGAGAGGGGGTTCCTTAGTTATAATCTTGCGAAGTGCATACACTAATGCCACACCTATGCATATATAAATTTACTGAATATAATATTTACTTATGATGATCTATTATGTCTTTTTATTTTCTACATCGATTAATCAATTTCAAAACAATTTTATAAATGTCTATCTGTAAAATGTATAAAAAATTTGCGGTGCTTTCTTAACTAATTAAGTCCACATCTAACACTGATTGAATCGTACGAAGAGGATTTTTCTGCTGTATATTTTCTATGAACGCTTTAAACATCCGAAATACGAAATCAGCATTTCCACGTTTCATTAATTTTGAGTAAATTATGGAGATAGTAGATGAACGTGATGGGAAAGCGCATAGTTTGCCGTCAACTCTTCTGATGCGTTTCTGGATTTGTTTTTCTTTTGATGCGAAAAGTTGGAATTGTTTTTTTCTTCTTATTTTTTTTGCTCACTTCAATATCAACTTAAAGAATTTCCGTGCAAAATCCAGAAATCCAAATGTAATGCCAGTGTCGGGGCTTACTTATAAATTAAGTAATTAAGAGTTGTGGATCGTACTTTTCGCGGTGAATACTTCAGATTATCATCGGTGCATATATTTTACGGTCGCACATCTAATTACATTTCATCTCCTTCTTTCTGTACATTTTCGCAAATTTCCTTTACAGAAAGTATCGCCATATTCATATAAATCTACGTTTGTGTATAAATATGCAAATATATATCCGTATGCAATATTTTGGAAGACACTGATGCGAAAGCTGAGAATTCTTTATCAACCTTTATCAACTTTGACTTATGATCATGTGAAGCTTTGGAAGGAAATTTTTATGCGTTGCCAATCGATCGAATTTTTCTTTCAACTGAATGAGGTGATATGAGATTCACTCTTATGTATTCAAGATTTATTTGAGTTTTATGATGAGCTGATCTGTGAGTTCATTATTTATAATTATTCTCATCTTTTATTATTTATTGCGATTCTTGCATGTAATTGTTGTGATGAACAATATGCAAAAGCGCGTATTACATCTGCTGCTATGACGTTTTCCTCTATTCTTCTTTATAAAGTTGCATTATTTGATATATATAGACTCTTATTATTTGACATACATAGATTCTTATTATTTTACATATATAGGTTTTGCGTATATAAATATGAATGTGCCTAGAGCATTCATCGAACGCATACCTCATCCATTGAGAATTGCTTGTTTGCATTCGGCTAAACACTGCAAATGATGATGAGACGTATCGTTAAAAGCTTTCATGATATTTCCAAGTGAATTTTTTTTTTTAAATTTTCAAATCGTCTCTCTTTGCAATGAAAAGGTGATCAATTGTTTATTTTTATTTTTATTTTTTTCAAATTATTCATTAATATAAAGAAGTGTATTGTGCACGATTACATCATCGTTCTTCGTTGAATATTTTTGCAGCCTATTTGTTGAATGTTATAGACTTATGCGTTTCATGTTTCTTCTATCGCTAATTGTTGAAAGGGTTTCTTGCTAATATCTGAAGTGCAAACCAATTTACAGCTATATTACATTAGAAACAGTAAGAGAAAATTAAAAAGAAAAACACCATAAATGCCTATTGTAATGTAAAATTAAAATTATGTTTATCAGCGTTTCTTCCACCTTAGTGGAGTTCTATAAAAAGATGCATTGTAATATAATTTGATGCATAGTAGTATTGAGTAATGATTTGTCGGTTATCTTCAATCAGAATATATAAGACAAAGCTCTTCCCTTTATTGCTTAATTCATATTTCGATATCAGGCTCATTGTTATCGAATTGTAAATATAGAGAATAACGACGCATCTAATTCTCTTGTCCATTTTCCTAGTTCGATAAATATCGTTGAATGAAAGTTGATATGAATGCCTATCATCGATCAATTAGTGAATTTAGGTGTTGTTCTAATGCGACAAATTGAGCTAGCATTAGACATGTACTTATTAGCTGAGCCTTCGAATGATACGAAGAATAGTTTGTGGACTAATCGGACACCTCATAAAGCTTTGCTGAATGCGCACTAAAACATCATATCAGTGGTCATCCATCGCAATTTTCGTTGCTTTAGTTTGTCGGTTATTGGTTTTGATTCAATTGGTCCTTTCGTTTCAACATTTACAATGGTCTCATGCGTTGATGCGATGATACAAGCATGCCCATCCATCGTAGTATGCTAGCACGAATTTAGAACTTGTTATCACGAACTTAGAACTTGATCTTTCCGCTCTTTCTCGTTGATTATCATTCTTCTCCATTCTTTTCATATGTTTACATAGTTCATGTTTATCACTATTCTTCTTTGCTTGAAAATTTTTTCGTAAAAATATTTAGTTATTTCATATTTTTTGGAGATATAACGAAATATTGAGCATATGTTGGCTTAAATTGTTTTTGCTCTTAAGCATTAACAACTTCAAGTGGATGAAATGCTTTAGCTGTGTGATTATAAGCTCAAAGATCTATTTCTATGAGTCCAGATCAATAAAGTTTACTTCTTGAAAATCATTTCTCTTATAACTCTTATAAGTCTTTTCTCTAGAAATCTTGTGAGAATTGAAGTAGCATTGTTATATGTAGTAAATTTAAAGCAGTATATCAAGAACAATTGAGCCATTATCAAGTATAAAAGATTTTTATGCTCTGCAAAAATTCTATTTCAAAAGCTTCCGATAGCAGTTCGAGAGCTTAAAGCATGAGCGTATTTCACCGATTGTATTTTCTGAACTGCTTACTTACTCATTTTGAGTAACGCTTTTCAAGTGTATTTCTTATTCTGTTAAGGTTCATCGAATGGAATTGAGATCATTCTTCGCTTGCATGCATCACAAAAAATGCTTATATTGTTTAAAGTTTAAATGATAGCCGTATAAGTACCGGTTCCAGATTATTTTAGATGTTGTGGACTCACTTCATTATATTCTTTTACTGTTGTTTTACATCGGCTGCTTGCTGAAAACACTACAATTCATATTGCAGGAGAATAAAGCTTCAGGCATCCATTAAGTAAAGCATTTGTAAACTTATGAAATGAGAGCTCTCAGTAGTGGTGATGGCACTGCCAAAATGAGCTGACTTGAATTCCTGCGAGGCGCAAAATTGAGATATATGGCTGCGAATTCGACTTCTCAAAAAAATGAACTTGACTTCTGCTCACTGATTCCTTCTAGAGGAGGAAATCGGATAGGATGCAAACCTTTTGATTTCGCTTTCGCGATTTCGCTATGTTAGCTGCTGGAGACGCTATAAAATGTCGATAGAAATATCATGTGATTTGTTAACACTAATAGAAATCTCCTCTGAAAATTTTCTAAGGTTGCGTTAAGTTTTTTTGAGTTTCGTCCTCCTCATAGAAAGTAATTCTACTCAGCGGATATGTACAATTATTGCTCTATTTTTCTTCCAATGAAAATAGAAGAAAAATCAGCTTGTATATCAAAAAAAGTAAATCTTTAGTTCAAAAAGGTAAAGTTAGAGGACTTTATTGCAACGGAAAAATGCTATAAACCGATATTAATTGTCATTCTGTGATGTTTGGAATAATACTATCAATAATTCAAACTGTAATTTAAATAATTAAAATTATGAGACTATTTGAAGAGATCTATAAAAATCCCAGGTCGCGAATTGGGATTAACGCCTTTAAGGCACCTTACTACTAAGTGACGTAACATTTATGTTGTTATCATTGCTATCGCACGTATTAGCGTTGTTGCCATACGCTGTAAGGGTTATGTAGTTCGAGAAGTTCAAACAACACAAGTTCAAAAGCCCTTTCAGGCTGTAAATGATCTAACTTAGAGAGGTTTTTTTTCGTATTAAATGTGAAGTCATTCAAATTCAAGTTATAAGGGTTTTAGCTGTCTTCGAACTTAATTACGACAAATCGTTTAGATTTGTAAGAGGAGTGGTTTTGTTGTTAGCGATGAGAATCATAAGTAAGAAGATGCTAAAAAAAGAGCCCAATGACGTCATGGGGCTTTGGCAGAAAGTCGAATAAGGGAGGCATGAGCCATCAACGTTCCATATCTTTCCCACCGCAGGTGCGAGAAGATTGCCAACATAGTTCGCACCTAAATATTCATAAAATTTTTATAGGCCAGTTGTAATTCAACTAGTTTTATGACATTTTTGCAAGTTTTCTTTTATGAAGTTCATTACCGCAACGTTGTAGGTTCTACTTCCATAAGTATAGTCATACAATATGGATGAGTGACAATCTAAATTACATATCAGGTAAATGTATCGGATGCGAAACAAGCTGCAAACGTTTAAGAAATGCGGCGAAGTCCACTTTTTTTGCTACTTGAGTGAACTCTCGTATACATCGACCGAATCATAAACGGCCGATTTATTCTGAGTAATTTGCTTCAGCGTTTGCAGGAAATACTGACGATAAAATAGTATAACTAATGTTACTAGCCGTTAAGTGGTATCGCTTATCATTACAACTATTTAGGTAGTAACATCATTGTTATGCTCTGAATGCCCTCTGCTGTTGATGATTTTTACTGTTTCTTATTTATACTAGTATCATTTGATGATCTAGTACTAATACCAACTAGTATTAATACTGCCATTATGAATGCTATTAATTAGTGCTAATATTGTCACTAACAATATTAAGGCTATTAATGGAAGAGCTACTCGTAGGCTATGTATTCGGGAGTTGGGCCAAGGGGTCATCAAGAGTCCGCTACACTCTCGAGCTTTCCAGAGGGGAGTTTGGTCAAGAGGTCATCGGGTAAGCTGTTCAGGAGCATTCCTTGAAAGCTGACCTGTCGGCTGAACCCAGTATCCTTGTCATACACCCGCTTGTTGAGGCTGCTTTGATATCATGAAAAAGGAAAAGAAAGCAACGAAAGTTCGTTGCTCTTCATCAGACTGCAGAAAGAACAGCAGTCGATTGTTGCCGCTTTTAACTATGGAAGAGAGTGGAGCTCTTTCCTGAGCAAGAAGTCAGATCCAGGATTCACTTCTAGAAATAGTGTCTCACAGCCGTCTCTCATTCATAGCCAAAAACTGGCACTCCTGAAGCGTATCGCCATTCCATTGTTG
Source organism: Baylisascaris schroederi (assembly GCA_006503575.1). NCBI lineage: Eukaryota > Metazoa > Nematoda > Chromadorea > Rhabditida > Ascarididae > Baylisascaris > Baylisascaris schroederi. The sequence goes on along the minus strand of QEWY01000640.1, from coordinate 42,490 downwards.
AGTATATGTGATGAAGTGTTAGGGCATTGCACTAGCGGATTTGTCTCTTCAAATAGTGTTCAGATTTCAGTGCCATACCATACCCCTCCCCCCCCGCCATGGTTAAAAAACCCTCCACCCACGCGAGGGATTTGCTGTAACCAATCTCCCGTCTGCAAGTTCTTCTATGGTTTTCGTCGTCTCTGTGGGAAATGTTAGAAGCGTGGATTCTGCGATCGCAAGCTGAAAACAAAAAAAAAAATTCTCCATTAAGTCACAGAACACGAGGAAACTTCGTGATGCAGTGTGGTGGCATGAGGAAGGTTGAAAGGCAATGTGACGCACATGTCTCGTCAGAGAAACAACAGTTTATCGTGGAAGATGATATCGAGATAATATGGACACAGTCAAAAAACATAACGGAAACCCCTATGTGAAATGGAAACATAATGAAACGATCGGAAAGGCTGAAGTAGGGGAGGGGGTGTCCGTGTCTTTGTCTGTGTCTGTTTTGTTGCTGGCAAATTGTTGATTAGTCGCGCAATGTTGTGATATGTTGATGTGTTTTGTTTACCTCTGCGTGTGGTATGAGCACATTTCTGGTGTACTTTATGTGCACATATTGCGTTGTTCTGCGGTCGCTAGCAACACAAGTTGCTCGAGAGATGTGAGGATCGCAAGCTCGCTGCCCGCTCCCCTCCTTGCGTTTGCCTCGATCGTCGCAAGAATCGGCTCTTTTCTCTCTCTGCCACCACCCATCCTGTTACTTCATCGTTTGCTTGCCTTCTCCCTTTTGTTTATAACTGCTAACATTTAAATACTAATACTTCTTCTGTCTTCATAGAACTTCACCATTGGATAGATCGCATTCTCTTCATGCTTCTGCTTCAGTTCCATGTCCAAGATGGTAATATTGCATCGGTAGACCAGTTTTCTTTGTAGCTTGCTTAGGAGGATTTAAGCTCCTCTTAGGGCCAGGCGGTCTTATATATGCATATATGCTCGTGTAAGTACAGCTCTACATTTCACACAACCACGTAGCAGACGTATTATGGACAAACTGACAAAGAGATAGTAGCATTAACAGATGATTCCTAGCAGCTTAATAAACTGTACTATAAGTTTGTGGATGGCTGCGCTGCGTTATGGTGGCATCGGATCAGAAAAAAACCATTGGATTAAGTGGCAGTAGTAATAGTTTGTGCATAACTCTGTTAGGTAGTAATGCTTCATATTTGTGATTCCTTCTAAAGTATGACTTCAATATAGATAATCGCCCACTGGAATTGTTTAAATATTCTACATTATGAAACACCAAAAGATTGCCGTTTTAAGTGTAAAATTCCATCCGAAATTGAAGTATATACTCATTCATCATTCATATCTGTGAAGTAAGTTTTGTGTAACATTTAATTTAGAGTTGAGGAAATTTAGAGAGAGAAAAAAAAAAACTGATTCCTTAGAAGAGATTTTATTATATGCTATCTAGAAGCTTTTGAAGTTGCCTTAATTGAGGCACCGCTTCGCAAAAATTTTATTTTTCTTCGATCGAGGGGGGGATAATTATATTCAAAAGTTTTCAATGTCAACAATTGCTTGACCTCAAACGGATCAAAACGGTCATAAGAGACGAGGAGTGGGTAGAAGCGGGGCGAGGGGGCTCGAAAAAATCACCGATTTTGATCTGCATAGCATTTGTGTTCACGTATGCTTCACGTAGTTGAGTTCTAATTTCCACTCTCAATTTGTACTTCATATTTTCGCAAAGTGTATTCTTTTTTCTTTTTTTTTTTTGCCTGAAGATATCTATACCCAAGGTGGATATTGTGCGATATTTTTACTCATATGAATTACTTTTGTGCATAAATATATTCTCTATGATATTCTGATTTATGCTTTAATCGAGTGATAAATTGCGGTGAAAGCAGCGTTAATTAGCCGCCTTTCTGGCCGAATGCAGTGGACTAATATATGCTTAATTTTAATCGTGTTATGGATTTGTTTGTTAACTATGAAGGAGAATATTCTTAGAAGATAATCTATCCTTAATGCCTAATAAATTTTTATCTGTCCTCTATTATTTTGGTAAATTCCAATTTTATAAACATTTTATTTAAAATCTACTTTGTTATGGTAATACTTGTATGCTAGCAATATCACGCCTAATAGTAGAACCCCAGTAAAGTGTAACATTAGGGAGCTCGTAGATTAAATTTAAGAAATATGTAAAAGTATAGCTATTAGATCCCGATGTGTGTAAAAATGTTTTTCAAAATATTCAGTGAATATAAAAGAGCTCTATGATTTATTAAAATTTTCATATTCTTATTGTTGTATTTCTGTTCGACTTTTTCTGTGAACCTTCTCATAGGAAAGCGTTTACTGTTATTACTTTCCCGATTCTATGCGGTGATGTATCGTTTCATAAGTCGAATCAACACTCCCAAAGAACTGAATTTGAATTTTTTTTTAAACTCGAATTTTTTTATGGGTCAAATTATTTGAATCTATCAATTCCCATTTGTTTTCTTAGTGTTTTCTTTTTTTTATTTGCTTACTAAACTGAAAAGCGCATCAGCCAAATTATTTGTTAATGCTAAAAGCGAATCAACCAACAAGCAGCACCGTTTGAGCATTGATGCGGGCATTGCACTCAACACATTGATTTTTGGCGCCTAGTACGGTGACGTTCGAAAGTGCACACGTCTATAGAAAGTGATTGCCCGCGACGTCTGGTGCATTCGGCGATTGCGTGGATGAACGATGGGGATAGCATCTAGTGTTGGCCTTCGAAAAAAAATTGGGTTTAGAGATCTCTGAAAACTAACTAAGCTCTTTTCACCTACCTAGATCTTAACATGTGAAAGCTTTATTTGCGGTAAATTAATGTTGGCCTCTGAATCGATATCTTTGAAGAGCGTCTGAAAATGCCGAAAGAGGAGAAGGGGAAGGGATGGTCCCAGAAGTGGATTGAGGATCTGCATGGTTGAAATGCAGACATTGGTACAAGTATTTCAAAAATTGCTTCTCTTCTTGCCATCTATGTTTTTCACAAATTATAAAATTTTCGATGAGGTCCAATGGTCTTTGCAATAGGATTTTATCATTAGGTGATGAATTCTTGGCTACTTGCCTGAAGCAGGTAATATGTTGAATAAACTTTCAAGTCCATCGTGGTCATCTTGTTCAGGTTTCACGCCGATGTTAATTGTCCATTACAACATTACTATGGGAAGATCGAAGAGCAATTATCGCTAATTATTGTTGTATTCATGTCGTAAATATTTTGCTTAGATAAATCAACAAGTGAGCAAATGCTTTATACGTTCAAGTAACCATACTAAGCAATTTTTTGAATTTTCATGCAGCTTATATTCTTCATTGAAATAAGTTATAGGATGGTCCCTTCAAGTTGGCTAAGGATCGTATATGGGTTTATCCATTCATTTCTGATACGATATCGTAATCTCACTTTTTCATATGCGTTATTGTTTAATTATTTGTTTATGACATGTACTGAGGCTACTTTTCGTTATTTCTTTCGATTTGTGATTACACCTGTCTGGCACCTGATTCTTCGTTTTGTAAACAGTTGTTTGCGGCTCTTATTCATATTGCTTTGCGAAAGAAAATCGGTTGATATCGTTAACATATGACATCTTCCACTTCCAGCAGAATAATTTTTGGTAGTGTTCTTGCGACTTTCGAAGATACATTGGTATCGTTTCGCAGCTAATAGTACTGCAAAACGTCCTCATTGTGAACTTGTGACATTTGAGGTGGTCATTAAGTTTAAACGCTAATTCAATTGCAAATTTGCAAGTGCTTATTGAAGTTGTTCAAGGTATCGCGTGGAGTTTTCTAAGGAATTCCTCCCTACCTCCAATGAGCGCAACGAGATGTACATCTAAACTCGCCCACGCAAAACTAAGAACACTCAAAGTGCTAAGTGAAGTTGGAAGGCCAGCTCAGAGCTGTAAGAGCATCTAGATTGATCCATCAGCAGTTCGATTTAGGGAAGTCACTTTTTTGACCCAGCAAGGATCCTGAGCACTAATTTCCATCGATAAGCCATGAAATGAAGTCAGTACATCTATCGTCACCACATGCAAAAAGCTTCGATAGCCAAGATCTTCGACGCTTTTTCGCATGACTTCGTTGCTATGGCTGATTTAGCGCATTAGAGTCCAAGTTCAAAAATTAATTAAAGAGAAGTAAAGTATGAATTTTGTTGATAAAACATCATCACTTTTAAAGTGTAGATGAGATGGCATTGTAGAACGAGGGCGGCACATTGCTCACTTGTATTTGAGCTGGCACAACCGAGCAAACTTCTTTGGTTGTGGAAGCATATGAATCAATGGAACGATGCCATTCCTCTCAATCATAGAGTTGTTTTTATTTTTTATTTTTATTGAAAGCATAAACGGTTTCAAAGCGATCACGAGTTTTCGCTGAGCGAATGCTATACGCTGCATTGATGTTGCTAGAATCGTTGACGTAACCGAGTAACAATTTTCGTTTTGTTGATAAAATTTGTTTGCGTTGAGAAAAATTTCATCTTTTGAACTTTTTGTTATCCGGTGCTATGTGTTTCTCAAAAATTTTTCTCGTTGATAAATTAAGGATAGCCTATAACTGCTGATGCTTGCATGTGTTGTTATATCCTATAAAAAAATCTCATAATTTCTGACGTTATATATATATATATATATATATATATATAATTCAGATTGGCATTAAAAAGGGGTATTTGAATGATTCAATCGCATTGAATGTTATATTCAATCGGTATATTTTTCGTAGCTTGTAGTTAGCACTTTCTGCGTTAATGATTTTATACATTTGAATCGTTATAGTTCATCCATGTTCCTTTTACGTTTCAGCAAAGTTGATAGTACTGGAAAACAATGAACACCGACGTTTATGCTGTTGAAGTTTCTTTTATTTCAAATTGAAATATGCGTTCCTTTGAGGGATTTGTACCATACGGCGATCTGCTTTGTTTCATATGATGTTTCACCTCTTGAGCTTTTCGATATCCGATTTTATATTTTTCAAAAATTTTGTCATCGGCAAATTTTTATCATCGTTTTGCAATTGCAGTCTTTATAGTACTCTTGTTTTAATTATTCAATTTTATTTTGAATTTATGTGAATTGTTAGCTCCTTTTTTTGAGACGTTTCAATTCACTAACATTTTCAACTTCACCGTCAGCAATTGAAATGCGCGTAAGCGTTTAACGGTTTTGTTTTCGTGTTTACTCGAGTCTTTCGAATAGACTATCTGCTTCATGTAATTGAGCAAACTTTTCTTACCGTTGTTAATGAATTTGATTTTGTATGAGATTAAACGTTGAATGTGGTCACGAGTGAAATGTTTGCGTCAATTCGAAATAATAACTTAAATTGCGATACTAGTTCCATATGGACTCGTTTTGAATTCCTTTGATTTTGCTCTCAGAGTCGGTTTTGTTGCGTATTCATATATATTTTGTGTGGGTAGCATTTTAGTAGGATTTTTCTAATTTCGATACTTCGTTCGAGAAATTAGAGGAAAATTGGCTTTTAATATATACAACCTGATATAAATTTGATATGGAGCTGAAGAAATGTTTAAAACATATAATTAAGTAACACTGATGGGAAGCATTTATGAAAAATTATATATATATATATATATATATAAACTGAGTGAGGGAGTACTAATCAAGTACACTAATGCTGTTTGCACTGTCCGTCCACTTTTGGTAACCTGGAAATTTTTTTATTTCATTTTTTTATTAGCTGTGCTTATTTGAATGATCCAGTTTGAAATTATTTATCCTTTAATATGTGAAGAATACAAGGAGGGGGTTGTGGCAATCAGGAAATTTTTTCAGCTCCAATTTTTTACCGTCGCAGCATCTCTTCGGAAGTTTTGTTTCCCTCTATATCCTCCCCTTCCCCCCACCTCCACTGAGTTTTGGTTTCTGCGGTTGTGGCAAGCATTGACTGGAGGTGAGACCGATGTGGGCGAACGCTTCACTTATGAACATAATCGTTAGCTATGAGGTTGGTTGCTCTTTGAGGCGGTTTATTGTGCGCCGTTCTCGAGTGCACAGTTTGGATATGCGAACCTGTTTTCGATGTGGCTGGCTACACGAATGTTTATTTGAGCAAAGGGAAGTAAAAAGAAAAAAAATCAGCTATTGCCAGTCAGCGAATATCATCATGCGCTGCGTCTCACCTTTCTTTTAAGAATTTTGTTGAAATATCCTTCTTCTGCATTCACAAACGCTTCATAGACAACGTAATAAAACATTGAACGCCTTTATGATTGCTAAGTTTTATTTGCGTGAAATTTGGATCTTCATTTTCTGCTCTCTCTCTCTCTCTCTCTCTCTCTATGTATAGAAAGTTCATCGATGACTGCCATTTTCTGCAGATACTAACTGCAGTTGTGGTGCATAGCAATGCATTATAGAGATGATCTTTCTAGATTTAAAACACAAATTAACGGAAGAAGTGTGGATACTTTTCTGTGAATTGAAATCGTTTCTTTTTCTATTTATTTCTTCTTCTCAGTAGTGAAATCATGAAATCAGTTATCGCTACTGAGAGGGATAGCTTGAGAAGTGTGTCTCAGATATTGGCTAGGAGCCCACTATCCGGTTGGAGCCGTTTTATGTTTTAGTGCTATCGATTTGCTAGGAACTTCTAGCAAAAAGGACATTTTCATGACGTCATGTCTGTTGCTGAGGATACGTAGGTGGATTGTCTGTTGGTATGTCCGCATGTTTCAACGCAGCAATCGTTGAAACTACGGCGATGAAATTTGGCGAGTGTTCGAATTTTTTATTAAAGAGTTTTTCAATCTGTTTGTTGTGTGGAAACATTTTGGTGCATCTCAAACACAATTAAATGGTCGCAGTATCATTTTTGTACGTATTAGAATGCTATTTTCAACTTTTCTCGTTGCTGGAGTGAAATGTTATTTGTGTTGAAGCAGTTAAATCTGTGTTATCATCCTTTGGCATAGTGCATCTTTCTTACATAATAGTAGCACTTTTTTCCGCATTTATTCCATTTCGAAGTTAATTTGAAATTTTTTAGAATGCTCAAGAGTTATGTCGCCTTATACGCTCTATGATCTCAAGTATGCAGCCATAATTGGTATTGTTTAGCGCGTTTATATCTACATTGCTCAATATTTTTTATTTGAAGTTTTCAAGCTCCTTTTGTCATGAACTTACAAAAGATTAATCAGTGTTATTTTATCACTAGTCGCTAATCACTTTTAATATTCGCTCATTCACTCACACTCAAACGAAACGAATAAGTAATTTGTTAATGTTTGTTTTCTTCTATCATTTAGGTGAATATCTGAAGTAGTTGTATTAATGCTGAACATAATAATTAAGTATGAAAAATCAACACATTATAGATCAATTATTCTTAGTAAAATACTAGCCTCAATGAGCAAAGAATAGGACATCATTCATCGAGAACTTTAATATCTGATCGTTTAGACGGGCATTTCATTTATTGTGACGCTATTATTGTCGTTCTTTGAGCTACATGCTGGTGCGAGGGATTTGCACAAACTGAACTTATTATTAGTGAGTGAGAATATTTTTATTCTGACTGAGAAGAGGAGATGGTTATGGGTGATTACATATGAAGAAAGGCCTCTCTCGCAATCGTATCATAGGAACGTTTTCTCTCTGGAAAACTTTAAACTTTGAAGAGATTCACAAGAGGATCAAGTAAAAACTTGAAAATTTCCATGTTCATTTTAACATCCAATCTTCTCATTTTTCATCAACAGATTACGCCTCTTCGATTTTTCTATCTTACCCCCTTCCCTGCCACATAAGCAGGTGATTTGCTGTAATACAATGAATAGTCATCTACGTGTATTGCAACGATCAATCAGCGTATATTTCCTTAGCAAATTATGGTTGCTTTGCTGCAGCAAACGCATTGGCACATTCAATTATATATGTGTACATTCTAGGCGAAGAGTTTTTTTTTCTTTATTTGAAAACATCGCTATAAGATTGTGAGGATGTTGACTGCATCAAGGTTTTCGCTTGCAATGAGAATAAAACGAAAACATGTTATGCTTGACGTGAACAACGGTTGCGCGCTTTCGTTTGTTTTTCACATGTTGTATGTTGTGATGTTTGTGAGTGTATTCGGCGACAGAGCACGATCACAACAACCAAGCTTTTTATTAATTCATCAGCAGCATAGGAACGGCTCAAGAGGCGTTTTTCATCTAAATCATGCAGCGGTTTGTTTGTTTCAAAAATCACACCTGATAGAGTTGATCTAAGACATAAGGCGAAGATCGAAAGAAGGACCGAGTCGAGGAATAAAGCTTGTTGACATCGTTTGCAAGCTAGGCCAAAGATCAGTGTTGACGTTTTTGGTTTTTCTAATCAGATTATTTCATCGGTCGTTCTACCCTTTCAAGATAGAGGTGCTAATTGTTCAGCTTAGCCTATAGCGCTCATTCAGCAGTACTATGCTAGGTAGCTATCATGATCCATGATGTTGCCTTCTACGCGTACCAATTGCGGTATCGTGTTGTGCTGATAGTAGAAATTTTCTATGAAAACTGTTCTTTGTAAGCGACATTTCTAACATCGTTTTTACTAGGACGCAATGGGAGTTTCGCCACCACCAGTGTCTTCCTCGATGCTCATTTCTGTTAGTCATCAAAATCGGCTTTCAAAGTCGGCTCTCCTAGTTATATAAGCAGCAGTGTTCATTGCTTCGTAACCTTCTAGTGGTGTTAACCTGCTCGTATAGCACATAGCAAGCAAATTACGAGATCCATTTTATAGAAATGAGCTTGGAGTCTTTTTTCTGTATGAGATTAACTGAACGATATATTCGAAAGTAGATGTAGTTTTCATTAAACAACAATGCGAAGAGAGAGGACGTTGTAATCGTTTTGGTATTGTTTATGGCAATCGATGCGTACAGGTATGAAGGAAAAACGCATATGCGAAACCAACAAATGGTGGATAGATGGTTGGAGGGGAGCAACAAGTGAGACGAGTCGAATTTTTGCACTTGCAAATGAAACGATGATGCTTCCAGACACACGCTTCATTGGTGCTTTTTATGTGTGTCTATGTTATGTTGTGCATTTTGTAGCAACACTTCGGCGATCGTTCTTACATTCTCTTCACACACACCTGCTTGCTGTTGATGCTTTTTCCATGCGAGAACGACTTGCTGCCCATTGCTTTGCTATAACATTCAACGCGCACCCCAACATATCTACTATTCTCTAACGTTCCAATTGTGCGGCGTTTAAATCGGCGTTACTGCCATAGTTTCCATTTCTCGATGGTTTAGGCAACATTCTTGATCTAATCCAATAAACAATTTCATACTTCTCGAAAATTGCGACATAAATATCTCATCACCCAAGCAATAAAATATACGAACCCACTCGGTTAAATTTTACAAATAAAATATTTCGTTCGTTGAGAATCGTACGTTCGAGTGTTTTCCTTTTTCACGGCTGTTTCTTCATTTATTTTGATTTTTACATGTAAAAATTGTTAAGCCAACTAAGGTCATATAATCCACAATTGTAATCCAGGAGGGCAACGTTCAACGATTGCAAACTTTTCCCCTATCTTCTTAGCAATTACATCTTTTCTATACTTCAACTACCTCAACAGTTCATTGGAAGAACGATTAATGTGATGAATCGTTGAAGATGGCAAATTCTTTCTGTTGCAAAAATACTTTCGCACATCGTACTCTAGTGCTAACCATCTCGTTGAATACTGTATTGTTCTTAAGCTATCCACTGTGAAAACCGAATACGTCCACTATTACACTCAGAATATTCGTCTTAAGCATTTTCTGCGAATTCTGCTGCATCATCCTCTCTTCTGTATTTTCAATCAGCTGAGCCTTGTTTTGCTGAACAGTAGAAAGCTTATCGAATATATCCTCGCAGTGATACAGTCACCTGTTTTTGTACCTCAGTGTTTTTGCTTCAATCCCGAGGTGTTTCCTGCCTTTTTCGGTAATCCTTACTGTTTTAAAACATTCTTCAGTTCGTGAAACATCCTGCAAGAAGTGATTTGATCTCTCTATATTGCCCTCTTATTAGAATTGTTTACATATGAAGGAATGGTGCAATATTTTTGAAGCATTATTCCTATTAAGTGCAATAAATATTTTCTTCAAATGTAATCGATGATACTGGTTGTACTTTTGAGAACGACATATTATTTTCAACAGTGAAAGCACTATTGCGATCTGTTGTGTTATTCAATGATTGATATTGTTTTTCTATACACACTTGTAAAAATTGTTGTAAATAACACGATAAGCGTTTTTTTATCTTAATCGTTCTCTTATGGGAGAGAGGCTTCTATGAAATTCATTAGCTAATAATTTGTTTCATTTGCGGGCCAACCTGCATTTGATGATATGTTTATCTATATCACTATTAAATGAACCACAGATACCATGAAATATTGTGATGTTTATATTGTTATGGTGCAATGCAAGAGTGAACACATAGATCCGTTTCATACCATTCCTGCAAAAATACCTTTACATCCTTTTGTTCGTATATCTCATAGGATGAACTCTATCACTTCTTTAGTGGTGGAATATGAAAACAATATTAAAGGGATGAATTTGACATAAAATTCTTTTAGTGGATTGATAAGAAAATTGACGCATTGAAGAGGGTATTAGAGAGTAGCAACATGCCAATACACACAATTCATCAACATTTAATCGAGTTAAGCATAGCGGAATTGCTTCTGGAAAAATGTATCTAAAAGTGTTGCAAGGAAGTGGTTGTTTGAGATTCTTGAGCATTTATTCATTCATTTTATATTTAGAGTACATAATGTCTGTGATAATTCTTTATCGATTTTCCATCCTTCCTGCATCCTGTTTATGGAGATCAATTCGCTGATGATATTGCATATGTTTTTGCTTGTTTCACTAGCTGCATGGTTTGTGACTCGAAAATCGAGTAATAGAGATTTTCATTTCAAATTAACTCATTTTCGACAAATTATCTCAAAATATAAGAACATTTGGCTTTTGTATTGATTCATATTTTTAAACAAAAAATCAACTTTTCAAAACTCTAAAGATTTTTCGCTTATTTCTTTCTTTTATATTTAGTAAATTATTTGTTAAGTTTGCCTATGTCAACCTGATGAAATAGTTAGAAAAATACCCTCATCGTCATGTATATGTTAAGCGTAGAACAGTTCTTAAATTACGCTCCCTTACTTGGTTCGGCGTGCTCAAGTGCTACTTACGATTACCTGTATTTTATAACATTCAATTTAATTATGCAAATCCGAAAGACGTTCATTCATTGATAGCGGTAAATAACGGCGCATTATTGCAGTTGCGAAGGTTCATTTACGGAAAGCAGTGCAAAGGAGCCGTCTGAGTTGATGTGGAGCACGGGTGGGACCGCAATGGCGGTCGGCGGCCCAGTGGCCGCCGCACAGTCTTCACCTTCGTATGGTCCGATGGCGTCCGATTACGCGAATATGGCGGCTATGAGTGTTCGTAGTCCTATGGGCGGTATACAGGATATGCAAGTACAAGCACAACAGATGAATACAAACGCCATGCGATATTCTCAATATATGCATGGTTCGTTTCCTTTCTAATATCAACGATTCGCTTTTATATTCGATTGTTGTGTGCAATTGAGAGTGCCCAAATTTATTTGCCTTTTAGTAATTTCCTATAAATATTATAATAAACTTCTTGTATATAAAATAATTGAAAAGTATAAATACTATTATTATGTAGTGCCTATAACCAGAAATTTTCCCTGCTAAAATTTCTTGCAAAGTGAACCACATTCGGAGAGAGATGAAAACGCGCTCATTGTTGAAATAAACATGAGTACAGATTATTGCGTTATATGTTGTCAATTTTGCCTATTTGAAGCTGATTCCCCATTATGCTGTGGAAATTATTCAGCACTAAAGAATCTATCCGTCAATTTTGCTGTATTTTATGAGCAAAATATTTTATGAAAGTTTCCAAAATCCTTTCCATTAACACATTTCATGTCATAAACCAACCTTAATGCTTTTATTTGTGTAAATACCTCTCATTTAATAATAATACGCTTTGCATTCATAACAGTTTACAAACGCGGAGGGCTTTCGTTGTTTTTTTTTACCCACGACGACTGGAATTCGTTGTGGTCAATATCCTTAAGCGATTAAAAGTTTTCTTTCCTATTCAGGCTGAGAATTACATCTTAGATTATTTATTGTTTTGTTAAGTTAATAATGATGAGTGAAACATAGCTGATATTAGAGAGTATTTAGCTCTCTGAAAGATGCTCATTGATGTATTGACAACAATCAGAAATTTGCGTGCCCACATTCGTTTATTTCTTTGAGAATTGAAAACATATTTATGTTGATGGCTTGGTCAAGAGCCGTATAGCTTGCGAGTCGATTGTGGGCTCCTATAACGCGAGATTGCGCACTGCTAGCATTAGCTGCCTTAATCATATAGTCTTTCTTCGTCATATATGCTCGACATGCGCTTTTTATATATAGAAATGCACACCGCAGTCTGTTGATGTGGTGTTCTAAACAAAGTTTACTGTAACTTCCCGATCCTTCAGTTATTTAACGGCTTTCATATTTTTCTGCTTTATTTATCCTAAATTCTGCAGCAAATAATTTTCCATCTTTTTTGACATTCTTTTTGAGATGTGATAAGATTTTTTTAAAAGTTGAAATTTGTTCGAAACAGTAAATAAATTTGATGTAAATTTTTTGAGTTTTTAACTTCTTGTTCATCACTTAGCACATAAAGCGTTGTAACTTTTTTTTATTCACTGCTTTTTTTATTTTCATTTTTTCGTTCACTGCTTTCAGTCGGAGTCGTACTATGGAACAGATCGACCATATTTTCAAAATAATTGCATTGTAATTTTTTCCATAGAGCTTCAATCGATATTTATTTCGAAAGATTTCGATTGCTTTTTCTTGCACGATATTAGCACAAATGTGGAAAACACTTTATGTGCTTTTTGTGCATTTTTACTAAGACGGTTTAACAAGTTCACTTTCTATAAGTATATACGTCTTTCTGTTTGAAACTCTAAAGTGACAGATATGGTCGATCTGTTCCATAGTACGACTCCGACTAAAAGCAGTGAATAAAAAAGTTACATGTAAAAGTTACATGTCATTTGATCGTTGATAAATTTTGTAAAATTCAAACAATTTAAATGATTCAAAATTTGTATATGCGATTTACGGCATAGTCAGTGAAATCACTTTACTCGTTTTAAGATGCAGCAAATAAAATTTCCTAAAGAACCCGAGCTAAAGAAAGTACACATCGTGCATGCCTTTGCGAATGGTGGTGCAGGCAAGGAGGGGGAGGGGGAGGTGCTTGCACGATGAAATTCTGATTAATTGTTACCCAAGCAAATATATGAAATGTACTAGTTGGAATTTTTTATCCAATCGAGTCGTTATAGCTTATATAAAATATGGGAAATACATTTCTTTGCTTCAGATTCCACCTTTAAAGTAGTAATATTATGGGAGTATTCAAAAACATCGGCAATGCATCTAAGAATACTTTTTCATGCATAACCGGTGCAGGGTTGTAATTTTCCATTGAAGTATATACTCGAAGTTGAAAATTCACTCTTTTCCGATGATATTTGCAGCTTGAATATCACCTACAAATTGGTAGAGTTTATAAAAATGTGTTTCCCTCGGAACGATATTTTGTCTGAAGGCCATTTCTCTAATAGCCTCTACTTACCATATGTCATCGGCCGAGATTTCTGCGTTTCTATGTTGAAACTTTTTGGTAGGCAAACGTAGAAAGTTAGTCTTCCTCAACACAGTATGATGCTCTTTTTTCTTTCCTTTTGGCATTATCGACCGAGAGAATATAAGTTCGCTTTGAGCTTATGGGCGTAACATGCTGCCGCTGAAGGCTTTATTATTTTTTTTTGTTTTTATTTCTTACTTTTTGTTTGTTTTGACAATAATAGTGGTATGCCTGAAGGGCAAGTGGCATCACCATCACTAATGGGCTCTGCAGCAGCTCCCCAGCAGTCGTCATATCCGGTTGACCCGGCTGGTGCTCGACCTGGTTCTTACACATCACAGCCTCAACCTACTAATATATCTTCCCTCGCACAATCACCTACTTATGAACAGGTAATTGTTGATTTTCAAAATGTTTTAATTGAAATGATTTACTCCCACTTTCTTTTTTACCACAAAAGAAAGTTCACAAAAACACTTCAAAACAATCTGTTGTTCTAAAAAAGAAATGTGAAGCGAATGAAGGAAAGAGCTTTAATGCTTTAATATACCCATAAAAATCGATGTGTTCATAGTTTTGTTCAAATTTTGCAATGACTTTCAGTGTTGATATCTGAGTGAACTCTCTTTATCTGTTCGAATGTTGTTTTCCGAGTTTCATTTCCTTTTTTATGAATGTTTCTAGGCCCTCATTCCCTTTAGTGGATTTACCAGTTATTAGTGCCAACCCGATTGGCAGGGCTTCTAGAGGTGTTGTGCTTAGCTAATAACATTTCACATATCTTATAGGAATTGTATTTGTTCAGAAATGCTTTTTTTTTTGTGGTCGCTTAACTGATGATTTAGAAACTCGCAACTGAGACTTTCGTCGGCGTTCGTCAGAATTGCATCAGGTCTACTTTATAGTCGATTGTGCACCAAACTTGATGCATCTGATGGTCGGAAGGTTCCATTACCGCAGAGATTTAGACTATCGCCAGAAGAATTTCGTTGTTTATTCGGTTCTGTTTTTGTTGAATAAAATACAAATAATTTAAGCCAATGATGGGGTATATGCAGCAAGGATATGGTATGATGCAACAGCAACAGATGATAATGGCGCAAAGTTCTGGAATGCAAATGCATTACCGATCCCAGGTAAGCTTCCAGTTTATTCAATTTTATTCGATCCCTTTTTTGGTTTGCACCTTTTTTTATTGTGGTTGATCCGAATGAGGATTGTTGTTGATTTTCCATCTTCTGCGGCATTCTTTTTATGCTTGTATCCACAATATAGAGTGGCTACTGTTTCTTATTGTGGTGTTTACCTCAAATTCCCATACGATTTCGAATGATTTCCACTCTCACCATCAGAGTGTGGCATTTAAGCCGTCGCCTCATATTTACATTAAAATGCTTTTCAGCGATTAATCTTTTGCAACAACATTTTATATAATTGTATTTGGGGCAAATTTGAGTGATTTATGCTCATTCTATTCTGTTGAAAAGCTGACAAATATTTGGGTAGCAAAGGACATTTTAATACGTTCTTTTTTTAATGTTGAAAGTGTTTTAATTGAATGTGGGCATTCAATTATTATTTGTGCAAAAACTGCATAATGAATGTTTGTTCAGCAGTCACATCCGACAATGCAGCAAATGCGTACCTATGGACAACAACGCTCGATGGTAATGCATCAACAACAACAACCATTGTTCGATGCATCAATGTATACATGTGGAATCCCGACGGCAACTCAACGTACACCTGGAATGCCTGGAATGGGAACGCCAATGTGTGTTGCACCTCAGATGCGCCAGATGATGGTTCATACGCCGAACGGCATGATGATGCAAACAGGTGGTGCCGCTATGCCGCAGGCTTATTCTCGCCCGCGCAGCAGCACCGCTTCTGTGAGCCCTGGATATCCAGCTGGTACGACCCCTACCTATCCACAAGGACAATCGATGATGGTCAGTTCTTTCAAAAACGAACTTTTTTGCTCTTGTTTTTGGTTGTCATCTTTTAACTTGCCACATGAGCTTAATGGAAGGTTTGATTGCAAAAGTACCCCATGCGGATAACTTGCGATCATCCCGATTCCGCTAAGATCGATTTTAGACGACAACTTCTTATCATATCTTTCGGCTGCATTCCACTTATTTATGCACTGGATCAGATTCCTTTGTGCTCTATGAGTGATTGCTGCTTTGCTTTCATCATCGTCTGTCTGATTGCGAAAATTTTCGTTCTTTTTTCGAATGTTTTGAAGTGAAATATTTTTTGTGCATTCTGTGAACTTCTTCAATACAACGATGATTGCTAATTGAGGCGAATTTATTTGCCGTGCTTATTGAACGCGTCTTGTCTAGTCATATTTCTGTGAGGTAACAAGAGATTGTCAGAACCCGAGGCTAAGTTCAAAACACTGATAGAAAATCTTTCCCGATGAATAAGTATTAAAGTAAACGATTCTGCCTTCTTCGTTGTTCGTTTTTCTCTGCTTATCCATTACAAAACTTCGCCAATCGGCATGCGTTCTTAGTTATGAAACGTCATAAATATCAATTCCTTGCACATATATAGCAATGATTAAGTTCCTTAGATGAATGATGAGAGTAAATTTTTCAAGTGTATTCCAGTGAAATCTAGCAGAGATCGTAATGATATCATATTAAAGCAACTTGATCAAAATTAGCATATAGTTGCAATATTCTTGAACTTTAATCACTCGTTTTATCGGTTGATACACATCCTTATTTACATATCTGAAATGTTTTTTTTTCCTGCGTTTCTTTTAGATATAACCTAAATGTTTGAGGTGAATCTTGTTTTCATTTTAAGTGGCATAGTTCAAAAGAAAATCGTATTTCATGCAAAAAAAAAGAATTTCTTTTTTAGGGGGATTAATTCGAACCATATTGCTCTATGAAGCGAGCCTTATGTAAATTCTATTCTGTTAAATATTCAAATTTCTCGTCGTCTTTGGTAAGATGACTGAATCTAACATGCATAAGGCATCAGTTGATCTACCTTTGTCTATTGTTTGAGCTTTTTATTTGTTTTCCAGTTATTGTTTCTGCTGTTAAATGTTTCTCGTTTGGTGTTTGAAATCCACATCCCTCGAATTCCTAACCGATAAAGTGCGCTCATTTTACGGCATTGGAAGATATATATTTGAAAGTAGGTTGATTCGAAGAGCTGAATGACGTCATTGCTATTGATGTAAAGGAGCGAATCTGCGTACAGATGCATGATGTATTCTCTCAGTCTGTTTCACGTCTTTAGTGGAAAGCATTTCGGAGGGCATTAAGTTGACGTCATTGCATTCGCTGGTGTACTCTTAGCGATTTGCGATCCTCGGCTAATTTTTCCCATTGAAAAATTTACTCGATGGGTCGTTATTTACAAATGGAATTTTCATTTACGAAAAGTCCCTTTTTTATTTATAGGCTTTTATGTAGTCTGTTTGCTTGCTGGAAGTGATCAATCATGAGAATGTAGTTGTAAATTATACGTGAAAGTCAGAAGCACAGCAAAGTGAAATATCATAGTGATGGTTCGTGAATTCATTTACAATGATGAAATTTTAGATCCGTGCCGGTCCGCCAATGTTGTACTCTCAGTTACAACATGAGATAACTCGACAGCAGGTTGTCGCCTATGCAAATCCGAGCGCTGTTATGCGCGATCCTTCAGATCCCATGTCCCGGATATCACCTGCCTTCCTTAGCGAACCGAAAATGGCCGTCCCTGTCGAGGTAGATTGTCATTGAAACGTTTTCTTTACACTTATGCATAAGTACAACGTTTGCAAAGTGGAAAGTAAGGGAGCAAAATATATAGCTTTTGCTGTATGCATATAAATGTATGTAAAATATATGTGCCTCTATATGTAAAATATGTATATGCGCGTAGTGCTAACCTAAGTGTTTCTTCAAAAACAACAGTGCTTTCTCCGAAACGACCGATTCCACGCTGGTAGTGGAAGCTGTCGAACGTCGAAACTGGGCTTATAACACAAAGGTAGACCTGTCAGACTTATCAGTCTCAAATATGGTTGTATCGCATCGGGTGGGTTCCATATCTGCGCTCATAAAGACTATGTGGGCCTTCGGTAAGAAAAGACGAGAAACAGGATTGGATTGAAGCTTATGAAGTCGCTTTCGAAGCAGCAGATCTAGTTCGCACTCGAGCTTGCTCATAATCTATTTCGAACAAAGTCGACTTATAGTGGTTGCTGATGCGTCCAATAAAGGGTTGGCAATTGGCAATCATCATTTTGGAAATAGATCACTCATGTGTCCCGTTCACTCGCAATGAGTGAGCAGAACTAAGGCCAGTTGTTGAAAGAGACCTTCAGAGTGGTCTTCGCGATCAGAAGGTTCCAGTGAAAGAAATGTGGTACAGTTTAAATCTCAAAATTACTGGAAAGATGGCAATCACACGTAAGCCGTATCGAATGAATCAAACAAATGAATTCGCTGCGATAATTTTTCACATCGAGAATTCGAATCAGTGCTCAAATGGCTGTAGCTTTATTTAATTTGAGTTTCGAATGCAAAGATCTCAGGAATTTTCCTCCTATATACCAATAGATTTAGGTGGTGGTAGAACGAGGGTTAGATGAGGAGATGAGATTATGGTGGAGAGCAATCATTACAAGCATTTCCTTATGTTTCACGGCAATCCGTGATTGAAACACACTTTTCTAGGTGGTACTACGACAATTTTGCCTCGATCACAATACGACCACATCGGATTATGGCTTTACGCTAACACAAGAGCGATTCGACTCTTTGCGCAAGTGTGTCATTATCGTTGTAATATTGGCTACTGGATTATGATAACAGGGATATTTTATTGATTAGATTTTTGTGTTAGCCGATCAATTCAACACTGTCATTTTACTCAGTTCTCTTCTTCATATCATGAAAGCTATATTTGGTAATTTAAAATATATGACCCTTCAAAGTCTTATATATA
Source organism: Baylisascaris schroederi (assembly GCA_006503575.1). Taxonomy (NCBI): domain Eukaryota; kingdom Metazoa; phylum Nematoda; class Chromadorea; order Rhabditida; family Ascarididae; genus Baylisascaris; species Baylisascaris schroederi. Next base: position 23,728 of record QEWY01000640.1, on the reverse strand, counting down.
CTTTCAATTTCTATCGTTTTTTAAAAGCTTGCACTATTTTAGAAAAATTTTCAATTACGATGGTGTTCTTTAATATCCTCATTTTATCTGTCGTATTTAATTTATCGACAAGTCTTCTTCTTTAGGAGAAAGGAACACAAGAGAACATCCTTTGTTTCCGATCTATCCACCTATTCGGCTGGACAATAGATTCGTATTTATTTTTATTGCAAAAATGTGCTATGAAGTTCTTCAGGTTTAATTTTGTTTGTTTGTAGAGGCGAATTGGATTTACAGCTGAAATGCTTCCAACATGGTGATAAAAAACAACTGCAGCAGTATAATATATGGCCAACAATGCCGAATCAAACTAACGAATCGAGCGTTAAAGTTAGTTCAAACTTATTCAACACATTTCCTTCGCTATTGTAAATTGTGAGAAGGATCTTATAGAGGAAATATTCACTATAACAGTATGAAGAGTAACAATGATGGCGCAGTCTATAACAAACAGTAGAGGGAACCATCGCTCGTTTGTCACTTTTTTTTCCGGAAACCCTATTTCTTTTATAGTGTAAATGAGATCGCGGTTTTAAAACCTACAAATACGCATATCGCATCACCTAAACCGCACACTTATAAGAGGTGCTTTCATTAAGGTATTTAGGCGTCCGTTTTGCAGGTTTTTATTAATAACGTTGCGGTGCCAATCACAGCGCTCGATCGTGCTCTTTATGTGGGTCGTTTATGCGTGGTAGGCCTCAATAAGCTCGTCATCACGGTCACTTCATGCGTTTGTGTAAGTAATTCATCATCATTTTAGTAAACGGAAGATACATAATTATTTATAGGAGAGATTTTATTGCTTTGGCGTATTTTCTCTTGTGCACAAACGTTTATTAGGTTTATAACAAAGTGTGCGTTGTAAGTTCTATAATAATCTATTCTATTGATTGGAAGGAAATAGAGATTCTTCACAAAGTGTTTCAACGTTATTGTGTTCGTTCGTTATTGCGCACTTGAGTTGTAATACATCTTTCCGGATAGTTTACAAATTTATTAGTGTATAACCGAATTAATGTTATGTAAAAACATTCTCAATTATTGCTAAAGAACCTAGTTTTATTGTAAGTATTATTTTAGTTGTTGAGAGATTGCTAACATATTGAAAGGAATATCTAATGCGATGCGCTAAGAAGGGTGATCTATGGATATTTCAAAGCGAATTTATTCGCTAATGGAAAGCGGCGCACCCATCGTTGAGTGACTCTCTAAGAAAGCTGCTCTGAATGTTATAGCGAAACGAATGCGTATAGCTGAAGTGACAATTAATGCATCATAGTTCAGTAGGATATTGCTGGTCGCTTTTTATGACATCGAATTGTTTCTTCATTTGCATTCAATATTCTATCATTGACATCAAGCAAGTGTGTCAGTGAAATTTTAGCTATCGGTGATTGCATATTATATATTGCAAAGAGTTTTGGTTTTCCTAAATAGGTTTCTATCTTTCCCAGATAGCTTTCCTGTTCATTAGGAAGCGTTAGGAATTGTTTAAAGCAGAGGGGTTAATTGAAGACCCAAAATTAGTCCACTTGAAATAATGTGATATTTGATTTGTAACAAATACTTCTTTAAACCTATCATAGGTATATGTTATAGACACACTGAATTATTACAGAAAGGCGGTGTTCACAAGTTGGCAATATTCGAATATCCTATTTTAAAGTGACCATTCGCGTTGCCCTTTTTCTTAGAAGCTTTATTCGCTTTTATGTGCTTGTTATATGCGCGCATATCTTTCTTTTTGTATCGTATCATCAAATCGAATACTAAATTCGAACACAATACCTTTTTCAGTTTTTTCTTTCATTTTTTACCCAATATCACCTGTCGGGCGTTTAACTTAACTGAAAAGGAGTGTCAAAAAATTGGTGCTAGGAAGCAAATCATCTGAGAGTATATTTTGACATTAGTTTGTACTATAGAGGGACATTTATCATCGAAGGGAAAATAAAAGAACACACTGCTCTCCTTAGAATTTTTCTCCACAACAGTGTTGTTTCGCAAATATTTAGCACACTTGGGGCTGTACTACTACGTTAAGGGACACATTCCATTGTTGCACTACCTTTAAGTAAAAATTCATAATCCATGTTTGACGTATGTAATAAATTAGGATCATAATTATCTGCAATTATTTATACTCATAACTTCAATTAATTTATAGTTCATTTGATCCGTAATTTGTGTATGATTTTGTTCATAATTTACTTTAATATAACGATGTAATTTACACTGATAATCTAATTTAATAACTTAATTTAATTTCAATTTACGTAACTATTTATTATAGTTTATAAACATTAGTGACGTACGAATATAATCTATAATAATTCACATTGATATATTTTGTAATAATAAGTATTTATGCAGCGTTACTCTTTCACTCTGATTGAAGGAAAAGTTGAAAATATTCCATTAGGAGAGAACATTCGAAAATGTAAATGTATTATGCTGCAAAAATGGTCTAAAAATTTTCCAGTCATAAAAAATACTGACACTCATTTTCATTCCATTTAGCAGCGCTTTCTAAGCAATCAGAACGAAGTTCGATATCGAAATATTCGTGTAGATAGCTTTAAGAAGTGGTTTCTAGTGTTGTGCAATGATAAGTTTAGTACATCCTTATATTTGTAGTAATTCATTAAAATTGAATAAGTGAGGAAATTTAAGTCGCGTAATTCATAGATAGTTTATTTTTGCTGACAGAAGCATTTTTTTGCGTTTAAATGTTCAATGTTTTCATGAAATTTACGAATGTAATCTTTTATATAATAAGCTATTTGATCACTGAGACAATTTTTTTTCTTTTTTTTTGCAAAAGATTTGTAAAAAAATTCACTCGATTTGAAAAAGTTCGAAGTGCACAGTTTTATAGTTTTCCTAGACATTGGGGTAAACTCTAGACACTTATAAAGAATAGCTAAAAGCGTATATTGCATGTGCATATTCCTTGGCAATGTTGTTCATTTGAGAGAAAAAGCATATTTTTACTTTTAGACTAAAGGATACGACGCTTGGTCTAATTAGTGATGAGAATCGATAGTTACTCAAGAGGTATCTATATAGTTTGATTGCGAACTTCTCGAACTACACCCTCAGTTACTGTGCTTTGACTTCGCATTGAAAATAATTAATTCTCGAATTTCTGATAACATGAGTATTTCGGTGGTTAATTTATAATGCAGCAACTATAAATTTTTCAACAAAGAAGATTGGATTCGAACCTTCAACGATGTTGATCATTCAATCTCACTTCTTAAGGAGTGTTGAACTCTACTGTGATAGAACTAAAATAAATCGATCATTGCAGCATTGTGACAGCTCTAGGGGGTTTTTTTGCACGTTTGTTAGCGTGTTGTTGATATGAGCCGATTTGCATGGACTCTTTATGGGCCGAGCTGCTCTCCATACTACTCTCGGCAGCGTATCTCTATATATCGCGAAAAGTGCATGTTTTCGTTCTTTTGGATGACAGATCTTTGGCTATGAGTTTGCTTTGCCGTCTTTTTCTCCATTCACATAACCTCACTAGTTTATTATTAGTTTTGCGCTCCTTTTGTTTGCAATGGATACCGTATCCAAGTACGATGCGTAGAACAACCACACTGTTTTAAATTATTGTAGCTATATTCATATTTGAATGATTGTTCTTTGCAATGCATAGCAAACTTTGTTCATTGTCATCTAGAGATATTGATATAGGAAGCTTATATAAGTAACATAGTCATTAAGTATGAAATTTTTCCTACGCAGTGTTGAACCGCAGGGAAAGACGATTCTTCTTGCAGACAAGTTTAGAATCTCTATGTGGGAAGAAAACTGCATAAGTAATCGTTGTTGCAAACGATTTCCTCCATGGCTAATCGCTTCGAATGTGCCATTTGTTACTTTTATCTTCCCTACAGGTGGCAATCTTAATAAATATTATCCTACAAAAAAATCGCACCTGTCGGTTTATTATTATGAAAAGGCGATTTAACTAAGGAAATCGTGCAAGGGTCCCTGACGTTCAGAAACTGTGAACGTCGTCACTGGCGGACCCAAAATTCCTCAATTTCAGGTCAACACTGTGCTAGACATTAGCTGTTCGACAGCTACTGAAGAAAAAACTGGAGAATAGGGGGACGTTTCAATTCATTTTGAACTTTTGACGAGCCATTGCTAGTCATCGAACCGATCGGGTTTTTTTGTATACTTTTCATTAGCCTTTAAAGCCTTTTTTCAGTGACGATTACTATAAGATTTATAAAATTTTATACTCCGAAAGAGTTGACATTCCATTGCATGTGTTGTTCGTTGCACATGGGGATTGAGCGTATTATGGAAACTTGTGTGTAATTGCAATGCAACGATTTCACTAGTTATTTGCAAAGAGAGGAAGCGCGAATGTTAACGCTAGCGACGCAGCTGTCAGTTGCGCAGGAGAACGCAGAGCGAGATGCGGTCAAGAGCGATTTGTTTTAATGTTGGCTTGCTCTAAAGCCGTCAACGTGACCAACTAGCCAGTCGGCTGGCTGGTTGGCTGACTGACTGAACGCAGTGGGCATTTCTGTGTTGTCTTTCATTTCCGGTTGTTGCTTTATCTTAAGCTGTAGTGATCATTAGTTTTTGTGGATTTTTTGTGTGAACAAAGGTGATCGTATGCTTTGCAACGCGTATTCAATCATATTCATTTGTAAACGTGAAAATGTGTTCATATTTGCACTTAATCAGTTAGTGATAATTGCTGTCAGCGTTGTGGAATCCCCCTACTTTTATCTTCAATACAATCCGTAAATGCAAATCTGGTGCTGAACTTTTCATATATACTTTTGGAGTGTAGCTATATTAACTAACTCCGTTTCCATATCGTTCCTTCTTCGATGGCTGGCATCAATAAAATCTGTTTGCGGTAATACTGAATTCAAGTCTGAGATTGATAATTTCTTTTAGTATAACTGAGAGCAAGGCAATTGAGAAACAGCAGGGAAAAAGCCTATTGTTTAGTGAATTTATTCATCGAGAAGCAAATATTAGCACCCTTTTCTACATGATGCATTGTAGTGTAAAGTTTTTTTTTTTTTATTTCTCTGTAAATCCTCTATATCATATCCGGGCAGTTATCATTAAACGGCTATCAATGTGAAGAAACACACGTTATGCTTAAACGCTTTCATTTAATGAAATGTAATGAGGTTCAGATTGACCTAAAATTTGTTAAAAGAGAAGTTTACGATTGAAAGGTAAGAGTTGAAGGGAAAAATGAATATGTTTATGCTTTTGCTTAATAATGGAGTAGTTGGGAGTTGTTGAGTATGACGACGATAAAGGGGATACTGCTATTCCATCATCATTCGTTGTTTTCGAGATCGGATTCGGTTACGCTGCCTCAATTTCTTAACAGATAGCCGTGTTGAATGATCAAAACATGTTTTTATTCGAGCATTTCTAATTTCGCGAGTTGCTATCCCCCACACACCGATCGGTTGTTGTGTCCACAGCAGTCGCTAAGCGTGTTTATGAAATGTGTTCTTATGGCGATCATTACTCTACTTTAATCACTCTTGACTAATACTAGTGCTTTCTTATAATCTTCTGTCTTGGAATATATTAAATGAATAGCTTACAACTAATACCACCTACGAAATATTTTGCGACTTCTCTAATATATTCGGCTGCTAGCGTATTTGTTAACAAAAACTGATACATCCGATGGGTTATATCTTCTTCTATGAACAGTGAAGGTAGGAGAATTTATAATTCCGACAAGTTCGAGAGGTAGATACGTCATTCGCAGATTTCCACCAGAATTGGAAAGCAGATTGGTTTTGAAACGGAGTTGATGTTATCTACATGAAGTTATTCGTTGACAGACGGCATTCGTTCATGCACTATTGATTCCCTAGATCATCCTATGATTAGACAAGAAAGCTGTGCTTCAACAATGACACACATGAAACGCGCACCACTTATTTCTTATGAGTGTATGTAGTGTTGCATGTCCGTGCTCTTACTTTCTAAACTATGTATGCTTTCATGCATATATATAATATATATATATATATATATATATATATATGCGCATCTTTGCATAGAAAGATTCTTTCTGGCGAACAGAAATCAGTAGTCCTGCTCGTACGATGTAGTTGTGCAACTCATGAACAGAACAGAATCACTAATAATCGCGAGAGGCTTTCTCTCAGCAGCTTTTCTATGTTTATGTTTGTGTTTATCTACATGTGTGCATCTATCTTTCTGGCTATGCGGTAGTTTCGGCAGGGGATGAAAGGAGGAACCCGTGCTGATACAGATGAGAAAGTGAGTGTATCTATTACTTTATCAATTTAAGACATAAATTTTTAAATCGCAAATTGTTTGTTAGATAATCAGTAAATTCTGTATGTTAGTAGACTAACTGATCTCAGTAATTATCGCTGATATTTTAATAATCCGTTAAAATTTGCTAGTATTAAAAGCAACGAAAAAATGACCGAAAATAATAACAGTTGTACGAGCGGTGAGATCAGTTAAAATATGAGGGCATTTTTCTACGTGTGTTTCTTTTTTGTTGATAACTTGTAAAACTGGTTGTTCAAGTGAGCGAGTTACAAAAGCATCTATCATTCAGCACATCTAACGCGCTTCTTTACTTCGTTTTCTTTACTACGATGGCTACGAACTTGGCAACCGTAAAAGTACGCATGAAAATTTGTGAGAAAATAAATTAAAATATCTCCACTCAAATCTTCAAAGGTGCAAATTTTTTCATCCTTTCGGCAATTTCATTCCGTAATCTAACGATTTTTCCGTAAAATATTTCGTAAATGTATGCGGTTTAAGATGAGCTATTAGGACTTTATATGGTTTTTCGTCTTGTAGGTATGAGATTTCATTCACCTTTAAAAAAGTCTCTGAATTTTCGCATGTATCTTTTATATTTGCTATGAACCGCTTTGGTTTCTATTTTTCGCAATTGTTATAAATCATTTCGTTTTCTTAGGTGAGCTGTCACAGTTTTTTTTTTTTTTTTTTTTATTTTTTTTTTTTTTTTGTTTAAAAAATAAAACAATATTCATAGCGCACTAACTAAATGTTTGATAATTTTATATATTTTAGCGCAAAAAAATCAGCAGAAATGGTAGTGAGAGAAAAAGTTTTCATTGTAATATTTGAATGAAATTATGGCTGACGAATTGTCTTTTTGTTATGTCGGTATTAATGCAAATGAAGTTCGCAAAAAAAAACGGCCACTACACCTCATGTAAGCACATTTCTTCATTTGCATACCACTATAGAAAAGCTTCTCCGCAGTCGCCTAAATATGATTTGAGAAGCTAAACAAACGATTGTGCTAATGGGTAGCGTCGCTGTATTCATTCGTTCGAGGACATAGGATTATCGGTGAAGGTGGTATATGGATGGGTGGATGACATACGAAACATTCGGGCATAGAGAGTGGGCGCTTTATTGGACACACAAATAAGATAGCACAAGCAACAGAGAGCATCACAAAAAAAAAATACTTGATTTGCACGTAGCGATAGGCATATGGCAGTTCTGCTAAAATTTCACAGCGATGCACATCGCCACGTCGACATAAACAGTTCCATGAAAAGATCGCCTGTCTAATTCTCAACAGCTAACTTAGGGGGCCATCCTGCATCTCCTTTTCGTTTTTAAATTTAGGTTCGTTTCAAATGGGCGAAAAGGAGATGTAATAGAGCAATAGAGCTTGCATACATAAATTTTAAAAATACGAGAACGAGAATGCGCATTTATTCATAAAAGAAGCAAAAGCAAGACGTTCGATATGCTTGCTTATGATATTAAGGAATTGCCTTGTATGGCTTTATCCCCTTTTTATCAGTGATCATTCACAGATGGGAAATCTTTCAACTGTAGTACAGAAAATTTCTTAAAACCCATATAGTGATAAGTTTTGATATTAAAAAGAAAAATTAAACTCAGAAAAGTAGGCAGGTGGTAAAGAGCTTTGCAAATCAAATCGATTTGCGTCGTTTCTGTGAATTTAATTTCTTTAAGTGGGTCTTACATAATGTCAGTCATGCAGTTCTTCGATGTGTTACCTTGATTGTTTTACTCGTAAATAATTGCACATGGAACGTTGAAAGGGGCAATCATTAGTACGACTCATGTGTCTATTGGAAGCGTTAGTTGCACGTTCATTGTTGCATAATATTAGTTCATCCTTTCTTGTATAATTTTGATACTTAGCTGTTGAAGTGGATTTTTCAGTTGTGTTCCTCAGATTTCCAACTTGTGTATATATTAGAACTAAGAGAGTGGTATAGGATGTGAATAGTTTAGTTTACCACTAAACTTCCATCATCAGAGATTGCTGCTGTGACAGTGACAGTCATAAGGGCTGCCAATGAGCGATTCCACTGTGCCCATTTTGTAAGCAGCATTAAGAAAATAGTTTATAATTCTTCTGTAGTTAGAGAACACCAATCATTGGATGTATTCCTTTAACTTCCTGTCAATTTTTATTCTCGATAGCATTTTTCATTCATTTTTGCAGTTATAGACGCACAGTTCATTGTGTTCGTACAATAAATAAAGGTAAATTTCAGTCGCACTCGTTCATAATGCAGTTGGTGAACAGACGGCCAATCGAGACAGTCGTTAACGAGATCTTTATGCAGAGTCGCATGTTCAGTCCCAATCCAGTCGTCGCGCGTGATAAACGTTCGTTTTTTTAAATTGCTTCTCAAATATTCTTATAACTAGCAAAGCATTGTTAATTATTCGGTCAATGTGCATATTTTAAAATATTGAAGAGGTAAAAGAAAACGTTTTCGATGGTAACCCATTTCTATGGAATTGCTGCTTCGACGAAATTTACATGCTTCAAAATTTAGACATATTATACTTGTCGTGAACATGTCACTTCTAAGTGCGAGAAATCCCTCAGACGCTTACTAGGCCCACGATCGTCATCACTCATTATCGATGTGAAAAATGTTGTATTATGAATGTTTTCGTTGCTGATCGAAACATTTTAGTGCGACATTCCTTTATGCCTTAATGTATTTTTTGTTATATTATTTTGCTTCAGTGACAAGCTCGGCAACGACCAGTGAGGTTTTTTCTGTTGATTTATGACCATCGTGAAAATCATAAGTGTTAATTTTTTCCATCGTCTCTAAGGGAACTAAAAGTGCTCTGAGGTGTTCTATCATTTGAGCGAATTTGTTATTAAGATGCATTTTTTTATAAGGACTGTTCATTGAGCATATTATTTTTTGTAACAATTTAAATGCACGGAAGATTTTACGTATTGGATGTGCGCTTAGGCTTAGGAATAGAGGGCCTTATGAAGAAGCAAATGGAAAAAAGTGCTAGCGCAGCTCGCACGACATGTTTTTCAACCATTTTCGCTTCACCAATCGCTTTCTCGAGTTGAGCAGCTATTAACAAATGGTATACCTGCAATTTTTGAATGAGGACTATTGACCTGGTCTACGGGCATCGTCCGGATATCGTCCGGGAGCCCGGGTCTCTGGATGATATCCGGATACCGGACGGTATCTGGACGATGCCCACAGACCAGGTCATTAGTCCTCATTCAAAAATTGCATATATTCTTCACTCCTACTCTAGCCCTATGTTTGCTGAGTGAAAGTTTCAACGCTGGGCTACTGCAATCACTTTCAGTAGCCGGTATTTATTTGTTTGTTTATTTATTTTTTTGATTTGAGTCGCATTATTGCTGATGTACACATAAGGCGACAAACTTAATGAATGCATAACGCATCAGTCAAGACAATACTGATATCACTTGCAACAGGATGATATATTAAGAGAAGTAAAGGGTCGCGGGTTCCTACTCGCCTGTACGTAGTGTTTTCATTCGTCATTCAGGAATTGTCACCATGCATCTATGTCAGGGTTGGGCTGAACTTGGCTTCACAGTGAAGCCTTAGTTGTGTTTTTCTGTTGTTCTACTAACTCGGTTGTCTGCACATGTCTATAAAAAATTTCACTCTTCCTTAGTTAAGACCAATGTAACGTGAAAAACTGGTTAATGCGAAATACATGCAATTTTTCCACTTTTAAATATTTATAAACTTCTTTCGAAATTCATCGATATGCGTGAAATATAGAGTGAGTTATAAATTATCGAATAAATTACGAATTAAGTCGATTTAATTTCTTAGTTCAAACTTCAGTGAATGGAACGAACAGATAAGCACTGTGTGACGAATTAAATAGAATCAAATTAAACTGTCGAAACAGAAATGGTTAAACGATTACAAATTAAACAGAAAAAAGCGCTGTCGTATGTAGGAAAGGAAATGACGTAAACATAATGCATTTTTACAATGCAAGTTGGTGAACGCGCATTAGAGCGGTTCAGTTTTTCATTGACTAGAACTATCTTTTTTTTTTGGGGAAGGAAGGAGGAAGAGGGAGCATTAGGAAGGAAGCAGTTTCAAACCATTCAAAGAATTTCAAACCATAACAGGAAGTTTTTTTAATCTCAGATTGTTCGTTTGTAGCCTTCATTTACTGACAGTGTTTTATGTTCAACATACTTTTGTGAATTTAACCTTAACTATTTTAACCGTACTATTAACCTTAACTGACCATTCTGCTGATATGTAATATTTAATAGTTATAAATGCAGAGGGAAAATCCAGAAGATGGGACATGGGGCGTCAGGGCTAAATTATAAGGTTGAAATACCAGTAAAATAGTGGAGATATAAAAACTTTTCACACTTAAGTGCCAATATTTCCACGCAGAATGTTCACTGGACGGGCCTCATTTCAACGCTTCCAATGAGTAAAACGTGTCAGAAGCTCTAATTCGCAGAGAAGGACCATGATGTAATGTGTATTTTAGTGGAATATGGTGATAGTATATTTGTTGCATATGAGGCACACTTCCATCTCATTAAGCACTGGCATACTATGAATACATTACTGCAGTTCTTTTATATTTTTTCTTGGGAAATTTCAAATTTTTCAGTGCTGAAGATAATCCAAATGGATGGCAATCAATCGCGAATACCGTTGTATTTTGCGCTTGGCAATTGTTCACAACGATTGCGAATTCCAGCACGAAGTGTTCGTTGCAGTCATTCGAATTGCTTCGATCTTGAGGCATTCTTAATCGCAAATCAGGATAATAGCTACTTCGAATGCCCTTTCACTCCATGCAAGTAAGTTCTTCCGCCAGTGGTTATCGCATAATTAATACCTTTTTAATAAACATCTTATGAAGGCTTTGAAATGTAGATTTGTTTCAGGTTTAGCTTATGCCATCGTTGATACATCAGTAGTGGAAGACAAATAGAAACCGGAACTGCAGGTTGGAGTAGGAACTCAAACGAACTGCTAATGCCTCACGCTTCGACATTTTTCTTTGAACCTTTTTTCTGTTTTCTCAACGCTGAGGTGCCTCACATAGAAAATAGTTATACGGCTAGAAATTATGAAACAATGCTTTTGTGAGCAAACCTTCGTTCTTCCATCGCATTCGCGTTAATGCGCTAGAAATCAGTGGGATCTTACAGCTGATAAAGTAAAAGCAATTTAGAGTGAAAATAAGTGCCCTCATCCAAACAGCGAAACATTGGAGTTCAAGTCTTCAATCTCTTTCATCATATGGTAGTGCAGCATTCAGGGCATTAGATTTACTTATTGTAGAGCGGAAACTTTGCCCCTAGAGGAGAATCAATCAATCCGTTTCCACTCTTTAGGACTTTTTTGACTAGGATACGATATAAAATATTGTGCCTCAATACGACACTCCTAAGTTTAACCTGATAGTGCCAGAAGTGGTAATTGCAGATCACATCTTATCATGCAAAGGTCGCAACAGATTGTTTTTTACGAGTGCAAATTTATCTTTTGATCATGACTAGTTATTCAGCGTTTCCTGATTATCGTGAAGTCAACGTGAATTAGGGTTGATAGGTTGCTAAAGGTGTTGCATAGAGATATCTTTGGGCAATATCACATTATCTATTTCTTTCTGGATTTATTATTTGAACAGTTTCTATTTATGAGAAGATTAGCTTTTAATACTGAAAACATTTCATTATTTTAATGCTGTTGTTGTCCTAATCGATTAGGAAGCATTGCAGGAGTGTATTCACTCTTGGTGAGATCGAAGTGGATCAGTTCATCGCGCAAATATTGGCTGAAACAGCACGAATGCCGAATGCGCTTGAGGTTAATCTTGAGGCGAATGGATGTTGGCGGATAATCGACCCGTTGCCTTCGATTTTTCCAACTCAGAGTCAACAACAATCCACATCCGCTCAGAGCGATTTCTTGCAAATTGGTGTCCAACATCCCATTACTGCAAAGGAGAGTGTGCCGGCTAGGGGACATAAGAGAGAACGTGATTGCGCAGATGCTTCATCTGGAGGTGTGTTTTAAGCATGTTCTTAGACTATGTTTTATTTTATGTCTTACTTTTCTTTTGCATTTATTCGATTTTTTCTTCTTCATTCGGGCAGTCTGCACCTAGAATTCCTTTAATCCTGGCATGGTTTTATACCTTTATCGATTAAATGTTAAACTGCTGGGCCGTAGTTGAAAGTAAACTACTGATTGATTCTATGGCAGATTTAATGGTGCGGTGATACAACCTTATTGGCTCGAGCGTGGTTACAGATTTTCGAGATGCAGCTACAGTGATTAGCTATTTTCGCCGCATAACACAAAACTAAAACTAGGCTTGCGCAATCGTTTTACTATCTCGTTCGATCAATTTTAAATATTCTCACAACTTTTTACATTGAAAAATTCTGCATTGGTGTCCCCTTGTTCGGCGCAAAGATCGTCTTCCATAGAAAACGACGGAAGCTGTTGAACGGATTTTAATTTGATGTGATTTTAATAGAAGACAAACCTCATCTAGCCCTGCTAAAGCAAAGAGAAGAGCCATTTCGCTGACTAATAATATGGGATAGCAAATGTTGCACCAATATAACAGCATAACCTTCTCTTGTTTCGTAGAGGTTATGCTTGCCACATAACTCAAAAATTTGCCTTTCACATAAACGTATTGTAAACAGTTGCTGTGAACCATGGAATATGAGTTCGCTAGTGATCATGCGATGCTACAATATTCGGAATGTGAAGCTGGTGATGCTCACTAAAGCGTTGCTATCATTGTCATGTTGCTATCAAGAGTTTCACAACAATTTAAGGCACAGCATATTCGCTGAAGCGAATCAAGTCGGAGTCATTTGGCATGAGCGGCTGTTCCGGGTCAATGTCGAGGCAGGATCAACAACAGGCGCAGTCTCCGTTCAATCCGAACTCCGTTCCCGCTCCTCCATCCAGCTCCTGGATCCAGTCACCCAGCGGCGCACTGCCATCCGTACTCAGCCCATACGGACCTTCCACTTCAACAAGGTGCGTTTTCTTCAAACGACCATCTTTAGCCGTTTAATGCATAGAGCAGTGCTTGTAGCTAATTTCTTGAAACGCTTGGAAAGATTTTCCCGCCAAGCAGAGCGTATTAACTTTGAGATTGAATTGATTATAGGTATGCATTTAGGGGAATTTCATGTTGGATACACAGTTGAATGCGATCACTGCCTTTCGCTTATGTAGGCATGCTTTTCGTGGCGAAAAGCCTTGGGAGAACATCCGAGTTACCCAGTTGCGTTTTCTGGATTGTGACCGATGGATTTCTACATATTTGCTTACGTTATGGAAAACTTTGATGTATTTGCAGTCCACCTTTGACACAGTCAACAGTGCAACAACAGCGTTGCAGTCCGCCCTCGGCGCCACCAAAGTACGGTGGACCAGGCACCCCGACAACACCGAGCAATGCACAGAACCCGCCTTCAATTGGACCCACAGTTGGTACAAGCCCAAGCAGCACTCAAATGCAGACAAACGTTCCGCAACAAGGAAGCGTTGAAGCCGTCTCGGTCACAGGTTGAATATTCCCGATTACACAAAAAACCATTGTTGAATTTGGACTGAAATGAAACCGTGTGGAGTCCTGTTAATGATCTATTTGTATTTATATAGACAATTCTATGACTCATATATGGAAGAAATGGATAAGGAATCGTTAAACGGGATCGTGGTGACAGTGAGAAAGGTAGAAGGGAGCGAGAAGAATGAGGGTTTGCGAGAATGAATTGGAGAATTAGCCTTATGAGACACCTACATATGCCATTGTGGCTTTCTACGTTCTCAAGCGTACTGAATAGTTATATCACATTCATCAGTGCTGACCAAGGCAAGGATTTAGAAAAAGTGATGCAACGATACCTGTGTATTACCATGAAAACTTTTCCAAGTACTTCGTTTTCCCACCTCGTTCTCTTTTCTATGGATTGCAGTCGTTCGTCCTAGCAGTTTCATTGCAGTTCATCCTGTGTCCAGATCGTCGTCTTTTTATTAGAAGTTGTATGTGCCAATTTTGAGAGACTTTTGATGAGTGGTTGTGGCTAAAGGATTTGTTTCAGGATCAGCTCCATATACGCCTGCATCGGTCGGGTCATTAAGCGGTGGACCGCATACGAGCGTTTCGTCAGCAGTCGTATGCGTTGGGGAGGGCACACAAAATGCGGCGAATAACTGTCTCAATGAACTAACCTCCTCGTTAAATGTCGGCCAAATCGATGATTTCTTCGACGATCTCATTTTCTCGGACGCAAAGGTCCCTTTATTTAAACTCTTCTTTCAGAAACCGTTTCTATTCGGTTATCGAAAACTTTATTAAACTACATTTGAGATGATATTTTCATATTGATGAAAAATTATTTTCTCTATTGATTTGTTTGCATCAAATTATTTTATCGTTGACAAATACCTGTACTTATTTTCTTTCATTTTTCTATGCAAGCATACTTCTTCTTTTTCTTAACTGAAACGGGGCTTTTTTCATTCAAAGAAAGGTTTTAATTCTCTGCACAAGATTACTTCGTGGAAAATATGTGGTTTTGCTAATCTCACAGAACCTCCCTATTTTTTTTTTTCTGTTAAAAGCTCATGTTTGCATAGGAAAGAAATTGTTGTTCTTAAATGTTTGGGAGTTTACTCTTTAGAATGCTCCGTCATTTATTTTCAGTCATATTTCTGTTCCATTATTACTATTAACATTGCTCTTGAGAGTTATTTTATCCGGTCATTTAGTTCTAATGGTTTTATTGCGGTTGTTTTTTGTCGTTATTACATCTGCATTAATTTCAACGGTTTCCTATTTATTTAGATGTCTTCGGCAGCCGAAATGCAAAAATACCTCAATGAGGATTTGTTCGTTGGCTCGGGACTAGCTGAAATCAATGCAGCTTTGAAATGCGAGGTTAGCATCAATTATCGATTCTTCTGTCAAAGTAAATTAATTTCTCTACAAGGAGTTTGAATCTTAAACTTCTTTTTAAATGCCTAATTTTTCATAAGAAGAAGGTGGCACAGGTTTTAGGGAATTGTCTGTGTTTTAACAATTTCGTTACATCACCGTTACGTCACGCTGTTATACATTCCACTTATCAGTTCAGCCAACTTAATATTTTATAAACGACTAATAAGATAGCGGAATAATTCGTTCATTTTTTTAGGTAATCTGATCACTGATACAGATTTTAGCAGAATTTTTGAAGAAACGAGCTGATTGATTATAAAGTGAACGCAGTTTTTCTTCATTCTTAATTCTCTATAAGCCAAACTGATAGATCGAATTGAGAGTTGAAATAGATGACTGCATTTTAATGCCGTACACCTAGCGATTTTCTTAATTCTTGATACGGTGACATCTAGGTTGAAGCTGCTTAATATCCAGACAAACATACCGGGTTGTGCGTGCTCTCACACACGGCTTTTTTTGTAGTGTCTTTGCAAATGTGCATATTTGTTGTAATCCTTAGAGAACTGGTTGGCTTTTGAAAGTTGTCCAGTTTTCGGAAATTGACTTTGAAAGATCGACATCTGTGGAACTTGATATGTTTGAATCTGAAAGGCATGTGCATACGGTAGTGGAATTTCACCTCCAAAACGCGTCCAACTTCCAAAGTTTTCTCAGAGACTGCTATATGTTCCAGTTTTATCATTTCTATGCACCTTAGTGGTGTGATTCGAAACCGTAGTATTTAATAGATTTTGACGTGAAGTAATTCGTTGCTACGCAAGCCTTCTATTGTGAATGTCAAAATACTGCAGCCTTTGAATAGAACGATTTATTGCGTAGCTTTGTATGGGCAATAAGATCTTGTTATCAGCGAACTTTTTGACTAAGTTTAATAAAAGCGATGAATGGTGAATGGTATAGGATTTTGTTGGAATTTGTGAACATAAATTATGGGTAGAAGTTTTAAATTAAAAGAACAGTGGTTGTTTAGAAAAGCCTATCATTTTCGGAAATATTATGCATTTTATGCAAAATATTGTGCCAAATAAAATTCAGCCGCTAGATTTGGTCAATCAGTTTTCTCATATTATTTACCCATCCTTGATTGTTTTACCCGTCCTTTGCGCAAATCCATCGATATAAGCTTCCAGGCCCCACGGTCAGTTTATCGTTGCCAACTGTTTGATTGAAGAGAAAACGAAAAGCAAAGTAAGATAAAGAACTTATTGCTTATGCTAATTACTACCGGCAATTGTTTCAGGGTGATGTGTCGCGGACGTCAAGCGATGCTCAGTATTGGAATGATGTGGCTCAAGTAATCGCCGAGCAGTCTTAAATTGGTCGTCTAACTCGTTCTTTTGCTTCCGGACCACATGCACTGAACCTAATGCAACCTCCACGAGACGATTTATCGTCCAATGTAGTTGTTTTCTCATCGTTATATGCAACTTGCTGGTCAAGCGGTCCAATATAGCCAATGAAACAGTGGCCACTTTCCCATTATAAAACATTTTTTATATGTGGTCCTTTGCATAACGTTCTTCTCGCTTCGAATTTTTCTTTTATGTTGTGCGATGTAGTAGTGATTGTACGATTTTTTTTTTTGTTTTTATCTCATGGGACCCTCGAAAGCTGCTTGTTTAATTATTAAAATTCCGATTAACGTAATGCAGCACACTATTTCGCGAATACCTCAGATATTTATTTTTTAGCGTCGTTAAATGTTTCATTCTTGATCACGATCAGCAACTTTATTTATTTCCACGAAGAGATTTATGTGACTGTGCGGAACATTAAAAAAAAATTCTCTGAGAGCTTCGATTTAGAATTAACCCATAGAAACCAATATTAAATAATGCGCTAAATTCGGAGTTACTATGGAAGTTGTTATAGTCGTAGCATTATCGACATCTGTTAGGTTTTTCAGAGCATTTTTTTGCAATGGTTTCCGTGGTGAAAAAAAACCACTGAAAAATTTTATAACCACATGTATAATTATATATGTATGAGGATGTATTTGATTTAAAGACGATGAACAAGCAGTGATATTTTGGGATGTTTGAAGCGATGTCATTTCTTGCCACATAAGTTGAAACTTTTTTTGTTCTGTTTGTTGTGGGCATAATTCTTGTTGTATTTATACAGTGCATTGTGATTCTTGTAAAGATCGAATAGTGTCAGCGCGCATTTTCAACTTGGTTTCCATTTCCATTGTTTTCGTTAATCGGCTTTTAAGATCTTCCTTGTATATATGTTTTTTTGATTGCCTATATCTTCATTGGTGAATGCACTCGTTTATTTCTGTTCATTCTTTTATTCTTGATGCTACTTAGGTGGTCAGTTTTGCTTCTATGAAGATTTTTTAATGGAAATATGCGGCATAATGTTCTTTGGAAACGATGTGTTGGAAATAACGTTAGCTTGCTAGGAAAGCTCCTTTATAGTTTCTGAGTCAAATACAAAAATATGTTTATGAAATTACAATGGGATTTATCATTGAACCGCCTTACTGCATAATTCTGAGTATTGCATTAACTCTTGATAATGCGATGCCAGAGTCGCATTTTTTCTATGGGTATCTGCTTTTAATTATTATACTTACGCACTTTATCATTTTCAATGATCTTCTTTCCCCTGTGAGTAATTGTGTAATATTGTATTTCCTTTTTCTTTTCCTCAGTGCACTTTCGCTTTGTTGTGTTTTCCTTTTCCGCATTTATCTATCCTTTAAAATTTCTTCATCTAGCTAAGTTTTATTTTGTCATTGTTTTCCACTGCGTCTTCTCTGAATTGCTTTATTATTTAGTCTGATTGTGTCGCGTTATCCTGCGCGTTTTTTTTGCTTTTATTTTTTCCGAGATTTGTATTTATGTTATTCTTCGAGGTTTATTTATTTCATATTTTTTTAAAGAATATGCACACGAGCGTTTTGCTTTATATCCACTTAGTCAACCTCTTTTTCTCGTTATTAATTTTTTGCTAGCATTTTTCCAAGAGAACTGAGTACTATAAATTAATGTTGGTGGGAACTAGGCAATCCACGCATTAGGAAGATTTTTGAGATGTTCAGGTGCTTTGGCAGGTGAACTGCGTATTAATGCTACTTTTTCCGGCGCGACCACATTACACCGTTTCAACTTTATGTAATACTTTCACGCTGCCTAATGTTGTATTTTCAATGAATGACGAAGCATGTAGAAAAATGTTCACGAATAAAGTCAAAGACTCCTTACATTTTTGAAGTAGTAGTTCATCGCCGGGTGGTTTTGAGTTGTTGAAAGTGCACCACCGACATGTGAGATATATTGGGCTAGTGAAATACTAGTATGTTTGGTGCACTCTTAAGAGACATAATGAAACGATTCGATGCTATTGTTTAATTGACTGCGTTTAGCGTACTTACATGTATATAAGGATCAAGAGCGTTTCCCATCCAGCGTAATGCCTCTCTCTTGTCATACAATCGTGTGCATTCGTTTTGATTATTGTTTCAATATGGACTTAAATCCTCTTTGTTCACTTTATTGGCTATTGTATGTGCGTATTTTCTCAACTTCTACATATTATAAATTAGTAATGAAAACTTCGATGACTCATTTGCGCATGTGAATATTCGGCAACCTCAGAGAGGTGTATTTTTTGTAGGAACATCTTTGGGATTGGAGTGGCTATAGGTCGCTAATGACGGCCATATTTTTCACAGAGGAGCACTTCTTGGTCGTTACGCTAGGACTGCTATAGCTTGCGAGGGACGACACGAATGGCAGCCGATTGAAATCAGTCACGAAGGCTTCAGGATTTAAATCAATCACGAAGCCTTGAGGGAATCTCGAGATGATGAATACTCTGAAGTCTTTGAAGGGAGTTCAGTATAACAATTTGAGAACTCTTACGACGTGGAGGGTATTCTAGTCTCTCACGCTGTTTATGGGAACACAAATCGAAACGCAATGACTTTTAGCGTTATATTTTTATGTATCACAATCAGCGAACAGTAGACTTTAACAAAATAGGTATACTCAATTTCAGTTTTTAAAGTGGAGTTAAACCTTGCGAGGCCTGGAGACCTTCCAGCACGAAATGTTCTTAAATTGAATCTCTGACCATTACATCGGAAAAGAACCAGGGGACGAGGTTAGAGCAACCGGGAATCAGTTTTTTTATTCAAGCGTTTTTTGACAAACTTTTCGAGCAAAGTGTAGGCGAACGGCCAAGCAAAACGTGGCAAGAGAGGTGAACGAAATACGCGGGGTAGAAAAATTGCCCTAAGCGGTCAGCAAACTGCCTTCAGTGCCTCTGAGAAATATGGATGGTGTGCCACTACGTGATGGGAAGGAAAGTTTGTTAGTATTTGAAACATTGGCCAAAAGTAACGCAGACAAATGCCTGTTGCAGCAACATTTTAGAAGTGTTGAGGAAGCAAGCTGCATATTAGCCAACTACCTCCAAACTGGAAGGGGAAGGGATGACGGTTTCGGGTCAGTGACATTCTTTCATTAGGGTGCCTACCGCGCAGGGTTTTTCCTATTTTGCTATAAACACGTTTATAAAATGCTTCATTTAGCACTTCCACAGCACATCACATACCTCTCCCACTTTCTGGCAAGTTTTATGCGATAAATTCCATGGTACTTAGAACACCGATAAAGTGTGATCCATCCGTATGGCGTATGTGGATCAAACATCAGGGCTGGAAAACAAGCGCCAGGAAAACCTCTAGGTTACGACTATAATGGTTCCTTCTTTGATATCTTTTTTTTCAGTGTGCGCACATGGATATCACTATACGCAAAATGCACGAACCGACATACATTTCTCCGCTGCTGGCTGAATGTACGAGGGATCGAGCGCAGTTATGCTGAGCCAATGTTGTCAACTTCATACTTGAATTTCTAGGTAATCTTTATTCGTTCATCTACTCTTTAAAAATGAAATTTCTAACACAAGCCTGGCAGGATTTTTGAAGATATTAACAAAGGAGACTATGAGAAAGTTTTCCAGCAAGGTTGTGATATAATCAGTCTGGTTGAACCGAAGACCTGCAGTTAAGGTCGCTGACTTCGATGATAGTGTGATACATTAAACTCAGCTGAAAAATTACATCGAAATGTTCCCTTAAAAGCAGCAATGCAAGAACGCAGCGATCAGCAAAGAAATATTAAACACAATGTTTTGGTCGCAACACCTTCATCTTAAAACATTCCATAACTAATCATTTCGGCATCACGGAAGCACCAACTAGAAATCTCTCCCTTCTGTCCTTTCGACTGCCACCAAGGCATTAGCGGGATGACGATTGGATGTACTTGTAAGTGCGCTATTCCGCCTATATTATCTTTCATGTTTGCTTCACGCTGAGAGCGAAATATTTCATGGCTCACGTGTGCTGGAAGCGATTGAATCAGATGGCGAAGATGACAGTAATATTTCCGAAATCGTGTCCATATCTTTCTTTGTCTCAGCTAGTAGAACTTCCATCTCTAGAAATTTGTGCACTAAAATGAATGCATCGGAATAGGAACCTTACTGCGTTACGCTGCATCTTTCCTGCGACCACTATTTAGTACTTATCTCCAGAGCCCACCCTTGCTGAGGAATGTAGCAGTCTTGTTTGCAACGAACATTCTGTCTTGACGAGGAACTCATTTACACTGACATACGTCTAACCCACGATCTCGTTTGCTGGTTCGACACCGTGAGTCATTTTTAAATTCGTTTTCTCAAACCGACTCCATCGATTTTCCGCTCTAACTCCATCTGCTCACGCCTCAAGCTCTTAAAACAGTTCTTCGACCACTTTGCTATCATCCACGACGCGATCGCGATAAGACCGAGCAGTAAGTAGATCGCTCGACTTTGATAAATAGGGACAATCGATAGGAGGTTAAAGATTACCTTCTAGCAATTTTAGTCAGTAGTTCTCCATGAATTTCTAGCTCTCTGCTTAAAAGCTTTTTCCGTTTTCAGCATCGGTTTCTGCATTCCGACCAATTATAGCGAGAACGTCCAAACAATTCGTGCAAATCTTTCGATCGGCTTGGCTACATCGTCAACGAGCATTCCGGATGGAGTTTCTCTTAACATCGGTTAGTTTTAAATGCGAATTTCCATCGCGAATATTTTTATGCCCCTACTACGAATTGGTTTTGCGCAAAGGCAATATGGTGATATTGCATATGCGCCTATGCAGGGGTGCCTACTCGTCTGTCTATCTATTCAGTACTTTCAACTGGAGCAGTTAAGCTGGAGTTGTGAAATTTAGACGGTTAACTACATGCTACAGACTGATTTCTTACAACTTATGTCACTTTCTTCTATTAATTTCGAAGGTTCGGAGCGTTCGCAAGAAAATTCGCGCAGGTTCGCAGTGTTCGCAAAGTCTCGCAAGTTCGCAGTGTTCGCAAAGTTCGCGCAGGTACTCAGTTTCTGCAATGTTCGCGCATGTTCGCAGCGTTTGCAAAGTACGCGCAGGTTCGCAGTGTTTGCAAGGGTGCCACAGGTTCGCAATGTTCGCGAACTTCGCGCAGGTTCTCAGCGTCTGCAATGTTCGCGCGGGTTCTCAGTGTTGGCAAAGTTGGACGAGTTCGAAGTGTTTGCAAGGGTGGCGCGAATTCGTAGTGTTCGCAATGTTCGCGCAGCCTTGCAGTGTTCGCAAAGTTGGGCGGGTTCGCAGTGTTTGCGAAGTTTGCGCAGGTTGGCAGTGTCTGCAAGGGTGCCGCAGGCTGGAAGTGTTCACGAAGTTTGCGCAGGTTCGCAGTGTTCGCAAAGCTCGCGCAGGTTCGCACTCTTTGCAAGCGTGCCGCAGGTTTGCAGAGTTCGCAGTGTTTGCGCTGGTTCGCAGTGTCTGCAAAGTTGCCGAGGGTTCGCAAAGTTTACGAAATGCGCGCATGGTCGCATTGTTCGCAAAGTTCGCGCATTTTCGTATTGTTTATCAAAGTTTGCGCAGGTTCGCAGTGTTCGCAAGGTTCAAGTTTGCGCAGGTTCGCAGTGTTCGCAAGGTTCGCGCAGCTTCGCAGCGTTTGCAAAGTTTGCGCGGGTTCGCAGTCTCCGGAAAGTTTGCGCAAGTTCGCGGCGTTCGGAAAGTTTGCGCAGGTTCGCAGTGCTGGCGAAACCCGCGGAGGTTCGCAGTGTCCGCAAAGTTTGCGCATGTTCGCAGTGTTCGGGAATTTCGCGCATGTCCGCAATGTTTGCAA
Source organism: Baylisascaris schroederi (assembly GCA_006503575.1). Taxonomy (NCBI): domain Eukaryota; kingdom Metazoa; phylum Nematoda; class Chromadorea; order Rhabditida; family Ascarididae; genus Baylisascaris; species Baylisascaris schroederi. The sequence continues at coordinate 1,160 of QEWY01000640.1, read as the reverse complement.
GAGTGCCGAGGGTTCGCAGAGTTCGCAAAATTCGCGCATGCTCGCAATGTTCGCAAGGTTCGCGCCGCTTCGCAGCGTTTGCAGTTGTGCCGCAAATTCACAGCGTTCGCAATTTTCGGGCTGGTTCCCAGTGTTTGCAAAGTTTCCGCCGGTTCACAGTGTTTGCAATTATGCCGCAAGTTCAGCGTTCGCAAAGCTCGCGCAGCTTTGCAGTGTTCACAAAATCCGCGCATGTTCGGCGCGTTTGCAAAGCTTGCGCCGGTTCGCAGCGTTTGCAATTGTGCCGCAAATTCGCAGTGTTGGCAAAGTTCGCGCATTTTCGGAGTGTTCGCAAAGTTCGCGCATGTTCGCAGCGTTTGTAAGAGTGCCGCAGGTTTGCAGAGTTCGCAATGATCGCCCTGGTTCGCGGTGTTGGCAAAGCTTGCGCCGGTTCGCAGTGTTCGCAAAGTTCGCGCAGGTTCGTATTGTTCGCAAAGTTCGCACATTTTCGTATTGTTCGGAAAGTTTGCGCAGGTTCGCAGTGTTCGCAAATTTTGCGCATGTTCGCAGTGTTTGCAAGCGTGCCGCAGGTTCGCAGAGTTCGCGAAGGCCGCGCAGGCTCGCAATGTTCGAAAAGTTCGCGCAGGCTTGCAGTGCTGACAAAGTCTGCGCAGGTTCGCAGCGTTGACAGAATCCGCGCATGTTCGCAGTGTTTGCAAACTTTGCGCTGGTTTGCAGTGTTTCCAAAGTTCGCCCGGGTTCGCAGTGTTCGGAAGGTTTGCCAGGTTCGCAGTGTTCGGAAAGTTCGCGCATGTTCGCAATGTTTGCAAAGTTCGCGCATGTTCGCAGTGTTGGCAGAGTTCGCGCTGTTCCGCAGTGTTCGGAAAATCCGCGCACGTTCGCAGTGTTCGCAATGTTTGCGCAGGTTCGCAGCGTTTGCAGTGTTCGCGCAGGTTCGCAGCGCTTGTAAGGTTTGCGCTGGTTCGCGGTGTTCGCAAACTTCGCGCATGTTCGCAGTGTTCGAAAAGTTCCCGCATGTTCCCACTGTTTTCGATTTTCGCGCAGGTTCGCATCATTAAAAGTTCGCGCAGGTTCGGAGCCTTGGCCAATTTTGTGTGTAATTGCAGTGCTCCCAGGTTCGCGCCGGTTCGCAGCGTTTGCAAAGTTTGCACTGGTTCGCT